>NW_017566800.1:2721454-2983216 GCF_001854935.1 Bemisia tabaci | reverse complement strand
TTTTGGAATATTTTAAAAATATTATAAGATATTATTTTTAAAACGTTTACTTTTAATATTTTTAAAATATTTTTAAAACATTTTAAAAATAATATTTTATAATATTTTTAAAATGTTTACATTTTATATTTTAAAAATATTCCACAAATATTTCAAAAATATGTCATATTTTATATTTTAAAAGTATTTTGAAAAATATTTTTGGAATACTTTTAAAACATTCTTGAAATATTTTAAAAATATAAAGAAGAAAATATTTTCTGTAAATATTTTTGAAATAAGGTGCATATTTTTAAAATATTTTAAAAATATTGCTGTCTAACTGGGTCGCGTGTCGCCTCGGCGTAAGCTGTAACCACAAACGTACAAAAGGGCAAAACGCCTTCAATTTTTGCGTATGCAACACGCACATCCATAGAGTACGAATAGTTGTATCACGGCGCCTTAATCAACGTCGCATGCGTATCTTGAGTTATTCACTCTGCCGTGCTAAGGATGAACGTATTTTGAGGTATCGAACGTTGTCAAATTTTCTTTGATATTAAATAAGTTTTCAAGGAAATTTGGGAACATTTTTCCCCCAATTCGCCAAAGAATTTCAATCGTAGGCAATTTTTAAAAAGGTCAAAGCTGGATTAAACGAGATTTTGTAAAAAAAAAAAAAAACCGATGAGCAGGTCTTGCCTAAAAAAATAATGTAAGACGGGAGATTTGCAAAGTTGAAAATCAAAATACGCTGCTGCACAATTAAAAATTTCCGTGTCTTTGGTTGCTATGGGTTACTCGAGGACACTTTTTTCGGTCATATTGACAAATTTTTGCTAAAATCGACCACATTTGTTACACTGAGACATCAGGAGATGAAGAAAGTGCCCTTGCTAAACTGATGTACTAATTTGTCTCGATGCCACTCAGAAAGAGCTACTTGCAAGTGACTAACTAATTTGAAAATCACAAATGTAATCCAGGCACGGTCCTGTCGATTCGTGCCTGGTTCTTAAAGGTCCAGTTACACGATCAAATTGAGCCATCAAATTGGGCCTCTCATTGGTCGCATCCTCACCTCAGGTCTTTTTCCACCAATCAGAGCTTCAGTTTGATGGCTCAATTTGATCATGTATCTGAACCTTAACGAGGTAGCGAATTTCAACCCATGATTTTGTCAATGTTACTCGAGGAAAAACTAACCTAAAAATATTAATTGCATGTTTAGGTTACCCTGTATTCTATTTCCCATATCAACACAAAATGTCGGCTACTTCTTAGTATCGACTAGGGTCGCTTTATACTGAGAGTAAAGACAATGCGAATCCATTTCTGATTGGTTTCCGTATTTTAGGACTTCACTGTGTCATAAACGGGAATAAATATTACAGTTTCACCAATTGCAAAGATTATAAACTGGAATGGACCGGGACATTAGGGGTACGGCAAGGAACAAATGGAATGAGAAAGGGAACGGAGATAGGAATTGGGGAATGGGTTGATTAAAGATTACGAAAAACGTCCGATTTGTGTAATCTTTATATTCCCGTTTGTGACGTTTATGAGTCGCGTCGTCTTAACTCTCTCTATAAAGAGACTCTAGTGTCTACGACACGCGTGGCGGAATAGCGCAAAATCGAAATGACTTTCGGGGGCTCCAGACCCTTCTCGTCGAGGGGACGCTGGAAAAAACAAAAAAGGCGCGGCGTTGGTAATTCGAAACTCGGGACAAAAAAGTGGCCGGGAATTGAGAGGACCCGGGCCAGGAAAAGAAAAAGAAGTCAGGGCCGGAGTCGGAAAGGACGGAAGTGAAAAGTGTCTACCCTCATCCGTAATTTGTCACTTTTGAGACGATAAAATATAGGCACCCCACCGCGCGCAGGAAGCCGAATCGTCGGGTCACACCAAAGTCTCCACGCGAAACTGTGATTTGGATGAATTTTCCCCTAAAAAATAGGCAACCCTGCAAACAACGCTGCCGGTTCATGGCTACCATTTGCAATCCCACAACCACGACGCACATTGTGGTCATTAACCTTCAAACCTGACCAAAACCACACGATAACCAAAAAAGTTCATGAGGTAAAAAAAAAAAAAAAAAAAAAAAAAAAAAAAAAAAAAAAAAAAAAAAAAAAAAAAAAAAAAAAAAAATATCAACGGTCTTAATGAACCTATTGAGACAGATTTGAAAAAGTGTCGTTCCAAAAAAATATGAAAGAGGGTGGTTTCACGACAACTGGAATAGTTTTGTCACCGTAACAGATAACACATTTTTCGGTCATATTTTTAGTAGAACTGATAACCACTCAAATTTGTTCGCATTAATCTTCAAAGGGTTACGTATTATATCCTTTTCTAGTGGTTTATTGTTCTCTTTCTCAATTAATATTGTGTAAATTCCAAAAATGTGCCTAACAGACAGCACATTTTTGGCTATTTATATAATAAAATTGAAAAGTAGAGGGATAAATATTTAAAAAGCGTTGTAACACGTAACCCTGTGTAGATTAATGCAAAAAAATTCTAGTGATTATCATTACTACTAAAAATATGACCGAAAAATGTGTTGTCTGTTACCGCAACAAAACTATTCCAGCTATCATGAAACCACCCATCAGATACGTTTAAAAAGTTATTTTGAAATTTAAATTTCGTCCGTGTTTGGAGGCTCGACACCACAGTGTGCAAGGGTCGTAAGAAATCAATTCCTATGAAACTACTTGGCAACCTTGGAGGGATCCAAATTAAAACTCGCGGCTCGGGGTGGGACCTTGGGTTCGCTTTGCCGTGTTTCGTGTTTGGACCTGGCAGACAGCGAATTGCTGATATTTACGGGACATTAAACCCTTTCATTTCGACCTTCGCTTCCCCGGTCCGCGATCCCCCGCCGTCATTGGAGACGTCTGCCACCAATAAAATCCCACCTCCGTGAGTATTGACCCCGACGCATTGGCCCTCATCATCCGGCCAGTCAATCGAGTAAAACAACCGGGAACACCGAATGCTACACATAGAAATCAATTGGACTACGTTTTCCAATAAGGAACTAATATATTTTCTGCATCACTCTAGAAACAGCCTCAAATGGTGGTTCCTAATTGCAAAATGTAGTCTAATTACGAGAACATGTCCACCAATGCGTCTGTTCGTGTCGGAGAGTCAGCATCAGTTACGCCGTTTTCATAATAGGTTGAAAATTTAATAGGAAATTATAAAGAAATAGCGCATCGCGTGTCGCCTCGCCGTAAGCTGTAACCACAAACGTATAAAAGGGCAAAACGCCCTCAATTTTTGCGTATGCAACACGCACATCCATAGAGTACGAATAGTTGTATCACGGCGCCTTCATCAACGTCGCATTCGCATCTTGACTCTGCCGTGCTAAGGATGAACGTCAGCATCAGTTACGCCGTTTCCATAATAGGTTGAAAAGATTGGTTCTTTTTGGCTGAGCTCGCTTCAAATACAAATTTTTGGACGTTATTTGAACCACATTTTGCCGTGGGAATTTAAGATTTGCACATAGCTTATGCTCCAAGGGTTGTGGCTCCGTAGAGAATAGTGCTGCCGTGCTAAGGAAGAACGCCGTATGATCATTCGAGAGTAAATTTTCTTCGATAAAATGTTTATATTTGAGGAAAGTTATGAATATTTTTCCTTGAAATTTTCAGAAGTTTTAGATCAAATGACAAACAAAATTATCTGAGAAATTGGCAGACAAGTATTCAAAAATTTTCCTGAAAATCAGTGATTCGCCGAAGGAAATTTGGCAACGCCTGAAGGCTCATACAGCGTTCTTACTTAGCGCACGGCAGAGTGTAGGTTAGGTTTTGTAGAGCGCGAGGAAGTGCTATAAAGCGACCTATATGTACGTACAATATTGTACAATGCCTATCCTCATGAGGAATAACCAATACCTAGCGCTTACAAAATTTTTGAAATCAGCCGGGAAAAGAAATTCCTAATTGTAAGAGGTACCTCATTTGATGCAGAGAAAACAAGATGGAGCGGATCTGTTGCACACAAAAGATACAGACAAACTCTGACTCTTAACTGATTTTTCCTGGCACAATGGCATTTCAGAGCGTATTATGATCCATTCCCTCTTAGCCCACAAGCATGAGGATACACAAATTTATAAACTCGTTGTGGCGTTATTAATTTGTCTTCCAATTTTGTGGCAAGGATTTAATTGAACTTAATTTTAATCCTTATTGTATAATTTGTGACTATAAAAGCGCAGTTACATCACAAGAATATCGAGCTGTTAAAATCGTTGAATTAATTTTAATCTATAATAATTATAGGATACTTCACTCTCTATGGACATTTCTACATACTTTTAAAGCGCATTTGTGGAAATGAAGGTTTTTAACGTTGACTCTAAGATGACTTTGATGCATTATTTTTTAATTGCTTTCATGATTTTTTTTATCTCGGTAAGATGCACTGAGCAAAATAGATTTATATGTAAAGATTCAAAAAACGACCTCTAGTCCGATATCGTGCCGCAGTAGAGATGCGTTTTTTAAACCTGTCTTTGATGAAAGATCCCTGCCCCCTGATGAAATTCAAATGTCCAGGACATTTTATTCGCAAGATGGAAATTAATTTAACTCAACATTGAAATATGATTCTACAAAAGATTACTGGAATTCTAAGAAATTGATTCAATGTAACGATGCACAGCTAAAAGCCGGATTGATATCTAGACGGTACTTAAAGATTTCGCGGAAATTTGACTTATTAAAATTCAGTTCGTGGAAGAGAGGAGGAGTGTTTCAATTTGGCGCTCCGTGGTGCATGAGATTTAACTCGATATCATCTTTCTTTCATTTTAGATAATTGCGTCTCAGAAAAGAGCGTATTTTATTTCCGACGGGCATCTTACTCCCCCAGGATTTCTAGTTTATGAGAATGCCGACCCGTGCATGACAACGATTTCCACTCTCTTCTTTACTTAATTGCCTTTCTCTTTCCCAACGCTTAAAGCTCATACGAGTCAGTTTAAAAAAGTATAAAATGCATTTTTAACAATGTTTGCATGGAATTTATATACAGGGAACTTAATCGTGTCTCGGTTCAATGTATTTTTTCAGAAAATTAGTTGCATATTCTGAAAGCAGTGTACAGCAAAGTTAGCTCAACGTAAATCACAACAATACAGAGTAAAATATAATAAATGTTTACATTAAATATTAGGACTATATCGATGGTGAAAGTGCAGAATCGCGTTTCTTGATTTTTGAAAGTTTTGAGGTAGATGCATGAACATGTTGTTGAAGATGTCGTCTATATGTCTGCAAGAGACTATAATCGAAAAAAATCGGGAAGTCACCTAAAACAGTAGAACTTTTATCTGAGAAGGAATTGTAAGCGTGAAATTCTTTTTTCATTTCTTAAATGATCAAAATCCGCCAACAACAGGTTTATAACTCGAATTGCAAAAATGCGTACCTCGTGATGAAGTGTCAATTTTTAATGCCAAAAACGCGAATCTCTGCATTTCTGCCGTATTTTCTAACAGTTTGAGAAATTATTCAAAATGCTGGTGGAGTCTGAAAAAACATCTTATTCTTGCTATCCCTAAGAATTATTACCCTTCCACTAGCAATAAAAAGGAATGTAGGCAGTTTTCTTACTCTCTTGGAAAATCGTGTTTTCCGAGATACGCACTTCTGCACTCTTACCATCGATTTGTAAAATGACGAGGAATAACTTCTTTTTTAGAGACATGCCAATACATACAGCTCTTTAAAAATAATACGGAACAGTGGAAGCATTACAGTCATATTTCTATTTCTGTCCTCAGCAAAGATGCCACGCTCCCTCATTATTAACGAATAAATTTAATTTTTCGTAATTTTTAGTAATGAGCCCAGTGATTTTAAGCATATGCACACTGTTTAGAATTTGTGTAATTTTAGACTTTTAATTTCATATTTTTTTAAAATTTTAAGTACGATATAAACGATATTTACGATATTTTTTAATAGATTTTAAATTCGATTTTTAACACGATGATATAAATATATTTCACATAGGTTCATAAAAATAAAAATTTCCGTAATTATATAAACCCAAGCGAGTAAGAATAAAGAAAATTTCCATCCTACATTAATTAATAAAAAAAAACAAAACTAGGCGCTGAAATATCAGTATGTTCGGAATTGTTTAACTGGCCGCTGAAATATTGGGATGATGCTTTTAAGCGTACACGGAAAAAAAAGAACTGTCATTTTAACAGTCACATTGAATGTTAAATTTGTTTGACGTTTCTCTGTTCTTTTACTTGTCGTGACTGCTAATTGAACATTTTAAGTATGTTGAAACAAAAGTATTCACATCTGTTAGCTCAACATCTTATTGATGCTTTTGAAATAACATTCTGTATGTTATTCCATCATCGCACGACTGTTGAGTTAACGTCAGGTGCGGTTCATTAAATCAACAGTTCCTGAAGCTCTTGGAATGACTGTCATTGGCTTTTCATTTTACAGTCCACCCGTTATTTTGACATTCGTTTGGATATTAAATTTACATTCGGGCAGGTGTTGGTCTAATGTTTTGAAGGCCGTTAAATTCGCAGAAATAATCTGCTAAAGCAACAGCGAGGGNCAGCAAAGTTAGCTCAACGTAAATCACAACAATACAGAGTAAAATATAATAAATGTTTACATTAAATAATAGGACTATATCGATGGTGAAAGTGCAGAATCGCGTTTCTTGATTTTTGAAAGTTTTGAGGTAGATGCATGAACATGTTGTTGAAGATGTCGTCTATATGTCTGCAAGAGACTATAATCGAAAAAAATCGGGAAGTCACCTAAAACAATAGAACTTTTATCTGAGAAGGAATTGTAAGCGTGAATCTCTTTTTTCATTTCTTAAATGATCAAAATCCGCCAACAACAGGTTTAAAACTCTAATTGCAAAAATGCGTACCTCGTGATGAAGTGTCAATTCTTAATGCCAAAAACGCGAATCTCTGCATTTCTGCCGTATTTTCTAACAGTTTGAGAAATTATTCAAAATGCTGGTGGAGTCTGAAAAAGCATCTTATTCTTGCTATCTCTAAGAATTATTACCCTTCCACTAGCAATAAAAAGGAATGTAGGCAGTTTTCTTACTCTCTTGGAAAATCGTGTTTTCCGAGATACGCACTTCTGCACTTTTACCATCGATTTGTAAAATGACGAGGAACTTCTTTTTAGAGATATGCCAATACATACAGCTCTTTAAAAATAATACGGAACAGTGGAGGCATTATAGTCATATTTCTATTTCTGTCCTCAGCAAAGATGTCACGCTCCCTGATTATTAACGAATAAATTTAATTTTTCGTAATTTTTAGTGATGAGCCCAGCCCAGTGATTTTAATCATATGCACACTGTTTAGAATTTGTGTAATTTTAGACTTTTAATTTCATATTTTTTTAAAATTTTAAATACGATATAAACGATATTTACGATATTTTTTAATAGATTTTAAATTCGATTAAAAATCAAACACGATGATATAAATATATTTCAGATAGGTTCATAAAAATAAAAATCTCTGTAATTATATCAACCCAAGCGAGTAAGAATAAAGAAAATTTCTATCCTACATTAATTAATAAAAAAAAAAAAAAAAAAAAAAAAAANAAAAAAAAAAAAAAAAAAAAAAAAAAAAACTAGGCGCTGAAATATCAGTATGTTCGGAATTGTTTAACTGGCCGCTGAAATATTGGGATGATGCTTTTAAGCTTAATCACCGCTATGCGAAGCCGCTTATCTAAAGCAGCTTTTTAAAGTGTTACATTTGAATTTACATGATGATTATCAATGCCTGAGTGAACAGGAATATAGTGATTTGAGAAAGTCGAGTTTGCTATTCATCATGAGCTGTAAATTGAAAATACGCAATTTGCTTCTCTGATCGAAGCTTTAGCGTGAGAGCAAGACTTTATAGTACATTGGCGCTCCTCCAAAACCGAGTTCTGCGGATTACTTAACTCCCGTAGCAAGAGAACCCATTTGAGGCGTAAAATCGCGTGAGGGATTTCAGAGCGTCAGGCGTCGAACGATAACTATTTTAGCACGTGCGTCGGGGGGTTGCCTACTCGCAAACTTGAAGGCATTCTGCGATCGCGATCGACAATGGATCACTAGACAAGGTGATTATTCAATTGTCCCATTGGTTTCCCTTTTCAGGTAGGTCAGATAAGGAATGAATCTTATATAGCCGCAGAGTTCCGACTTTAAGTTACAATTTCACGAGCCATATTGGCTAGAAATACTAGTGTTTAGGTGTCATTTACAATTTTTTAGAGGGCTTAATAATTTTTTGCTTTCCAAGGGAGCAAATTTGATCACATTTAGCAGAGAGAGACCAATGCAACTAAAGTGATGTAAAAATTATGCCTCTGCATTTTTGTTTAAGAAAAATACTTAGAATAGCGAAGAGTTTTGGAGTTGAATAAATACAGGGTGTCTACTAACACGGGTTTGCCAAAAATCAGTACTTTTACTTAGTCCTTTTTTAGTACATTCCCAAGAAATTTAGCATCTCCTCAACAGGAAAATTCAGTGTTTTTTCAGTACCTGTTTTTGACGAAATTCAAAAAATTTCAAGAATTTGAAATTCTTGCTCGAATCGCGACAAAAATGACGTGTACACACAATTGCATTGGTGGCTTAAAGACCCACTGAAGAATCGCGATTTAACAGGCTAATACTATTCTAAGAATAAAAAGGGGATTGCGTACTTTCCAGGCTTCATCAAAAAATACGTGTGGTATGAAGGGGAAAAATCCGGCCCATTCCAGTACTTGAGTACTTCCGGACCGCCCTTAAAAATCAGGACTATTTTCGGACTTGCCGGAGATTCAAGACCGGTAGATACCCTGTACATAATAAATCATTTATGACACTTAAAGTGTGGAAATGTATGTCCATGACGACAAAAAACTTTTAAGGGTTGGAACACTGGTGGGATATCAAAAACACAGAAGAACAAACGGGAAACAAGGTTAAAAAATACACATACAAATCCGAGACGTTTCAGCCCAAAACTGAGCCATTTTCAGTCGGATGAATAAAAGTAAAATACAAAAATTCCAAATAGAAATCTGCAGACTACACGATGACCGAGAAAATCAAAATAAAGCTTAATTCAACAATTCACACCCCAAACAAGGTTTTATTTTGATTTTCTCGGCCATCATGTAGTCTGCAGATTTCTATTTGGAATTTTTATATTTTATTTTTATTCATCCGACTGAAAATGGTTCAGTTTTGGGCCAAAACGACTCAGATTTTTATGTGTAATTTTCAGCCTTGTTTCCCGTTTTTTCTCCTATGTTTTTGAAATCACCATTGTCACGGACAGAGACAAGAGACCCTCCACTAGTATCTTAGCGAAGGTGGAAGCTTTTACTTTCAGGACTTCAGCATTCTACTGTTGACTTACGTTGATGTTTAACAACGTATTAGCAGTTTCGTTTTGCAAACAAGCCGAAAATGGCCGAAGTTTGGGAAACTTGTTTTTTTTCTCTGCTTGTTTGGCTCATGACGTCACCCGAAGTTTATCATCCAACATGCAGGTAGATCAACAGCCGAAATAAGGGTGATAACTGTTGCTCCCTTATAATTATCCATAAGGAATTGTTGAATCTCCGAAAGTAAAAGCTTCCACCTGTCGCCAAGAGGCTAGGGGAGGGTCTCTTGTCTGTGATTGTCACGGGCTGCTGTTTTACAAATGTTAACTTATAACACAGGTGGGTTGATATTGAAAAATGAAGTGGTTGAGATAGTGGGTTTGAGATGTGAGCTTACCTGAGACCCAGGAGCCGTTGAGGGGCGGGGCCTTGAAGTGGGCTTGGGCGATGTGCTCGAGGGCGAACTTGGCGCCTTTGCTCCCGTGCCCGGCGAACGGGGGCGAGAGGAGGACGATGAAGAGGAGGATCAACCCGAGGACGGCGACGATGACCAAGAGGGCGATGCAGATCCCCCGCCAGTTCCGCTCGTTCGGCGTCACCGTTATCAGCTCCTGCAACCACAAACATCATCATCCATTACCACCAACACACGCAACATTCACTCGGCTCGTTAAGGTCTCGATAGACGATCAAATTCCCGAACCAATTACCATCAAAGTGTCGGGAGTCATCAGTCTTAGACTCATTAATTTTCTTAAGGCCTACATAGACGATCAAATTCGCGAACCAATTCCGATCAAAGTAGCATCAAAGTGTCGGGAGTCATCAGTCTGAAACTCATTAATTTGCTTCATTTTAAAATGAAAACTTGGCAGAAATGTTTCCTGTGACAGGAAATGATGAATGGTGGTACTCCGGTCTGATCTTACTTTGAACAAAAAAGTGCGGCCCGTCAAAATTTGATGGTAGATGGTGACCACCAGTCATCAGCATGTCTACTTTGATAGGAATTGGTTCGGAATTTGATCGTCTATGCAAGGCTAAAATTTTAAAAGGAAAACTTGGCAGAAATGTTTCCTGTGGCAGGAAATGATGAATGGTGGCACTCCATTCTGATCTTACTTTGAACAAAATAGTGCGGCCCGTCAAAATGTGATGGTAGATGGTGACCAACAGTCATCAGCATGTCTACTTTGATCGGAATTGGTTCGGAATTCGATCGTCTATCCACGGCTTTTCAGACAACACAGAGAAAACTGTTGCGTTTTCCGTCGAGTTACCCGTGGTACACTGCCGTGCTAAGGAAAAACGCCGAATGAGCCTTTAGACGTTGCCAGATTCACCTCAATAAAAACCGAGTTTTCTTGGAAAATTGCGAACATTTGTCTTCAATTTTTTCAGGTAATTTTGATCGCAATTTGATCTAAAATATCTGAAAATTCCAAAGAGGAATACGAATAACTTTCCTCAAAAATACGTGTTTTATCAAGGGAAATTTGGCAACTCCCGAATGTTCATACGGAGTTTTTCCATAGCACGACAGTACATGTAAGTGGAACGTAGCTATGCTCCCATCGCTCAGAACTCGGCTTTCGGCTCCCGCCGCTAGAGCTGTGGCGCTTAGTCTGGTTATCAACAATTTTCCAGTCTCGCCCGAAAACAAATATGACTGTTTGCCAGGGCTGGATTAAAGGGGTGGCCACAATGGGCCGCGGCCTATGGCGGTAAATCTAAGGGGCGGCAAACATTTGCAATTTTTTAAATGTAGGTATAAAAAAAAAATCGGATTTATGAAAACAAAATTACAAACGAGAAAAGGCGACAAAATCTCCCCTTTCCTGAGAGTATAGTAATTTCTAGTTTTGCCGTCTCTTAGTGATACAAGAGACAGCACCCTCAATAAGTCGAGTTAAGAGAGAGACCAAACACGCAGTTTGGCCTGGAACGGCGCGACTTACAGAGAAATGATAACGAGGACTTGAGATGAAAAGGAGAAGCCTTCGGCGCGGCGAGCGGCATGTAACACATATTAGCGCCTACAAGACTGCACGAATACTTCACGCATTGCATCAAATACAGTGCGGTCATTGCGGTCAGCGTGAAACGGACAGCGCCTACAAGAATGCATGAATACCTCACGCATTGCGGTAAACACAGTGCGATCAGCGTGAAACGCATAGCGCCTACAAGACTGCGTGAATACTTCACGCATTGCGTCAAACACAGTGCAGTCTGCGCGGCGCGGCGGCGGAAGTTAAAATCATTGAACCACATTTATGTTTGTTCTTTCATAATTTTTTCGTTCATTTCTTATGAATGGAATGCCTTGTCCACACAGAGATAGGTTTACGGAACTTAACTTTCGCGCAAAGTTTCGTGAACTTTTGCTAGTAGCGTTGACAGGGCTTTCCCTAAAAATGTGTTCAACACGAGCAAATGCGTCTTATGCACCCCTCTCCCGCTGGCACGTTCATTTGATGGTTTTTATCGAGTTTTAAAACGAATGAGAAGGGGGCGGCAAAATATAGGCGGCCCATGGGCGGCAAGTAGGTGAATCCGGCCCTGCTGTTTGCCGTTGAATTGAGCATTGGAAGCAAGACAAACTTGAAGTCTTGGAAAAAATTGTAAATTTTGCGAGAAGTTTACTGAAAAATTTACCATATCGACGGTGAAACTGTAGGGTTGCGTGTCTCTTTGCGACAATGGAAACTTCCTGTCATACTTCATTTGGTATGTTTAAATATTCTAGGAACTTCATTTCTTAAAAAATTGTCCGACCTTTCTCTTCTGCATGCGTGAGGAATATTTTGTCAAAATTTCAAGAAATGACGTTGGTTTGTTCTCTTTTGACAAAATAAAATGTGAGCACACATTTTAAAACACAGCAACACAGTCAACATACTTAAAATAATATGGCCAAATTGTGCATGGATATTACTGTAATACTGTGTAAGAGTATCACATAATAATGGCTTTTCACTTACATTCCCTCACCTTCATATTTTTTCTCTACAATCATCTTGCAAAAAAATTATAAAATGCCACAAACTCTAGAACAAGAAAGTGAGATTGTTCGCATTTAAATACCGAGCAAAACAGAATTCAAAACACGTTCAATTTGAAGCACGAGAGCATGGGAGTAGGCTAGACCAGGATTAATGAAACAGGCTTCAACAAGAGCGTTGCCAATTCCAGATTAGGAGTCACTGCAATTTATCATTGCGTGGGAGGAAAATTTAATTTTTCAAGGAAGAAGGCAACAATTCCCCGAGACCACTCACTTGGGTGGGCTGGCTTCCCCTCTCTCCTTCCACCCTCCTCTTCCACCCCTTCGAAACAATTTGCAGGACGTGAAAAACGCGGAAAATAAGACGGAGAAAAGTTATTGAACTTTTCCAATGTTGCCTGTTGCGATAAGATCAGGAGGCAACTTTATGAATCAGCCAATAGAAAGAATGAAAAGATATGTGCTAAAAGTTGAACTTTTATTAAACTAAGATCTGCCGTGATATAATAAATAGACATGCTTTAAGGAAGTTATTTTTCCAAGCAGGAGTTGCAACGAATATTGTCGTCAATAACAACGTGATAAAAATGCATCAAAACATTTTTAGAAGTAGGTAATCCGATTTCAAGCGATGAAAAGATGGTATAACTGTGAGAGTACACATCAAAAGTTGCAATTTACAGATGTAAAAATATTGGAGATTTTACAAATATTAAGGTAAGTTCAGTCATACCTTAAAGGTTTTCAAAATCATAGAATTTGTTTTTTTCGTATTCAATCCTTTTTGTGGTGGCAAATCATATAAATCCTTTGCAAGGACCCATTCTCAAAGTTCTACACTTTCATTTTACTCCGGGTTTATATAAAAAGACCTTCTCATAATCTTGTGCCAAAGGTTTCCTCAAAACCTCCATTAGTCAACCATGAAAACCATATGGAGCCTTCTTGAAGAAAGGAGCTGTTTAAGGAGCAAAACAATGAATACGACTCTTAGATTTGACAATTACGCTTTTAGGCTTGAATCCGATCCAGAGCCACCCCTAACCCATCGCTGCTCATCTGCGACCGAGATTAATGAGAAACGTGAAAGTAAAAAATGCCCAGGGCGCAAAATCGATGAGCCGCGAGGCCCACAAGCCGGTGAGGAATTCAAGGCTCAGGCATATTTGGCACTTGCATTGCTACTTACTACTGACTTCCATGACAGGATCTTTTCAGTCGACAACCGATTATGACTACTTTAACCCGAGAAAATTTTAGATCGGTTTCAGGGAACTGAATGCGTCGTTTGATTGATGAAAACACACCCATTTTTGCCCGCCCTCCCACGGTCAACTTTCCTTATTTCCTCCAGTGGCGTGGTGTGCTGTGCGATTTATCGATTCATCTGCCAATTAAACCTATGGAAAAGGATCGATATGTAGGGCGTGCGCAGCGAACACCTTAATAATCGATTCTTTACCATAGCTTCAAATGGGGAAATATCGAAAATCGATCATTCACGCCTCGCCACTGATTTTCTCGAGCCGTTTCTTGTCAGATAACGAGTTCGAAACTTTTTTCAGATTCCTTCTTATTCAGTAATTGTTGAAAAATTGACAGCTTTTCACGAAAAAATAATTGTTAGTGGTTATCCCCTAAAATTGTGGCACTGCCACAATTTGTTGGATGATACGGACATTTCTAATTAATTGTGGTAGAACCGCAACTCAAGTTAGGATAGTACCGCAACATTTGGGTTAGTAACCTAATTTATTGGGGTACGACCACGATTAATTCGTGTACTTACACAATTAATTCGTGTACTATCACATTTAATTGGAAATATCCATATCACACAACAAACTCGTGCTTTTTTAATCCGTGTTCGATCATTGAAGGGAAAATCCGGCTGCGGTCGGAAAATTTCCTAAGGGTGGGTGCTTCTGCTCAACTGCCTGAAATTTGCAATTGAGGAATTTACCGGAAAAAAGGCCCATGGTGTAAAATCACGTTTGAGAAAAATGAATTTAAAGTTTCCATGATTGCTCTCTCGCAACTGATGATGACTTTCATCCGAGCTTGGACTCCTTCTTCCAATGCAAGTCACCGTCAATGGCCAGAGAGTAATTGGAGAACATTGGAGAACTTAAAATGCGCATTTTTCCCGAATACAATTTTTCAATATGGGCCCCTTATCCGGCAAGGTCCTCAATTCCGCCTTGTAAAAAGACAGTAATGAAAACTGGCCCAGTTGTAGCTAAGTGGCAAATATTAGGTTAAATAATGGTGATCAGTTTTTTTTAAATAAAACAACAAATCGCTTGAAAGAAAAGTGCGAAAAAGGAATTAAGTCACGGCTTTTTTTTTACTTTAGGCGGCTGTTGTTAAAAAAAAAAAAAAAAAAAAAAAAAAAAAAAAAAAAAAAAAAAAAAAAAAAAAAAAAAAACAGTTTGGGGCTTTAGATGACGTTGCAGGACTGAAAAGTGGGGTTTTGGCGTCAAAAATTTTCCTCACTTTCATTCAAATGAATTTCGTTCAATACCACTTTTTGTTCTACCTCACTATTTCAAAAACGTCACTTGCTTGCCTTCCCTACACTTTAGGTATCAATTTAAGCATGCTCCCTTTCCTTTGTTGTCTAAACTTCCTTGGCGAAGAGTCACGGCGAAACCGCATCACATTGAGTGGTAAGTTAGAATGGAAACTTTAAAATGAAAGATCAACGATTGCATTAACATGAGGATGTTGCAAAACAATGTATGTTCCTCACCGTATGCCGAGAAAGAGATTCACAGATAAAAACTCTCGAAGTGAAACGTCAGACGGAGCATAAAACTCACATCTCGGTTCAAATTTTCGCATCAGACCGCGGTGCACAGATTGGCATAAAACTTGCGTCGTTACAAACAGGCGTGAACATAAAATCCGGTTCTTGTTCGTCGAGTTGCTTCTTCAACAGTTTCCCGAGTTTTTATTGCCTGAATCGTCTTCCACGTACCTTAGACTGTCTTCGCACATCCATATTCGATTAGAGGGTTCCATCCCGGCAAGCTTATAACACGCACGATTTACCGCCAACTTTTCCTTGTACGAGTATAACAAGAATGCGTTCGCTAGGTTTTAATGCGCATCCAAGTTGTTTATTCGGTCACGCATTGGTTTATTACAGTTGCGCACTACGTATCTACGCGTGTTTTTGTGAAAATTACGGAATGAATTGACAGTTTATTTTTACGATGGTATGGGACTCACAAAGGTTGAAATTTAGCTTCATGAAAAAGGATCTTATCTTAACTATCCTCAATAATTACACGCACTGGAAAAAAAACACATTGGATCTAAAGTCCAGACTCTTAAAAACATCGACAAGAAAAAATACTCTTGATTCAATCCTTTTGCTTCAAGCATAAATCTGATTGAATGAATAGTATTTTTTCTTGTCGATGTTTTCAAGAGTCTGGACTCTAGATCCAATGTGTTTTTTTTCCGGTGCGGAAAAAATAGATTGATGATTTAACAATTCAATTGTTAAAAAAAAGGTGACTGCCATGTTTCAAATGTACATTTTACAATAGTGGAAAGATAATTTAACCACGGGGCTTGTTAAAGAAGCATTTTTTGTTGTTGTTAAATTAGCATTTTTTTGTTGTTAAATCTACATTGAAATATTGCATTCACTGTTCTCCACTACAAAATTGTTAAATTAGCAATTTAATTTTTTTCGTGTATTACCCCGTCTAGGGAGCGCTCAAAAATTACGTGACGCACTTTTTCAGCATTTTTGACCCCCTCTCCCTTTTAACGCTATTGTAACGTGGGCCCCTATTCTTTAACACCTAAAACCAGAATGGCATAACGCCTTCCTCAACCCACCTCCCTACTAGAGCGTTACGTAATTTATGAACGGCCCCTTACTGACAATAATGAGGCACGTGGACAGTTTTATTACTCTCCAGAACGTATTTCTGCGGTTTTACCATTCATATATTGCCTCTAAAATGACCTGGGAACAGTAGTTCTAATTGCAAACTGTAGTCCAGGACGAGATGAATGTTAATCAACTCGATCAGTCGATGTACCAATAGCTCAATTTTAAGTTCACCTTCAGGCAAGTTCGCTTTGCTATGGACAGTCACAAATCGTCGTTTCTCTGACAAAAGAGCATACATTTATTTTCACGTGAGCCCTGTTGGCCATATAACTCCATGCTTTTGGGGGCTCACGTAGATATACAGTTACGCCCTTACATCAGAGGAGCGTCGAAATGAGAATAATTTGTCAACTCGGTTCGAAAGCGGTGTGAATCTACGGGTTTTATCGAAACTCAGAAAATATACGCGGAAACAATTGAGAGAGTTCATCTATTGCCGCACAATGAGACGAGTTATTGGAAGAAGCAGAACAAAAAATTTTCGACATAAATTAGATTTTGAAGTTTATTTTATCACATTGGGATTTTCAGGGGTGTTATTTGAAAGAAATTCCAAGGGAAAACCAGAGAAACCACTTTAAAACGACTGTATTCCGTATAAATGAGTGTAAATGATTTTAAATGTTCATATCATGTTTGACCTCTCCCATCGAGTCGCTTCATTGTGCGTCGCAGTATAATCCGAGGACGGAAGAACCGTGCCATTGATCATAACGCCTGGATACAACTAAACGTGCTCGGTGGATGTCCGTGTTACCTACACAAAAAATTGAAGGCGCTCTGAGTTTTGTGATCTTCACGACAGACGAAGACGGACTTCGAACTTCTGAGTCTTGTATTATCGAAGACTGAGGAGTAAGTCCCCTATGTACCCTGGTAAAAATTGACAGTAGAATCTGTGTTCCAAAATACCATAGACCTGCAGCCGTCTGTAAGATTTCCAATAGCTTCTATAGCCGGCTACACAATTTCTTATAGCCTTTGTTGCGTACATTTAGCAACAATCAGAACTATTGAATAACTATTCACTTTCATAATAATAATATTCATAATAATGTTGTGGATATGACTTTATTCACACGGGTTTATAGCATTACAAAGCGTATGTATATAGAACTCTGTTACCACGGAGACATATCAGGTTGAAGCTTAATTAGCTTTGACAGCCTTTTATAGCCGATGGCGATTAAGCAACAGCCAGGCGATAAAGTGGATGCTAAACGTTACTAATTACGGATTTTAGGACTTGGTGAGTTTTTGGAAGACTGCTCTCTTTTTGGGCGTAGTATCTTGATTTATTTTGCGAGGAAAGCTCCGTACTTTAGATGGATGCCTGCCATTACTAATATATTAGAGCGCCTTCAGTTTCGTATGATACTGTGCACTACCTCTGGTGTGAAATAGTTGCTTCAAGCGCCGTGGCAGGCGGGCAGCCAGCGCGAAACACGCATTGGCGCCTACAAACCTAACAGCGATACTTCACGCATTGCGCAATGCGTGAAGTATCCCTGTTAGGTTTGTAGGCGCCAGTGCGTCGCCGCTCCGCCTTGTGTAAGGCTCTAATATTTAATCTGACGGAGTCAGCGTTATTCAACTCATGGTTTTGAACTGTTTGCACACTCTGTATGGATTATTCTCATTTTAATTGATGAAAAAAAATATGTATTAAAGGAAAATATAATATGTGTTTTGTAAATATTAAGGTGGTTCCGTATCAAACTTAATGATTTCCAAAGCACACGAATTGCTACACAATTTCTTAAAGCCTTTTATAATCGATGGCGAAAAAGCAACAGCCAGGCGATAGGAACTATAGCCCGGCTGCATAATTTTTTATTGCTTCGTACAGCCCGGCCGTATGATTTTCTCCGCATTCTACAGCCAGCTATATGATTTTCTGTAGCCTTCTTTATCCGGCTATAAGAATTCCTATGGTATTTTGAAACGCAGCTCTTATCGCCAATTTTTACCATGGTAGGTACTGTATAAGGGTTATACTGCCGTGCTAGGGAAGAACGCCGCATGAACATTCAATAATTGCTAATTCAATAATGACAAAACATGTATCTCTGAGGAAAGTTGTGCGCATTTTGCCTTGAAATTTTCAGATATGTTAGATTTAATTGTGTACAAAATTGACTGAAAATTTTAAAGAAATATGATAAACAGTTTCCTTGAAAATTTGCATTTTGTTGGAGGAAATTTGGCAACGCCTTGAGGCTCATACTGCGTTTTTCCTTAGCACGGCAGTATACTGCGGATAACTGTGTCCGAGCCACCTCACTGTGCGGCGGTTGCTGTGATAGCAGCTGTCACGGCGAATAGACCAAAGTCACTGCACGGCTCTTAAATCAATAAAGTCATCGGGAGCGAAAGGCTGTATCTCTTGCCGTCTTGGCGTTGCGATGGCGATACTTGAAATCCTCGAGATTGTCGTTGTGGGCTTGCAGAAAAACGCTGTCCCCGACGCCCGACGCACAGTGGATCGAGTCAATTAGAGAGGTCGGGCACGAATTATTTTACTAAGATAGAATTGCGAATTACACTTTTATTTCGTCAAATTTTAAACTTTGAGGGGTGCTCCTGGAGAAAAATTTCATGAGAAAACCAATAGTACGACTTTTAGAACCTCAAAGTTCTGTATTATTGGAGTTATGAGCTTTTAAAGTTTCCAAATTTCGTCCGATCTCTCCTATTGACTCGGTCCACTGTGCGACGCCCGACATACAACGACAAGAGCACGCCGTGCCGAGACCGAGTGCTTACTCAAGACGCCGCGCTCCGTCGAGATCCGAGAAAGCGCTTGATATTCATTGTCTTTTCCGCTGAGCGTCTAATTCTTGCCCGGCTAAATGCTCCTGTCCTCAGCTACAACGCTCCGACTTCATTTCGGATTTTGCGGTTCCCACTCGGACAAACAGCTCTTCTGCTCCGTGGAAACTTGATTGATTTCGGCTTTGATATCAAAGTCTGACGTTCCAATCGTAAGACTCCATCACTCTGAGAGACGGTCTGTCGTGCTGAGGAAAAAAACTGCATGAGCCTTCAGATGTTGCAAAATTCCCTCCAATACAATATTAATTATCTGATAAATAAGATAGAGAAATGGTGCTGGGTCCACACCATATCGTGGGGCAACAAAAGCCGAGAAATTCCAAAAATTAAAATTAGAGTCAAAATTAAATTTTTTGAACTCTCGCAACGGTACGAAAATCTCCCCCCTCAGTTTCGTACTGGTGAGCATTTGAGTTCAAAAAATTTAATTTTGACTATAATTTTAATTTTTGAAATTTCTTGGCTTTGTTTCCCCGCGAAATAGTGTGGACCCAGCACCATTCCTCTATCTTGTTACATACAGTTCGGGCCACTTCTTAGTGATTAATTTTTTCATTTATCTGATAAATTTATGTATATTTTCCTTTGAGTTTGTTAGAGAATTTTTAGAGAACTTTATATCAGATCCTTACCTGGAAATTCAAGGAAAAAGATCTATAACACTCCTCAAAACCAAGCGTTTTAACGGAGGAAATTTGGCAACTCTTTAATGTTCATATGGCGTTTTCCCTCGGCACGGCAGCAATGAGATCGGCCATTCTCAAAAAATCTTAAGCGTTGTAAATCATAATATTAGAAAAACAGAAGAGACCCGATTAAGATACCGCGGTATTGCTTGACTCGGTTTAAATCCTAGCTTAAGTAATAATGTGATGAATCAATACAGTGCTAAAATATGTTGGAGGTAATGAGATTTGGAACAGGTCGACTCAAACGTTTTTTTTCTTCTTCTTGTATTTTCATAGCTAGTGCTTATGTATTTTTGAGAATAACCTATATTCAAATGTTAGCAAGAGTTCTTTCTGTGAGAACCTTGGGCATATTTTTGAAAAAGGAACTATGCAAATTCAATGCACTATGTTCATTTTTAGGAGCTCAGCCGATAGGGAGCGCTTTTTGATTTCAACCTGCCGCTAGAAAGCTGTTATGGAATTAAGCAATTCGAAATCACGTCTCGCGCTGTCGCGCCTTCAATTTTGCGCACGCAACACGGACATGCATCAAGTGCGAATAGTTGTATGTCCACCCCGTAGGAAAGCAAGTCCTTTTTCCTCGGCTGTTTCCATTTTAAGTTTGTTCTCATTTGTCTTATTGTAGCGGTGTTTCAAGGGTTACGCAAGCAACATAGCCGAAGGTAGGAGAGACATAATCTGGCCTCGTTTTTGAGCGCCTTTCTCCCGAATTGGAGTGACATCTCACTGGCAGCGCAGAGTGGAGCATTGCGAGTTCACATTTCGCACCATCGCGACATCAGCCAAGATTTCAAGAAATGATGTCGATTTTTTCTCTCTCGAAAAAATAAAACAGGAGCGGGGATTCTCAAACACCGGAAAGGATATACGTGGTTGCGGACTTGAACCGTCGATATAAAGAAATTTCAAAGGAGAAATTTGGACCACGTTTAGCAGAAAAGAACCAAACCATTAGCTACTGCCGCATTTAACTGGAAAATTTAATGTTTTATGCGAGAACATTTGTGCGGATTCCTTTGAAAATCGTAAGAAATTTGCTTTATACTATGCAGAAAACTCATTGAAATTTACAAAAAAATCCGCACAACTGTTTTCGTGTAAAAAATTAAACTGCTCGGTTAAATTTGGCAATAGCTGATGTGGCTTGGTTCCTTCTTGCTTACCGCGGTCCATTTATGACTATACTCTTGAGAACAAATACTTGGTTTAAACAAATATGGCACCATGTGAAAGTCCATGGTTTTTATCAGAATTTCAGAGAGTGGGTGTCAGTGTGATTTAATTTCTCCAAGTGCGGAACATTCGCGATTTAGCCCTCTTCCCTTTCCGGTTCTTTCTACCCGTCAAATCTTCATCATATACATCAAATACATCAAATCTTTGAGAGATCAATCTTTGTCCTTGTGAGTTGCAGGAAATTCTTTATCGATTTCAAACTTGGAGAACACGCTGTGGAGCTCTCCTCGTCCTTTCTCAGTATGTTTGAAGGTGAGAAAACGTTTGATATTCATTGTCTCTTCCGCAAAGCGTCCAAGTCTTCATTCCGCAAAATGCTGCCGGCATCGGGAAGAACGCCATTTCATCTCAGACTTTGTACCCCTCTCTCATACAAAATATTCTTCTACTTGATGTAATGATAGCTTCCGCGCTTTCAAGTTTTAATGTGATATTTTAATAACAAGGAAAAGTCGAGTGCAAATAGTTCTCTGCGCCGTATCAAACGCTGGTCCTTTTTCTTGTTTTGTTTTCAAATTTTGTTTGGTCCTATTTGTCTTATTTGGACTACTTCTGTCAAAGGGAATCAGAGGCAACGGTAGGAAAGAAGAGATTTAGTCGCGAGTCGAAAGCCGTAAGAATGAATGGGGATTATAAAGCGCCAGTGACGTCAGCGGCGACGAAGCGGCCGCCGCGGTTGACTTCGGGCATCTTTAACTCGTGAGCCCTGTCTACAACGCTCTCGTCACAAACCCATGGCTCATGAGTGCTGCATCCAGTTGACACATAGTTCTGTTAGACAGAATGTAAAATCCTGTTTTTCTATTTCACCAACAGGAATCACGCCCACTTTAACATTGTTTCTCATGCAACTTTCTAGAGCGTACCCCATCTTTCCCACACATCTCTGGGTAAAAAATGGTTAGTCCCATTTTATGTAACGCTTTATACTTACTTATTATACACTTTACTTATTATAAGTTTCAAATAATTTTCCCAGCAACAACAGAAGCAAAAAACCAAAAAAAGGGTCACGAAAGGAGAAGGGGCACTTCAAACTGTCGATCGGAGCTGAATGGGTCGGAGGGGGGGGAGATGGGGGAGGAGGGAGTGAAATCTCGAACAATAGCAAGGCGATGAATTTCATTACCTGGCTCGGTGATGAAGTTGCGAAGAAAAAAGTTTCATGCAAATTTATTCCTCGAATAAAATTATTTCATTCTGAGCTCATAAATTCAAATGAGTCGAGGACGAAACATCGCACAAAGGTTCGAGGATAAACACCCAGGCCCGGGGAAGAGTCGGCCAAAGGTTTAATAATTCAAGATCGACAATTTTCGGGATCAGGGGAGAGGGGGAGAGGGGGTGCGGGTAATTAAAAAGACTCAGGGCGGGAGAAAGAAGCCGCTCGCTGTCATTGATATTTAAATTACTATTTTCTTATATATTCCTAATGGGGTGGAGGAAGGTGGACTTGGGCCAGTGGAAGCTGTGAAAATTAAGACTAAGTGTACACCATTTTGCGCGGGAAATTAAAGTGGAAAATGTTACATTTCCTCCCGGTGAAATTTTTCATCTGCTATTCCAACAGAGTCCTTGGTTGCCGTTTCCAAGCAAAAACTAGAGTCCCTTTATATCCAGAATTACGACATCTCAATTCTGGTCCGGCTTGGTTCGACTCAGAGACAACTGGAAGTGGCCTTAAAAAAAATCCAATGGACCACTATAGACAAGGTACGAATTTCAGCATTCTGATACATTTTTCATTACCAACATTTCACGTAGATAACGATACGCATAACGAAAATTACCGAAATCAACTCCTTACGAAGATATTTAATGATTCTTGCTGTGTGAATTCAAACCACCCGCTCATGAAAACTCAATGCTCTGCGTGACTCACATCGCGCGCTAAAAGTTATCATGACAGTCTCTTGCGATATAAAAATCTGGCAACCTCAATCTTGACGCTTTGGCTCAGCTATAGCAAATTGCTTATAGTTTGAACAACACATGGTGGGAAATGAACATTGCTCGATTGAGAGGCTTGCTGAAACCGTTTTAGTGCGCGATTTGACTCACGGAGAGCTTGGAGTTTCTTGTGAGCGGGCAGTTCAAATTCCTTGTAACCAATGTGAAATGAAAACGTTAATATCTTTGTTAGGAGTTGGTAACAGTAATTTTCGTTGCGCAAATCGTGTTCTACGTGAAATTTTGGCTAAGAAACACGTATCAGAATGCTTGAATTCGTGCCTTGTCTAGTGGTCCATTCTGATTGGTTCTCGCTCATGGAGTCACAAATGAGTGCACCAAGATGACGGTGGCTCGAATGTGAACTAAAATAATGAAAATATAACCAAATTGTGACTTATCAAGAGTGAATTGTTATTTCCATCGCACCAAAATGAAAATAGATTGAGAAATTTCGATTATAAAAAATTTAGATTAAGAAAAATTGAAAATTGATCAAGAAATCAATCTAATTGTATTTTATTGCAATTTCTTTGGTTAGGTATTGATCATTTTTGTTGATGTTGTTGTTTTCTAATGATGGACATCGCAGGATTCCTTATCCTTATCCCTCAATATCGTTCGTTGGAGTGCACACTTTTGTGACACCATGGCCAGCCAAGGCCAGCCCAGGCCAGCTGATAATAGAGATGTCTTAACTCCGGGTAAAAAGGGAATCTAGCAAAAAGCTGCTTTATTCCGTCGTTTTCCTCACGAAAGAACGTAACTAAATTTTAATGCTGCCAAATTTCCCCTCAAAAATTGCATTTTTGCCAAGAGAAATAGGGGAATTTTAAGTTGAAAATTTGATTGATTTTTTCTCTGATCTCGTGCAAAAATCAGACAAATTTTGGACAAAAATTCTGCAGGTATATTTTTGTAAAATATATTAATGTTTGAGTCAGTTTAGCAACCTTGGAATGGAGTTAAGTTCCTTCGTCCGAGGAAGGATGATTTGGACGTATTTCTATCAAACGGAACCATGTGCATTCAGACATGAGCCCTGAGACCCATAAGAATCCATGCATAACAGGGTTCACGTCATAATGCACATAGTTCCGTTTGACAGAAATACGTCCATTTAATTTCTTATGAGAGCGCGGAGTTTTGCGGCAAGACGGCGGCGCTGTTTTAATATAAAATCCGTTCTTTTTACATCGCTTCTCAAGAAAAAATTTGAGATCCCTCCGTGAGAGAGATTAAACTGTTTCAAGATGAAACTTAGCTACTCCATATTGCTTTCTACAGGGAAATTAGAAAAGACTTGCATACTTTGCACGGCTTGTCGTATGTAAATTTGAGGTTTTTCAGCCAAAACGACACCGCTGTTTTCAGATGAAATTCGCCTCCTCACATTGCTCCTGAAGGAAAGAGATAGAGGCAGCCCCGAAAAAAGGGACCTCAGGCTTTATAAAATTATAATATCACTACAGACATCGCGCAGGGGTGCGCTACTTGCTGACCTCATGTCGTTACCCTCCGCCGAAAGTATCCAAAGCAGCATGATGCGACAGTTAAAAATTTCCGCCACTATTTTATTTTTTTTACAGAGAAATTGTTCAACGAAGCTGTCCAATTTCACCGAATTAACTTTGTGCCGCCAATAAAATTCAGTGAAATTTCAAAAAGATTCAACCAAAAATTTCTCTGTAAAAATATGAAATTGTGACGGAAATTTTGAAACGTCGCATGGCGCTTGCGATACTCTTGCTCAAGAGGTAACACCGCAGAAAAACCAAAGTTTGGAAGTTGAAAGACCCGGTCCTTCCCACAGTTGTACCAGACTTACACTCCCCATCTCTACATAAAAGAAAATGTTCAAGCGACACAAATACCCATAGTTCACTTGTAATGCTCTAGAGGAAATATCCATGACCATTTCAGCAACACGAACAATGCGGTCGGATTGAAATTCCTTGACTTTCTGTCAAATTTCCCTGACACTCCCTGATTTCTCCCGGTCGTTACAAATTCCAGTGGCGTGGCGTGAATGATCGATACGATTATCGATATTTCCCCATTTGAATCCGCGGTAAAGAATCGATTATTAAGATGTAAGCTGCGAACACCCTGTTAATCGATCCTTTTCCATAGATTTAAACGACAGATCAATCAATTTATCGCACAGCACGCCACGCCACCGACAAATTCCCTGTCAATTCCCGCTCCTCCAGACTTTTGGCTAACCTGTTTCTACACGTTTAAGTTATTTTATGTACTCCTACCCAAATCTTACTATATGTGCACATGATATAAAAACATAAAGAGTAACGCGCCTCAGGGGGTTGGACCGCAAATTGGTCAGGAGGCAAACCCGCAATTGATACAAAATGTTTCCTACCGTGTATGATAGGGGCTCCCCGATTTGAGTCTGTGAGACAAGGCTTACAATTTCCCACTCTTTAGACGATCATAAAAAATCGGGCCAAGCAGATAGGAACCAATCCACATCAGGCATCGCCAAATTTAATTAGGCATGCAATTTCATTTTTAACGTGAAAACGGTTTTGCGGATTTTTGTGCAAATTTCAGTGAATTATCTGCATAGCACGAAGCAAATTCCTTAAAATTTACGAAGGAGTCCATTCAATCGTTCTATTGTTAAAAATTAAATTGACTAGTTAAAAGCCAATGTGGCTTGGTTCCATTCTGCTATAAACGCGGTTGAAATCGTGGGTCATCTAACGTAAGGGCGTATCTGGGTATTCGCATGAGCCCCAGAATGCTTAAAGTTATAAGGACGACAGGGCTCGAATGGAAATTGAGACACGTCCTTACGTCAGAGGCGCCAGGAAATGATGAATCAGCAAGGTGGTATCGGAGCGGGGGCGGTGGGGATCGCCATAAAGGCGCCGCACAATGCGGTCCTCTGTGGACAAAAATCCAAAATTTTCAACTCGACATCTAAATCATTTTTTTCGGAGTTTGTCATCTTAAATATATTTCTGACTCACAATGATGGTTCCTTTTCAAATTCTTCGCTCAAAACTACTTCAAATTTGGGTAGAGAGTGGGCGGGAAATGGGTCGAGAATCATTGATTCATAAGAAATACACGGGAGGAAGACATCAGCTTCAAATGAAGATTTCTGGCTTGAAACGCAAAATGCTCTAGGTGGTTGACATTTTCTTAATCCTCAGATATCAAACTTCAATTCTACCAAAAATAATTTGCGACTTTTTACGACTATCAGAGATATTTGGACGTATTTCTATCAAACGGAACTATGTGCATTGTGACGTGAACTCTGTTATGCACATATTCTTATGGGTCCCACGGCTCATGTCTTAATGCACATAGTTCCGTTTGGCAGAATAAATACTTCCTTTTGAAGTTAAAGTTTGGGTGTTTCACGTTGCTTTTACATTGTTAACATAGGGCTAGTTCGAGGTTGCCAACTTCAAATGAACTTTTCTCGAAGAATTCGCAAAATATCCTAAGATATAACATTTTCTTATTCCTCGAGTGTTTTACTTTGACAGCGCCAAAGAGTTTTCCTATGTCGGTGCTAATATCTTCATTATTTAAAGTTAAGTGTGTGTTTTTAAATTTAAAAAGATTCGAGTGCGACTTTGGTTAAGGTACCGTGATACAACTATTCGTACCTTATGGATGTGCGTGTTGTCTACGTAAAAAGTTGAAGGCGTTCTGAATGTCTCTGGTTACGTTCGTTGTTATAGCCCGCAGGATCGAACCTGGATTACATTGATAGTCCACTTTGTTAGCTGCTCATGAGTTGTAACCTCTGAACGACATGTATCGAGAAATTTGATATTAGCAGGGCATCCCTCCCCCTCCAGATGTCTCAACGTAACCTACAGTTTTGGTCGATTTAACCAAAAAATTTGTCCGCATCGTCCATAAGGATGCCGCACTGTGCGGCGATGCGATTGCGACGGTGTAATTGAATATGTTACTGACAGAAAAGCGGTGCAATTCGTCGCGGAGGCCGGGACTCGGGCTCGGAATTCAATCAAAGGAGGGACTAGCAATCAAATTGAACGCCATCAAAAGCGGATGACATTCTTTAACGAGATCCCGATTCCTGCCTAGTGACGTCACGCCGACCGGTAATTGTCCAACTTACAGTTGCCGCCTCCCGACTCCCGCCTCTGCCCCCGCCCCCGCCCCCTCACCCGAAATTAACGCCTTCTTCCGAATGGCTCCGTGTTTCGTGTGTGAAGCAGCGGGATAATTTTTGAAATTGATAGTTAAAGCAATCGACAAAGAAGATATCAGGAGTATGCAGCGATCCTATTGATTAAAGGGGGTAGTAGTGAGTGGTTTGTCTATAGCTTTGTCGATTAATTTCAATAATCGCTGTTCTGCTAGCTGATCAACGTAATTGATAGACAAAGAAGAAATAGGGGGTATGCAACGATCCTATTGCTTAAAGTGGGTGGTTCCTGTAGGCTAAGGGAGAAAATGATGGACTAACTATAGGGCCTCCCTTAGGTTGCCGTTAGCTAGTCTATTACCCAGTTCCTTTATCCATTGCAACCAACCGCTTGCACCAATAGTAACCCTCCACACCACTTTTGTCTACTTTGTCTAAAGTTTCTGGTCTCATTCCAAATGCTTATCACCCCCGACAAAAATCCGATCTTGCCGTTTTTCAAAGCAATTTTCCTCTTCATGATAAAAGGACACATTTAAAAATGTCCGTGTTTCTTGTTACTTGGTGTTAATTTTTTTAAGGTCACATCGACCAAAAGCACTTGACTGATCGAACAAATTTTTGGTTGAATCGACCAAAACCGTAGGATACATTGAGACATCTGGAGGGGGAGGAATGCCCTGCTAATATATCAAATTTCTCGATACATATCTTTCAGAGGTTACAACTTATGAGCAGCTAACGCAGTGGACTATTAATGCTATCATCAATGTAATCCAGGTTTGATCCTGCGGGCTCTGCGAGCTATAACAACGAACGTAACGAGAGACATTCAGAACGCCTTCAACTTTTTACGTGGGTAATACGCACATCCATAGAGTACGAATAGTTGTATCACGGCGCCTTAACCAAAGTCGCACTCGAATCCTTTTAAATTTCAAAAAAAGAAGGAGAAAAAGAGGGAGAAGAAGAGAGAGATGAGAGCGAAAAGAAGAAAAGTATCATTTTGATAATTTTCAGATTCATCTAATGAATACATACTCAGCGTTTGCTTATCATCATCCCAAGAATTCAAACTTCCCATTTGTTTAAAATAAAAGAAAGTCCGAACAGTTATTGACAACAATCTTTATCATTCTGGAAATGACTAAAATGAGTTTCATTAATGCCGCATATGGTGCTGCACATAGCTCCAATCGCGACGCGGAACGCTATAACCGAGCAACGTGAAGAAAGTCAGAACGCCTTCCATTTTTACGTATGCAGCACGCACATCCATAGAGTACGAATAGTTGTATCACAGCGCCTTGATCAAAGTCGCATTCGTATCCTGTCAAATGCTTAAGACGTCAACTCAGCCGTGCTATAGATGAACGCAGTTTGAAGCATCAGACGTTGCCAATTTCCTTTGAAATAAAACAAGTTTCCAGAGATATTTGTGAGAATATTTTTTCAATTCTTCAGATAGTTCCATTTGCAATTAGTTATTGAATACGAGGCCGAAGATAAATCAAAGAGGATTATGTGGAACAACGACGAGCAAGCCTTGCTTAAAAAAGAAAAATAAGACTGGATATCTGAAATAACTTTTCTTCAACTTTTGCAATATTCTTAATTTCATATTGACACCTTTAAGGTAAGTAATAATTTGGGCGTTTAATGGTATTCTTGCTTTATGATATTAGATTTAATGGGTGATAATTATGAAAAATTATGGGCGAAGGTTGTTTGTAGGTCTGAAGCTAATTTTAACGGAGGGCACACTTTGAGTGTAATGGGGAAGGAATTCAAGAGAATTACTGGCACGCGAGGCAATTACACCGCGTGGTTCCATAATTGCTCCGTCGGGATTTCGTCGAAATTGCTTTTACGTATCCTGCGAAACCTCTTCTATAATCAAACTTAAACTCTGCTCCTTTCTATCAGAGCTCCATTCATTGCAAAGGATTCAACATATCTCAAATTAGGATGAATTTCTCAAATTCTCAATCCCTTACCGAGGAGAGTAAGTAAGTAGTGGATGATTAGATGAACCACATAATTTGTACCAGGGTCCTAAAAATGAGTCTATAATCACGCGAGCTCTGAAAAGAAGGTAGTTAAAAAGATAAAAAAGGCCAAACTGTAAGAGTGGTTCACTTAGGCAGGAAAAGCCCCACTAGAATACTGCCGCACAGTGGATCAACTCAGTAGGAAAGGTCGAACAAAATTTGGAAACTTTAAACGCTTATAACTCCGTAGGTTGTAAAAAGTAGTTCTACTAGTATCCTCATGAAATTTTATACCTGAATCACCCCTTAAAATGTAAAATAAATGTACACTACTAACGTGGTGAACGCTCAAAATCGACGAATTTGCCAGGAAATTAGATTTTATGAAAGGAAATTTGGCAGCGTCTGAAGGTTGATACGACGTTGTTCCTTTGGAAGGCAGAATAAGATTATCATTAATGGACCAGAAGTCACGGACGCTTGACTGCCATGAAATATTGAGTACGTACACTCGGTCTGATGACGAATTTTTCCTCTAACTCAGTTGGACTGAAGCTCGTTTGGGAAAGTTTCCGTTTCCAGTGACAAAGATCTATGGACTCGGCAAACAGCGACTCTTTATTCCCTCATTCATTTATGCCCGGCGCGGAAACTTTGTTTTCATAGGATACCTGATCCGAAACGTGTCCCCTCGCGAAAGTTCCGTCTCGGAGACATAAACGTGATTTTTACGCGGAAAGTTGGCGCGGCAAGTCCTCCTCGAAACACTTCCGACAGACGCTGATTAGTGCGAGCTGAGGTTTCCTCGCGGAATTTTTCACTCGCGCGGCGCCCGGCGCGAGCCCCGAGCGGAATAAGTAAAAATCTCCCATCCTTCATGATTAACGGGATTAACCGCTGCGCAAGAAGTAGAATGGATGGATGTTGAGCAGAGGACGAGACGGAAGAATAATTATGGATTTTAAAAGAAACCTCATCCCGGCTTAATGAGAGATCGTCCATAAAAGAAAAAAGCGAAGGGTCCGGTCGCGGTAAAAAATAGGCAACTCAGGCCTCCGAGAACGGTTTAAGGTATTAGTCCAACAAATGACTGTAAAGATGGAAATGAAAGCGTTAAATAAATGATTCGCCCTTAATCTCAATGTTTGAGGCATTAAAAAAGGCCTAGCGCCTCCCCCCTCCTTCCCCGTCCGAGAGCGACGGCTCATCTTTTATGTTGCGGGCGTTTTTTTAATTTTCTAATAAATCCCGTCTCCACCCTGCGTATAGTTTTAGTGGCGAAGGATTTTTATGAACCGTTATGGATTACTTACTTTTCCATCCGAGATGAACGGGCGAGCTATTATGCGAAATCACTCGCGCACAAAAAAGGATAATAATTCCCATCTTCAGTGAAAGAAATAGACTGCACGATGGGCATTCTCTTCGTCGCGCAGAATGTTCGATTCCTCCGCAACCGAAAAAACATTAGCATGAGTAATCATGGCCAAAATTGACGGTGAAATCTTCCCAACCACGAATTCGATTGCAGTGATTCAAAAGCTGATCTGATATTTCATTTTTTCTACTTGGAGAACGATTCAACACCATTTGCTTTTAAATTTTTATGGTATTTTAGCTCTAATGATTTTGCATTCCCGATATTAAGTAGTTTCGCGAGCAAAACTTTTATCCTCGCCAGTTAAAGTATTTTAGGCATTTGAGAATTCTTGATTCAAATTCTTTGAATCCTTTGACGTCCCCATTTTACGAAAAAAAAAACAACTTACAATTGATCTTTTTGAATGTTTTTAAGCACATTCCTCATTTTATTTGGCGGGCCTGCGTTTCATGACGCAGCACCGTTGTAAAACGGTTCCATGTTACAATTTCAAATCATCATATGAACTACAATCTAGAGGCACCTTGTATCAGAGGATCTCTATAACCTGACAGGAGCAGCATCCAGCAAGCTCAACTAAGTTTCTCTAGTGCAAGCATAAACGTACCACAAAGGCAACCGTAAGCTGAAACTTAGAGCCACGTATGAGCGGTCCGGCATCATAGAACGTAAGATCGCATCATTGCGGTTCTGCGTTCGCATGCGGTAGGCCGTGCTCCTAAACTTTACAATCTTGTTGGAACGTGCTGGGTGGAGTATCTTTAGGTTTAGGTGAGGTCGATCGATGCCTTTCCGCATTTTAATGTTGACACAGGAAACCCATCGAGAGACACCCGGTTTCGGTTGACCTCATTTACGTTGTAGAAATTCCACTAAGCATCCTCGACCAAGATTTTAGAGTGCAAAAGTAGGGCCTATCGAGTGAAGAAACGCAGGACCGCTAATATGGACCGATTTCATCAGGAAGGAACCAAACCACATTGAGATGAAACTGAGAAAAAGAGGTTTGAAGTTTTATTTCCACATAAGGCTCAATGCAGAAAATAACCTTTAACCACTCTCTTCGCATACTAATTTCCTTTTTTTCGATTTTTAGGTTTTGGCTGTAGAAAATCCATGGCTAGTGGAACTCAAAAACATTCTTAACTCGAAATTTTTCGAAGATGTGGGTTGGTTCCTTCCTGATAAACTCCGTCCACAGTATGTGGTTCTGAGTTTCCGCTTTTGGTTGAACCTACGTAAATAACGGTATGTCAGCTCTTTGAAAACTTGCTGGAGTATGCTGGGTGCAGTATCTTTGTTGTCAGAGGTCCTCCGAACACTGGATTTCTCTTCATGAGTTCTGCGTTCACATTAAGATCCGAAGAGGTAACGTGGGACCATAGTTACAACGTCCATGACGCAAAACTGTTGGAGCGGTCTCCTAACTCGGCAAGCCGTACTTCCACACTCTACAATTTTGGTGGGGCGTGCTGTGCAGAATAGAATAGGTGCAAAGTTAGGTGGAGTAGATCGGTGCGGAGCGGAGCACGGCTTACCGAGTAAGAGCGCAGGTCCGCTATAACGCGGTCCTGCGTTAATTGACGCGAGACCACCGATAAGCGGTTCCACGTTTCCGTTTTCGACTGACCCTATGCTCTTCATATTTGCACTAATAAAATTTTAGGGTGCGTACTGGGTTGCAGTGCATTTCAACCGGCTGATTATTGAAATTGATAGGCAAAGCGATAGACAAAGAAGACATAGAGTGTAAGGAGCGATCCTATAGGTTGCTATAAGATCCTGCTGCTGACTCTTATAGACTAAGGGAGAAACTGATGGACTAACTGTCGGGTCTCTCGTGGGTTATTGCCGTTAGTTAGTCTATTACCTACCTCCTTTGTCCATTACAACCACCCGCTTCCGGCAATAGGATCATTCCATATCCCTTTCGTCTTCTTTGCCTATAGCTTTGTCTATCAATTTCAATAATCGAGTCGCAGGTCAAATGCCCTTCGGATATAGGTAGCTTTAAATAGGAGTCCGTGTGAAGATTTGCAAAGGTAACGTAAGACCACACCATAGCGTTCTATCACGCAAAACCGCAAAAGTGCGGTCCCACGTTGGCTTTTTGGATCCTCATTTGAACGCCTATCCAGAGGAAAGCAGGACCGCAATAGAGAAACATTAAAAAAACGTGTTTTTTTAATGCAAGCAGTACATTTATGCCCACAGTCTATCTTATATGTTGACGAATGGATCTGCAGAAATAGATTCTACTCGGCCTTAATCCCTGAAAATTTGAAAGCCGGAGCATGGATGTGCCAAAATCCCCCTGATGTCTACTGATGCCGCAATCACACGCTGAATTTAGCAGCTGAATGTGAAAGTCAACAGTCATCGCCTAACAGCTGAAAATTTGCAAATTCGAGTTACTTTCATCCAGATGTGTGACAAAACCATTCGAATAGCTCAGACAAATCCCAACATTAGTCTGATGGCTGCTGAGAATCGTTGCTGAATTTTGCGCGTCACGTGCAAAATTCATCGGCATTGGGCCATTGACTGAATGGTCTTGAACTGGTCTTGAATGGTCATTGACTTGAATGGCCATCGGGCATTCATGGCATCGCGCCGATGACTTCCACATTCAAGCCACATTCAGCTCCATAACATTCAGCGTGAGATTGCGGCATGACAATAGAAAAAAAAATAAATATCTTATATGTTTACTATTTCATACATGTTAGCAGTCTTGGGCTATTCCATATATGACGTTCCTTCAAAACTCCCGACGCAGACGGATCCTAGGTAGGTAGACTGTTTTGGCCGGAATGCGCCCAATTTGACTCATTTCTCGGTGAAACTCAGCGTTGGTGTATTTCCAGGCAAAAGCGGGAAAATTAACATTACGGCGCTAGCTCGGACAGGTGCGATGCGTTATGTTCGCCCACAATCTTTTTCAGGAGCTGTCAGTTCCACGCATAAGTCGAGTGATTCATCTTCCTTCCGGACAGGATTGTATCGCACGGATCCAAGCACTGCGGCTGCCTCTGTTTGGACGTGTTTCGGGAAAAAAGTTTGGTCATATCGTCGCCCCTATGGCGTAAGAGTGTATCTCAATTTTCACGTGAGCCGCGTTTTACTTATAAGCTTATAAAATCATCGAATAAGCCAATCACAACGCCTGACCTTGATATTTCGATGCTTAGCTTTGATAGTGTGACACAGGCCTGGGGATCATGTGGAAATCCAGACACGCCCTTGCGTCAGAGAAGCCATGATACGAAACGTATGGAAGGTGCTCTTGTACCGGTCGCCCTGTTTGGTTCATGTAGCTATTCTCTCGGTTCTAGGAGCTGTGGCCTTGGTTTATGAAACTGAGTATTTTCTACAGTTTGCCTCGGTTTGAAATCTCGGTTGCATACAGCGAGGATACACCGAAAAAAGTGAAGTTGATCAACATTCTGGATGTAGAAAAAGTGTGCGAGAACTCGCAAAATGCTAAATTACCCGCTACGGAAGTTACATTTTGACATTGCTAAAGTAATTGCTCTAGCAGTTAATTCAGCATTTTGTAAGTTCTCGCACACTTTTTTTACATCTGGAATGTTCAATCGATTTCACTTTTTTTCCAGTGTACAGTTACATGCACCGAATAGTATGGGCGATTTGAAACACCTTACTAATGGTTCATATGACCAGTTCTTTAGTTTCAATTTAGGGTATGTAATAAGTTTTACGAAAGAAGGATCTACAACGCGATCGTCAAGAGCATAGTAACCTACGGGTGTGAATTTGTTTTCCACAATAAAGGCGTCCAAGTATTCAAGAATTGTTTTACGATAGAACATTTTGTAACAATTACAAGTACTTAAAGCGTTTATCCTCACTTTTCAGTACAATTGAGTCATCAGCACAAGGCTGCAAAATGCTCCCTCAGTATGCAAACAGTGAAATATCTTTAAAATCGCAATCCTCGTAAGATTGCGTAACCGTTAGTAACTCTGAGTCTTGAGAGTTTTTATTGACACGGGAGCTTCGAAAAACGCTTCTTACCTCGTTCGCGGTTCCCCGGAATTCACGTCTGCCTCGATTTATAAGCACAAAGTTGATTAAGATGAGGGTAAAATTGCGGATGGACTTCCCAACACACGACCAATTATCCGAAGCACTTTCTCTTGTTTCGTGGGGCATTAGATTGCCTCGTTTACGAATTACCGCAAAATGGGTTTTGCGGGAAGACGGCTTTGCGCTCCAGAGTGAATACTTAACCGAAGGGCAGTGAACGTTCATTTCAAAGAGCCTCTCTTTATCTATATTCGCCGTACTTGAGCCCAGGCACGAAAAGTTTTATTGCCGCACAGTGGATCGAATCAATAGGAGAGGTCGGACAAATTTGGGAAACTTTAAAAGCTTATAGCTCCGTTTGCACAAAATGTTGATGTTCTGAAAGTGATTCCATTGGTTTCTTCGTGAAATTTTCCTCTAGAGGCACCCCTTCAAGTTTAAAATGTTACGAAATAAACAACAAAATTTGCCATTTTAGTCAAAAATTGTATGTCTGACCTCTCTGATTGAATTGATCCTTTGTGCGACGTGTACTAAATTCAACCATTCTTCTACCTTGTTTTTTTCCGCGATTTCCATGCGATGCGTAAAATCATGGTACTCTATTACAAATTTCGGTGATCCAGGATTGCGCGAAAGGTCTAAGAAAATACATGAGGATTGCGCGAATAGAAACCTTAAAATCTGCTGCAAGAATGCGCGAATTTAATATGAAGTTAATTTAAGGTAGAAATTTGGCAAAACAGGAAACAGTTGCAAAATAAACGCATTTTTATGTTAACGCAAGTTTAGGTTAGTTTGTTGACAAGTCATCGATGTCTTACTTCTGATGAAAAATGAAGTGAAAAGATTGAATAATGGTCTGGGAATGAAGAACTTTCCTAACTTTTCTTGGGAAAAACATTTAATCGGAAGAAACAAGGCAACGTTGGAACACATACAGCATCGGAACACAACATATATAGGTCTTTTAAGCTCTATTTATCGATGTCGCGATTATATTCTAACGCGAGTGAGTTCGGAAAATCGAGCCAAACACAGTGCGGCCGGCGTTTGACGTATATTAGCGCCTGCAAGACTGTAGGAATACTTCACGCATTGCGCTAAACAGTGCGGTCGGCGTAAAGCCCATATTAGCGCCTACAAGACTGCATGAATACTTCTCACATTGCGCCAAATGCAGTGCAGTCGGTGAGTTGGCGTGAAACGCATATTACCGCCTACAAGACTGCAGGAAACTAGGAATGCTGTAGGACTGTGTGTCATCATTCGTGGCTTTCTGCTCCAGTTTTAACCATAATTAAAGGGGAAATATGTATCCTCATTGTAACGATTCAGAAATTCGGATGGTATTTAATTTCTTCTTTGGTTACATTAAAAGAAAATAGAATGAACGAAAGTACCGCGTCGAAATTTTCGATACGTTTATTTGATATCATTTATATAGGTAAATTCGCGGAAACTTTTCGAAAAAATTGTGTGCGTAGCCTTTCAAAAACATGTATTAAAAATAAAACATAAAATTAGTGCATAACTTTGCAATCAGAGATAAATGTACGCTTTCTTTCGGGTGCATCTGTCGGGTTTTGAATCCATTCATCTCTTAAAAAACTTAAATATTATTGTGTCACGATTTTTTACGCTTAGCTTGTTTCAGCGGTTGGCGGCCGCGTAGCGGCCACAGGCCGTCTTCATGAAATTTTTAGAGGATTTTATTGGCAATCGGATCTAAATTATGGGCGAAAATATTCATAACTCTCCTCAAAAATAAACATTTTATCGGAAGAAATGTGGCGACTCTCTAATGTTTATACGGCGTTTTCCCCTAGCATGGCAGTGTAGAGCTGTAGAACGAAGAGATTCCACTCGGATGGTGAGAGCTTCGAGGAATTGACTCGCCGCTGGTGAAGTTTTTCTGGGATGGACGACAAGACGCTGCTCGGCGGCGGAGAGAGGGTGGTTAGTGGAGCAGGAGTCAACTTCCGGCGCAGGGCGGAAGTGAGGTTAAGTCGTAAAAGCGGTGGATCCTCGGAATGCGGTCGGGAATGATGTGAGGTGAGAGTGAAATAAGGCGGAAGGGCGGCGCGTAATGACTGTTGCCGAGCCCAACCTACAAATTACAGCCTCGCTCCGGGCTCCTCGCCCGCAGATAATTACCGCTCAACCGAACGACCTATCGAAATCCCATCCATGTATCGAACTCCTTTAAGAACCTCAAAATCTAACTCGGCAATCGTGACTCGCGAGACACTGAGACACGCACCAGTGGCGAGGTGTGAATGATCGACTATCGATATTTTCCCATTTGAAACTATGGTAAAGAATCGATTATTGAGGTGTTCGCTACGAACACCCTGTATATCGATCCTTCCCTATCGATTAACATGGCATATCAAACGATACGTCGCAAAGCACGCCACGCACCTGACACGCACCGTGAAAAGAGGGGTCGATATCTTCGAAAAATCGAGATATAAATCGCTATCAACGCGCTCTGCCGTGCTGGAGAAGAACGCCGTATGAGTCTTGGGACGTTGCCAAATTACGTTTAAATGAATACAATATATCGACGGTGAAAGTCGGCAATCACATAACTCGGTTTGCGACGTCGCAGACTTCCTGTCATACTTTATTTTTTAAATGGAAAACTACTCAACGGCAATTCTTTAAAACTGTCATGATTTTTCTTCTCAATGCGAAGAAAATTCTGCAAAAACTTCAAGAAATAATATCAATTTGTTCTCCTTTAAAAAAATGACGTAGAGGCGGAGATTTTCAGACACCGCAAACGATTTATGTGATTGCCGACTTTCACCGTCGATATATAAAAATAAATGAAAAGGAATAGTTTTCCTCCAATTTTCCAGAGAATTTAATTGACACAAGTTAGTGATCTTGTGTGATCGTGAGTCTTGGGACGTCGCAAAATTCCGCTAAATTGAATACAATACATAATAACATAAAAAATCGTGAAAAGGAATAGTTTTCTTCTAATTTTCTAGAGAATTTAATTGACACAATTTAGTGATCACAACTCTGAATTTTTACTTTTGAGAGGAAAATCTCGTGTGGAGCGTTAATTTTTTTTTAAAGTTATGCTGTTTTGCGCACTATTACAACTCATCGGTCCGCACAACAAAATCTTGTTTTTCCGCACCTATTTTCAGGCATTTCATGTGGTTTCCTGAGCCTACTATGAAACATTCTACAACATTTTTTCCTGGATTCTTATTTCATGGAAGGAGAGGCATCGACAATGGGCTTTTTACGGCACACCTTAACTGATATTTCCTCAACTCTTCGATTTTATGCTCATTAAATGTCTAAGTTTGCGGAACGCATCATGATTCGGTCATTTCCGGGCTCTTTTCAGGTTTAATAATGGACCTAACCATGAGTCAGCTCCAAATTGGCCCTCAGGTTAACATTTTTGCAGTCATGAATGCGGTTAAGTGCTCTTCAGGTAGAATTGTATTTAGCAAATGGGTGGTTTTTATAGGAGGATTATAATTAAACAAGTGGTTAGAAATGGAAACAAAATAATATGAACTACGCAAAACGATAATCCGGGTATCGGAACTTGGCTGTGTTGGAAACGCCTTCAAATGCGGCGTGATACCTCACGCATTCCGGAGAGTTCAAATAGTTGTATCATTGCGCCGTAAGAATGTGACGGAAGATTACAATTGAAATAGCCTCCATGCACGCTGGGCGTGTCGCTTTCCTTTGACATTTTTGCAGTGGTGAATGCATAGCTGAAGTGCGCTCCAGCTAGAATGGACCACTAGACAAGGTACGAATTGAAGCATTCTGATACATGTTTTCTAGTCAGAATTTCACGTAGAGCACGATTTGCACAACGAAAATTACTTAAACCAAATCCTAACGAAGATATTAATGTTTTTATTTTACATTGGTCACGAGGAATTTGAACTGCCCGCTCACAAGAAACTCAAAGCTCTACGTGAGTCGAATCGCGCACTACAACGGTTTCAGCAAGCCTCTCAATCGAACAATATACATTTCCCACCATGTATTGTTCAAACTATAAGCAATTTTCTATAGCTGAGCCAAAGTGTCAATATTGAGGTTGCCAGATTTGCATATCGTAAAGACTGTCATGATAACGTTTGGCGCTCGATGTGAATCACGTAGAGCATTGAGTTTTCATGAGCGGGTGGTTTGAATGCACGCATTAAGAATCATTAAATATCTTCGTAAGGAGTTCATTTCGGTAAATTTTGTTGTGTGCATCGTGTTTTACGCAAAATGTTGGTTTAGAAACATGTATTAGAATGCTGGAATTCGTATCTTATCTAGTGGTCCATTGTATTTAGCAAATGGGTGGTTTTTCTACGAGGATTAAAAATAAACAAGTGGCACGGAATATAACAAAAGAATATGAACTATGCAAAACGATAATCCGGGTATCGGAACTTGGCTGATTTGAAAACGCCTTCAAATGCGGCGTGATACCTCACGCATTCCGGAGAGTTCAAATAGTTGTATCTTTGCGCCGAATGAATGTTACGGAAGATTTAAATGGAAATAGCCTTCATGCTGGCTCGCCACATCTCATCTCGGGCCCTGGTACCAGTTTTAAGGTCCGTGCCCCAAGCACGGAGGGGGGGGGTGTCCGAGGGGCATCCCCTGAGAAATTTTACAAGCGACGTCTACAATTGGACGTCTAAGTATAGGCCAGTATTAGATCTAAAAGAAACCAAAAATGACCATATCATGATATATATCTCTTAAAATTTAGAACCCCAATAAGCGAAAAATCGTCGAGATGAAATGCAGGGTGGAGGAAGGGGATGGGGTGGAACTATGTTTAGGACTCACTTGCACTTTTCAGAGCCCTCGAACCACGTTCAAATTAATAAATTAAAATACAGGGTTGCCCCAAAATGTAGAAAATGAAATTCCCTGACATTTCCCTGATTTCCCCGACACATTTTTATGGAATTCCCCGACAATGGAAGATATGCCAAATGGTTAAAAACACATAATTATAAATAGTATTCAGGCAAAATTTCTTGTTCGGAACGTCAAACTTGTTCTAGAAAGCAAATAAAGATGACTTAGCAATTTTTCCCTAACATTTCCAGGTTTTCCCTAACTTTTCAAAATTCCCTGACATTGCCCGGTATTCCCTGACTGTGCCAACCCTGAAAAGGACAAGTAATGAACATGGTCAATTTTTTACACATCCTCGTGCTGACTTCAAAAATGTTTCAACAAAATTCAGGGTGGACTCAAAAACGGCCTTTATCGACACCCCTTCTTTCAGGAGATTTTGCAACCCCGATAGCATGCCAACACCATCACTGACGCACCTGAAACCATTTGCGAGTGACCAGGAATCGATAGTTCACGAATCGACACCTCGCAAATCGATACACCGCACGACTAAAGGAGCGTGCTTGATACTTGCCACGCGCTGCCGTGCTGAAGAAAAACGCCGCATGAACCTCCAGGCATTGCCAAATTTCCTTTGATAAAACACGAATTTCCTGGTAAACTTGTGAATATTTTCTCTCCAATTTTTCAGATAATTTAGCTTGCAATTTCATCTGAAGTTCCTAAAAATTTCAAGGGAAAATATACATAACGCTCCTCAAAAATGAACATTTTATCGAAGGAAATTTGACAACTCTCGAATGTTCATACGGCGTTCTTCCTTAGCGTGGCCGCGTGGCTCAGCGAGAGGGAGCAAAGACAATCAATCATCCGCTGGGAAGCGAAGGAGGGAATGAAGCCGTATCAGCGCCCTTCTTCACTCACCGAGGGGGGGGGGGCTCCCTCCATCGAGAGACCCCGGGTTACAAAAAGAGAGGGGCGAAAAAAAAAAAAAAACCGGAAGCATCGTAAAATATACACGCATTCTCCTGTATCCGCGATACACCGGTTTTTCATTTTCGCGCAGCTGTTTTTCGTCGCTCCTTCGATGAAACCGCGTAATTGCACTCTGGGATGAGCTCTACCCTCCCTCTGACTCCACTGCTTCCAGGGTTCAAGTGGGCGTTGCGTCGCTGGGGGGACGCCTACCTCCCCGGGGATCGGGAGTATGTTTTCGTTATTATATTACAAGCCCCCGCCCCCCGGGGTCGGTGTATTACTTTCGGAAAAAGGTGCTCTGGACGGAAATAAATCGAGTGACGTCATTCGCCGATTGAATCACGCGATGGGCTTGTTTCAGGAACGAGGTATTTTAGGAACTCCGCGTTAACTATCTTACGTAGGCCGGCGAGGCCGTCCTGGTGGTCAGCACATTTCGTTACCCTTCGGACCTGTGGCGTGGCGTGCTTTGCGATACATCGATTAATTTGCCATTTAAACCTATGGAAAAGGATCGATAAGCAGGATGTTCGCAACGAACACCTTAATAATCGATTTTTCGCCATAGCTTCAAATGGAGAAATATCGATAGTCGATCATGCCTCGGACGTAAGGGCGTATCTGGATCTCAATGTGAGCCCTTTATTATATATAAATCCATGCTTTCTGGGGCTCATGCGGAAATCGAGATAAGCCCTTATGTCGGAGAAGCGACGATTTGAGGGTTGTGTCTTGTACGCCGTTCCTTAAACAGCTCCTCTCCTAAGAAAGGCCTGTATCGTGTAGATCGTGATTGAAGGTGGACACGGAAGAGGAATATTTATGATTCTTTTTTGGTAGGAAAAAAAAATAGATTTATTCATAAGTTTTTTTTTGCAATAAACACAAAAATAGGGCCTGGCTTCAAACGCTGACACAAACAACATTACTGTTACTCACAGCAATAGATTAAACCAACATCATGGCTTGAAATTTTCACGGAATTCTCATCATGCCATAGAGAAAAAGAATCACTAACATTTTGAAGGAATGACACTCAGTATACTTTTCCATGTAGAAAGTAAAGTGTGACAGGAAGTTTGTATCGTCGCAAACCGAAATACGCATTTATGCAATTTCACTATCTTCTGCTTTATACACGTACACAGTTAAAACTATCTAAGTTTATGGTTACCTGCCTTTGGGTTACCTACTTTTTAATAGTCAGATCGACCAAAATGCCTTGGCTGATCGACCAAATTCTCGGTTCAATCGACCGAAACCGTTGGTTACTCAGAAACACGTTCCAAGTTCCACCCAGAAAGCTCGCGCTTGATAGTTAAGGAGTTTTTAAATTTTTCAGCTCAAGGATCTGGTCAATGTAACCAAAAAAAAAATCGACCAAAAAAATATTTACCGCACGTTTGCGATACTCAGTGTTCAACTTCCCATATTAACACAACATGTTGGTTACACTGAAAAAAGAGAATGGTAGAATTTACCATTCCTTCACGCTGTATTTTACACAGCGTCAATTCACAGTCAAGTCTGCCAAAAAAAGGTAAACGTTACTATATACTGGTACAAGTAACCATTCTTCTGGCAAAATCGACTTGAAGAATGGTAAATTCTACCAATCTTTTTTTCAGTGGACTCTTGCTTGCCGTGCAAGTGAGTAGCACCGTAAGCGTAAAACCTCCATTTTTTCTTTCATTGTAAGGAATTAGTGTTAAATGCATAGATTCCATCATCGCTCAAGAAGCAGCGAAATAGCGTCTCTAACAGCCCCTTAAACTCATTTCCCGGCAGCATCTCGGCTCGCGTGCCACTAATGCAGTCTGGAGTCATTGGAAATAATTTTAATTACAAAGCTCTTTTACACGCTTTCGGGAACCTGACACTGTTCCGGTGCCGAAAAGTCTGCGAGAGCGACTTAATTCCGACAGCACGCCGCCCCGCGGAGCAGAAGGGAACGCTGCTCAGAGGCAGAGACGCGGCAGCTAAAAGGGAAGAAAAGGAAGAGAGGGATGGAGTGATGAAAATTGAACAAGCCAACCCGAACGACTGACATGTAGCCTTACATTTAGCCACAATCGCGATAAAACAACGTAACTGCAATCTCACGTGAGCCGCGTTGTAAGTGTTTTCGTGCGGGAACCGCGACTCCCACGAAGATAAGGATGTGTGGGTGGGACGTGTTTTTTGAGCGGGTAAATTCTTCTTACAACGACGCACTGTGGGACAAACCACTGGAGAGGTCGGATTTGAAGTTATTGAGCAAAGTTCGGTATTTACGTCGTCAAATTTTGAATTTTAAGCGGTGCCTCTGGAAGGAGACGGGGCTAAATTATTTTCGGCAAAGCCTGTTTAAACGCGGAATCCTACAAATTTCTCAGGGGTGATAGAGAATCTTCCCAGGTACTTACAACTGATGATATTTTTTATCTAGTCGACCAGGGTAAAGCGAGGGTGGACTCAAAGTCAATAATTTCAAAATAGCATAACTTCTCAACGGTCTGTTGTAAGAAGATGAGTTTGGTGTCTTTTCAAGATAAAACGGCATCAAATCTTAAAATACAAGAATTAACAGGCGAGAAGTCCTGTGTACAAAACATTTGCCACAAAAGCAGGCCCTTTTAAAAATTATTAATTTCATAGCTTCGCCTGTGCTCTCTTCCTGGTAGTGATGCCGGTCCTAGTTCAGCTTTAGTAGGAGGGATTCGGAAGTGAGGCTACCAACCAGCCTCTGATAAGACATCTTATCTGCTAAAAGGAACAATAAAGGGCCTCGGGACCAGACTCTAACGAATTTTTCGACCAAAGGATTATCTGTGGGCTGTGTGAAAAATACGTATCACCAGTTTTGAGTTACTGGGGAGACTCTCTATCACTCCCGAGGAATTTGTAGGAATCCGTGTTTCAGCTGATATGGTTTAAAAGTTACTACTTTAAAGAGAAAATCAATGGGAACACATATGGACCGCTTTTAGCAGAAAGGAACCAAGCCACATAAGCCATTGCCAAATTTAATTGGAAAATTTGACGTTTGACAAGAGAACTTATGTAAGGATTCCTTTCAAAATTTGAAGGCATTTGTTTCGTTTTAAGCAGAAAATTTTCTGAAATTCGCACAAAAATCAGCACAAACATTTTCATGTAAGAATTTTTTGACTCGTTTCGCCCAAATCGGAGTGACATTTCACAAGCAGCGCAAAATGGGGCATTGTCAGTTCACTTTTTGCGCCATCGCGCCATCAGCGAAAATTTCAAGGAATAATGTCAATTTTTTTCTCTCTTGAAAAAATAAGATAGGAGTGGAGATTTTCAAACCCCGGAAACGAGATACGTGGTTGGGGACTTGAAACGTCGATGGATAGAAATTTCAAAAAATAATATTTGGACCGCGTTTAGCAGATAAGAACAAACCACATCAGCTACTGCCACATTTGACTGAAAAATTCAATTTTTTATGCAAGAACTTTCGTTCGGATTCCTTGGAAAATTGTAAGAAATTTGCTTTATACTATGCAGGAAACTCATTGAAATTCTTCACACAAAAATCCTCTCAACCGTCTTCGCGAAAAAAATTAATTTGTCTAGTTAAATTTAGCAATAGCTGATGTGCCTTGGTTCTTTCTACTGAACGCGGTCCATATAAAACCTCAACGTTTTGTATTAACGGAGTTGTAATCTTAAATTTTCCAAATCTTGTTCGACCTTCCCCATCGACTCAAGTCACTGTGCGTCGACGGAGCTTGAGGGAGGAGGGAAGGAGTCTCTCATTTTTCTTGTTTCATACGTTTTTACGATATTTTTTTCTGCTGAGGCGTTTTTGAGAACGTCTCGACTATCGCTGCGGCTTGTAGTCGGTGTTTCATTTTGCCGCTGCATACCTCGCCGAGCACTTCTTGAAAACGTTGTTGCGAAGAAAAGGAAACCTTTAATATATCATTTGGCACGGCGTTGCCACTCCGTGAGTCCTTCGGAAACCAATTCGGCTCTTGAGGGCCCCCTGATCGAGGGCATGAAGGTACCGTCGTTTTTTTGCCATTAAGCTTAATGTTTCCCCAGATTTTTAAAGAAAATGATTTTTTTAATAAATCATGCCAAATCATGTACCAAGGTGACACACGTTGCTTATAGCCTTCAATTTTCAAGGTAGGCTAGAATGTATCATTTATGCAAACAATACGATGCGAAAAATGCGTATCTCATTTGCAATGTTTAAACATATCCGATTTTCTTCTCGTCGAGGCAACTAACGAGAATTTTTCCGTACAGTTCTGAGTGATTTTTCTTGAAAAATAAATTATTTTATGAAAATATCACTTCTTTTTGAAAATATACACATTTTAAAACGTGGCAAATATTTGTAAAACGTTTTCCCAACGATTGCATCGATATTAATCTCAATGAGCCGTAGTTGTGTTGAAAGAAACCGTACAAAAATTATTACAGAAGAATCAACCAAGAGGCACACAATTTTTGGGTTTATCCCATTTGTACATTAATCTTTTAGGGTAAAATATGTCCAATTTTGAGCGCTCGGTTGTGCGTACACCACGCTGCAGCACAGTAAAAGCACAAAATATAAAAAAAAAATTAAAGTGCTTTGGAGCTCATCAAATTTGACATGGACCCACCTTAATATTTACAAAATAGACATTATATTTTCTCTTAATATATATATTTTATCTCATCAATTTAAATGAGAATAATCCATGTTGAGTGTGCAAACATTTCAAAATCATCATGTGTTGAAAAACGCTGACTCCGCGAGTTTAAACATTAGAGCCCAGCTCAGACCGGAGTAGCGTGCTGCCACTGCGAAACGCGCACTTGCTCGGCGCCTACAAACCTAAATGGATACTTCACGCATTGCGCAAGGATTGAAGTATCCCCTTAGGTTTGTAGGCGCTAATGCGTGTTACGCGCTGGCCGGCGGCCGCCCGCAGCGTGCCACGGCTGGCACCTCGAGCAACTATTTCACAACAAAGGCGTTGCACAGTATCATACAAAATTGAAGGCAATCTATCATATTAAGAAAGACAGGCGTCCTTCAAGAGTACGGAGATTTCCCCACAAAATAAATCAAGATACTGCGGCACAAATAGAGAGCGGTAGTCCAAAAACTCACGAAGTCCTAGCATCTGTATTTAATAGCGTTTAGCATAATTTTGGAATTTTTTTAGAAAAAAAGGGACTCGATTTAGGCAGAAACATTCTTGCGAATGCCGTCAAAAAGATTTTATTTTTAATCAGGAGATAGGCCAGGACGGTCAGTAGTGTTGGTAATTAAGGCTGATAGGATCCCGAAAATAATCAGTGTGGGTTTGAAGCCAGTTACATGCTCATCTGTGACGGTGGGAAACCTGAGGATAAAAATCTAACTAGCAAAAATGAGCATGCAACCGTGGAAACATCACAAACTGAAAAAAAGGTTACATTTAGCTAGGAACACTACTTCCTCCTTGGGAAATTAGACAGTTTGAAAAATAGGTATTGGTTTTGCTTCTTGTGAAAACTCACCCTCAGTGATTATTCATCTCTATTTTATAGTGAAAACTCAGCTTCTAAGGCTTTGGGGATAATACTTCGTTAAAATCACGTTGGAAAGAAGAAACTTTTAAATTGTATTTGATATTACAAGAAGGGAGGAAGATATCGAAACAGACAGGCCTAGACATTTTCGAAAAGTAGGGAAAAAATGCCCAAGAAATGTCTACAAAAGTCAAGTGTCTGCACAATAAATAGAGTATTTTTCACTAACCACTTGCTGAAATTTCCTTGATATGTCAAGATTTCAGCGCCGCTGCATCGGCAGCTCAAAATTGGAGGAGAATATTGCTTTTTATTTTCATTCGCGTCAAAATATAAATCATTGAACGACAAAGTCAAAAAGTTTTCACTATTCTGCTCCGAACAAACGTAGTAAAGTCGGGAAGTTTCAATAGTTCCAAACCTATTGAACCTTTTCTTTGGACTCGCTGTAGAATAGTAAGGCAGTGAAAAAGGAGCGAGAGAAAGAAAGAGATAGAAAGTATGGTTGAATCGTGATTAAATCACAACTGGGGCCGCAAAATGCAGTCTCTACTAGCCGGCACGTATTTTTTGTCTACGATTACGACAAGAAAAGCATACAGCCATCAGGATCCTGCTTGAATTTAGGCTGTTGCTTTAACAAAGTTTGAAAAAGGGAGGCATAAGTTTCCTTCTTCTTTTTCTCGCGCTGAGTTTAGTGCAAAATACGTGCCAGCAGCGGAGACTGTGGGAGAGTTAGCCTCGGTTTAACAACTGAATGGTTACTTCAGACCTCATCGCTCTGTTCATCGGAAAGAAAGAAGTTGTTCAACTTTGACACTTCCAAAAATAGAGAGCAACAGAAAATCTTGAACGCAGTATTTTAAAAATCACACCTTTTTTTCAAAGAACATCAATATGAATTCTTGCTTGATAATTACACAAAGTACTCTCAGAGGTACAAAAATTATCCACGCGAAATTTGTACCATGACGATGATCAATCCTTCTGAAGCAGGTAAAATGTGCCAAAAAATTTGCAGACGTTCATCATCGCGATACCCATGATTAAACTTAGGTATTAACAAGTTTTCTGGAGATTGTTTGTATGATATAAATGTTTAGACAAATAAAGAACCGAAAAAACGGCGGAATCGACAGCCTGAATATTGTGTTTTTGAAACTTATTTTCATAGATACCAGTTATATATCATGAAGATTAGGTCGGTGGTTATTTTGAGCCCGACAAAGACGGTCGAATTCTCACGTTTACAAAACTTTAACTTAAGACTCCAACTTAGACTTGACTTAAACCAGTGCGACAAATCGGTGTAAATTGACAAATATAAGACTATAAATATTCAACTGTCTGGACCGGGTCTTGGTCTTTGTTCATGTTTCAAGTGGCAGAAGAAAAAGAAAACAAGAAGAATAATATGAGCTTTTATAAGAGGTCGAAAAAGAAAAGAGGGATGGATAATACGAGAAGGAGGAAGAGAAAGAGAGAAGGGAGGAAGAAATTCCTCTTCGTTCTTTTCTTTTTATCCTCCTTCTTCTCAGTATTTTTCTTCATTTCCCTCTCCTTTACTTTTGTCACTGTTTTTCAGTTTGGATGACTCGGACTCAGATTCAGGTCATTGGAATTGATAGACAAGTCGATAGATAAAGAAGATAGAGGGAAAATGGAACGATCTCATTGGTGAAAGTAGTTGGTTGCGATAGGAGGACGAGATAAAAAATTGACTTACTAACGGCAACCCAGAAGAAACCTAATGGTTAGTTCATATTTCTCTCCCTTACTGTATATAACGATTATAACCACTCGTGTCAACTGATAAAATAGCTCCATTCCCCCTATGTCTTCTTTATTTATTGCTTTGTCCATCAAATTTGATAATCAGCCCTCTACTTAGGTCTATCAGACCGATAAAAGAGAGGAAGAAATAATAAGAAAGAGAAAGAGAGGGAGAAAAGTAAGAAGAAGAGAAGGAAAAGAACAGTTATACATTTTGAAATTTTTCAGTTAGGCTCATGAATAAGAGATCAGCGTTATTTGTTAATCACCATCCTGCGAATTTGAACTCCCTCCTTGTTGTAAACGGAAACGAAACCAAGTCAAAGTAGTCATTGAGAACAATCATAATCGTTTCGAAAATAATTATAATTAGTTTCATAGATGCTACATCCCGTACCTTACGTGTAATTTGTATCGCGAGCTATTGCCGTGAGCGTACAGAAAGTCAAAACGCCTTCAATTTTCACGTATGCAACACGCACATCCATAGAGTACGAATAGTTGTATCACGGCGCCTTAACCCAAGTCGCACTCGAATCTATTCATAGCGAAGGCTAGCGAACAATATTGTCCGTCTGCAAACTGACGGTTTTGCAGAACAAAGAGAAAACTTGGTCATTTTTGTAATTTTAAGGTTAGATTTGAATTGTTTCATACATTACCGCGTCATTGAAGCGCTACCGCACAGAATTGGAAAAAAAAATAAAATCACCAGCTTGCGAATTTTATACCGAATGCGAAAGTCGCTAACTCTTTGTTACTAAAATTTTCAGTTGGGCGTTATTGTTGGTTAGCCCTTGATATGGACTTTGCCGTTAGTTTAAATGACAAGCAGAGAAAGTTTAAGAAAGTGAAGAAAGCCGAAACTAAAACTAATAACAAACTCACAAAAAATGTGAGTTTCAGTTTTTTAGTTGTAGTTTTGGCTTCCTTTACTTTATTATTTGGCTCACAGTTTGTTACCTCGATTTCTCGTTTGTTTCGTTTTGATGTTTAGTTTTCGTTACTTTCGGTTTAAAACGTTTAACAAGTTAAAGGAACTATTTCGGCGAACATAGGAAGGGATGTTGGAGCGTCTAGACGAGGTTTCATTCTTAGTTTGTTTTTTTTATTCGACGCGGCGTGGCATCGCGGAGGAGACTTTAATCAATCTTCTGGTTCGCGCATCGTGAGACAGTCGCTGGAGCATGAAGACGAGCATAAACGCATTGTTCGTGCTTACGATTTACATTTGTATCGCGATACGAGGAAGCTCGCGTTCGCGCCCGCGCACACGGCACACGCACGAGAGATTTGCCGCGAATGCATTAGCAGCGGCTAACTCGCTTGTCGGAGCGAGTCAAGTGAGATCCCCGAATATTTTCTCAACTTTTATTAATGATCCTTTCGCTCCCAGTTCGTCCGCCTTTGCGTAACCGTCCACGGAAATCAACGATTTTACCAAAACAATTCTTAAACTTAAAGGGTTTTTGTACTACAAAATAATTTATTTAATTAAAGAAATCTCTCTAATTTTAAAAGAAGAATTATTTCAGTTCGAAAGGAAATGCATTTATATTTCACAAGTATTTCGTCGCTTAGCTGACATAAGGGCGTAACTGCACTCTGCGATGAACCCTGTCCTCCATACAACTTAATGCTTCTTCGGGCTCATTCTAATGTGTAGTTACGCCCTTATGTCAGCCAAGCGACGATTTATTTTAAATAATCTTAAATTTAATAATTATCGACTAAATTTTGTTTATTTGACAGGAAATTTAATTTTTTCTTCTTCGGAAGAATCCTTTACTGCGGAAAAAACTTTGCTGAAAAAAATCACTGACCGGGCACCTATAAAGTGAAATGGAATAAAATAAGAACAAATTAGTCCGTATCCTAACAACCCGTCTTCAATTTTTTTTAATTTTACCCGAAGACACATTTTTTTATTCGGGTGGTATAAATTTCATCTACTTTAATGATTTTCCTTTTTCAACTCACAGAAAATTGAATTTGTGATGACAAATTACGCTCTGTTGAATTAAAAAGAAAAAAAATGCATTTGAATTGAAAAACAAAATATAGCTGAAAATAATTTTCCTTTTATAATGGAAATTTTTCTGTGAATGAAAGAAAGTACTTAACTAAACATTTTCGCGGTCCAACCTCCCAAAACACCTCGCGCTTCAGATGCTGTGCGTCACACGCTACTCTTATTATTTGATATTAAAGAGAAATATTCTTGAGCCAAAAACTTTTTTTGGCGAACTTTTTACACCCACTCACCCCTTGTAACGCGTAACGCTGGCTAAGACCCCCAAAGGTCCCTTATTTGGTGTATTGGCTTCTCTTTGTTTTGATTTTCTGGGCCATACTGTGGTCTGCATGTTTCTGTTTGGAATCTTTATATTTTATTTGTATTCTTCCGACTGGAAATGGCTCAGTTTTGGGCCGAAACGTCTCGAATTTTTATGTGAAATTTTTAGCCTTGTTTCCTATTTTTTCTTCTATGTTTTTTGATATCATCATTGCCACGGGCTGCTGTTAAAAAATGTTTAACCTCTGCCGATTATGAAGTTTGTAAATGATTTCGTTGAGCTGCAATTCCGAGTTTGGAGGACGATGCGGCAGCCTTGGATTCTGGAGGCGAGTGCCCAGCTTGCAACAGATTTGAGGATGAGTGTGATTTTGGGATTGAGCGATTCTCACCTCGGTCCCGGTCTAAATAGGCCGGAGATAAATAAAAGCGGATCGAGTGTTGTTGAGCGCTGAGCGTGAGTGTGATCCGTCGCTTTTTCACCGCACCCTCATACCCGATTCCCGATTCGGCTAAGGCCCTAATCCCCTTTTCTATCCGATGCCTTTGACGCTTTGATCTGCTCGAGTCCGCATTACTCTCAACGCCGTTTTCCCGATGAAGATGTATTGTCTTAATAGCTCCTCGAGAATGTCCTCTCGATGTGAACCTGGATTTGGATCAGGGCACAGATTCCTCAGTCATGATCTTCTAAGATATGGATTTTCATCAAAGTTACACCATGGACCAGAATAAATTCCCTACCTTTGACTCGTAAGTGAGATATCGCCACAGTTAAGAATTTCCATGTTTATAATGGGCCCGCTGCAAAATTCGACCAGGGCAAAAAGAAGAGTTGTGTCCTGTATAAAATGGCTCAGAAATCACGGTGAGCGCATCAAAAAGGCCTGAAATACGATCCTGGCCTTTCGCATTCTCCGATGTCTTAAAGTAAGCTATGGTAAAAGGATTCCTAAAGTTTCTACTTAGATTCCTATAGGTGTTATGGATTAAATTCTGCAATGAGGAACCAAATAATGTCTTGTTATTCGAAAGAAGCATCTATCTGAATAGGCAAAAATGAAAATGAGAGGAAGAGGAAGAATAGGGGGAAGAATGTTTGACAAGATTTTTTACCGGACATGGTTCTTTTCGCCGCTGCTCACACAGATTCCACCTGAGGGAATCTTCAGATTGCGAATCTTTGACTGACATAACGGAACTCACCTTTTTTTAAGGTGATTATATTTTATATTATAGGAGCGAGCTGGAATCTTACCTGAAACAAACAGTAAATAAAACAAATATAGTAGGTGTTATGCTGGAGGATACAAAGAATTGGAATAGAATATAAAGAAAGATAAGAAAGAAATTATAAATGGAACAGAAAGCATTACATTTTAATTCAAGTCACGTATTAAACACGAAAGTAACGCACTAGAGTAGTTTCGTTGTTTGAACGCCGAACTGGATTAGTTGAGGTTTACTTTATTATTCAAATTCAAAATTTGTAAATCTGAGAGATCTTTTTACTCCATTAGATTCATATAGGGCGAATATGTGCGGGTAGATTTGGTCGGCTTTTCAAGTAGAAACATCCATTTTTCAACCCACCTCAGGGGGTGGGCCGAGAATTTTTTCGAGATCGTCATTGCTGCCAGCATGAATGTTGTAGGCGCACCGTCGCCGTCGTCCGAAGAAAATTTTGTTTTGTTGTATCAAAGGTTGGCAGTAAGGCAAAAACTCAACCAAATTCAGTCGTGGAAATTCGCTTACTGCGCCAACCGAAGCAATTCAGGTCTTCAAACCTTTTCCGGTTACCCCAGTGTTCGGGGCTGTACCATTTTATTAATAAAGTTTTTGTTTACAAAAAGAAAAAGAAACAGAGAAAAACGCGGAAACAAAAAGAAATAAAAGAGGCGGGGAAAGAGGAAGAAGAGAAAAAGGAAAGGAAGAGGAAAAGGAAAATGGGAAGGAGGAAGAAGAAGAAAGCGGGAAATTAGAGGAAGAAGGTCAAACTTCCCAAGTTCACAAATGCACAAATCTCAAATTTTGAGGTCTGATTCTGTTTCATTGTTCGAACTTCTTTTTCAAGTATGATCGAAAAAGATCCGTCCCTTCAAGGAAAAATGACAGTATTTGCGGTTTTTCGACAGTTCGGAAAATTGACTTCGTGCAAACGGAGAGTAATTTTTGTGCCATTGGGAGTTTTTCGCTTCTGTTTCTTCTTTTTTTAACGAACGTACTCGTAAGTTGGCTGACAGTTGCTTCCATTTCATGAGCAGCTGTCACGGAATTGAGAGCGTTGCGATATGGCCAAGCCGCAGAAATTGCGGGAGAACCTCCCCAAATATTATAATGAATTACACAGACCGTCAACTCGAATGAAAAAATTACGAGTCAAAGAGAGGAAAAAGGTCGGAGGAGATTAAAAACCCGCATTCCGCAGTATGTCTCGATAACGACGGACGCAAAGCCATGGAAAGCATTTCGAGTCACTCTCAGGCCCAAGTTTCATAAACCGGAGAAAATCGTCGCATCGACAATATGACAGAATCATGTACATATTACACGCATTTATGCCTCAAAAACACCTCATCACTCATAAAATATGTGTCAATGGTTCACACAGATTCTACGGGTTAATTTTTTTCTGTTCAGCTTAACTTAATTATAAATATAATAGAGGAAACGATGACCTACTACTTCAAATCGGTATATTGAACATTGCCTCTCTGTGATAAATTAATGCCACAAAGAAATAGAAATAACGCAAAAATATGTTTTTTCTAGGATTTCTGCAAGTTAGGGAATGTACTGTTTTTGCATGAGAAAGTTACTTCAAGGCACTGGATGATTTTTGTATTGACACGTATGACCCCTGATTGTACAAACTCTGAAATGCATAACCTCAATTGGACGTATTTCTATCAAACGGAACTATAAGCATTATGACGTGAGCCCTGTTATGCGTGTATTCTTATGGGTATCAGGGCTCATGTCTCAATGCACATAGTTCCGTTTGATAGAAATACGTCCAATTGATTACAACTCCAACGTCTCCGCGCTAAAGAAGTGCGTAGATCGAAAGCACAAAGTAAACTTGATGATACGGTAGATACAATATCGATGGCAAAATTAGAGAGACACGTATCACGGGTGTAGTGTTTACAGTTCAATCGTATGTGATTTTTTTTTTTTAAAAAAGTTTTCTCCAAGTTTGGCACACAATTTTTAGAAATGACTGTTGAATAAAAAAGTATGATTAAGACTTTCGTATGAGAGATAGTTCATCAAAATATCAACATTTCAGAGGAATCGCGCAACGCTGCAAACCGAGCTAATGCGCGTATTTTTTTGTACCAACCTTCAATGCGCGGCATTAATGAATATTGCCTTAGCCATGAATACAACTAAACGTGCTTAACGGACGTGCGTATTGCTCTCAGAAAAATTGAAGGCGCTTGAGCTTTCTTTATAGCTCCGCTAATGTGCGGACTCGCTTATCGGCGGACGCGCATTAACTTGCTAGAAGCCATAGGCCCATGCATTGTGTCAGTGAGTGAGGCATATAAAAGCAAATAGTTCGGATACATGATTCTGAAAAGAATAAACAAGCACAGGATGTTCCAGAAGTAACGCAACCGTGGCTTTCGATGGACCGAAAAGAAAAGGGAGGTCTCGGTTTCGGTTTAGAGCGTACCAAGTATGTAATACTACCGAGCTAAGGAAAAACGCCGTATGAACCTCCAGGCGTTGACAAATTTCTTTTTTTAAATCACGCATTTTCGAGAAAATTTGTAAGAAATTTTAATAGAATTGTTCAGATAATTGTGTTCGCCATCTTACCTACAGTTCTTGATGATTTCTCGGAAAAATATTCATAATTTTCCTAAAAGGTAAATATTCAATCGAAGAAAATTTGGCAACTCTCGAATGTTCATATGACGTTTGTACTTAGCACGGCTGACTAGGAGGACGTGTTTTTGAGGGACTTCTAAAACCTTATTTAAAAGAAAAATTGAGATCCTTCCGATATGCTTCGGACTCCCAACTTTTTTGCAGAGGTTGGATCCACTTACGGCTCGAGCCGAAAATATAAAAATATTATTTGAAACACTGGAGGTGCTCTCCGCCATTTTACCGCTCCCACAAGGCGTGAAAAAGTGAGCAAGGAAGTCAATATTTTAACTTAGAGACAAGCTATCGCAACTGGTGCGTTATCGTTATTATTAAACCATCCTGTGTTACGCCGACAGAGGCAGATGACACACCGATCAAACTTCCGAGGTTAAAATATGAGAATAATCTTAAGAGTATTCAGATGATGGTTTCACTTTGCCTCTCGCTTCAAGTGAAAGCGAGGCGGGACTTTATCTAGGTTACCCGGTTGCCATCTGTAGTTATTACACTGCCACGCTAAGGAAGAACGCCGTATGAGCCTTTAGTTGTTGCCAAATTACCTTCAGTAAAATACGAATATGCTGGAAAACTTGGCAACTCTCAAATGTATTTACCTCTTTCTTCCTTAGCGTGACAGCAACGCCCTCCGACTACTGACCTGACCTGACTGTTTCATCTGGTAAACGATAATACCAGACTTGGAAAATGGAAAAATGGATATTTTTCTCCCAATTTTCACTGAATTTCATTTGCAATTGAATCTACGGTTTCTGAAAATTTCAAGAAAACATTTTTTTAACTAACCTCACAAATGAACATTTTATGGGAGAAATTTGGCTACTCGGGATTGTTCAAATGGTGGATGAGCGTAACCGCACCTCAAAGAGAACTCCGATTTCGACCTAGTCGTGGGCTGACATGGAAGTATAGTTTTATCGTATACCAGATGCAACAATTAGGTCAGGTAAGTAGTCTGAGGGCATTTCTGCCACGCTAAGGAAAAACGACGTAGAAAAATTAGAGAGTTTCCAGTTGCCAAATTTCTCCCGATGAAAAATGTGTTTTTGGAGAATGACGTACATTTGTATCTCTTGAAATGTTGAGATATTTTAAATCAAATTTCGTAAAAAAACAGTCTGAAAAAATTTTGGAACAAACATTCACAATTTTATTCGTTTTACATTGAAGGAAACATAGCAACACCTGATGGCTATTACGGCGCTCTTCTTTAGCACGGCAGATCGGCGCCCTCGTCGAAAACGCAAGACAGCGTTTCACACCGCCGCGCCGCGTCACACGGTGGATAGAGTCAATCATGGAGGTTGGACATAGAATATTTGACTAAAACTTCAAATTTTTACGTTTATTAAGTCACATTTCAAATTTCAAGGAACGTTTCTATAGGAAAATGCCACAGGGAAACCATTGAAACCACATTCAGAACCTCATCGTTTTGTATGAACGGAGTTATAAGCTTTTAAAGTTTTGTCAGACCTCTCCCATTGACTCTATCCACCGTGCGTCACCTCGAGAAATTGAGTTACGTCATTTCTTGAGTCGAGCGCGGAATTTCGGCTTCTCCCTAGCAAAAAAGGCATAACTATAATGCGAGGTGGACCACATCGGCGCGTATCGTCGCCGCGTCAAGGCTCGCGCGGAGGAATCGACTTACGCCGTTCTTCGAGTCGAGGGCAAAATTTCAACCCTCCACCCTCCGCGTTAATACAGCTACCTCCGTGGGTATCTTCAATACGCCCGAGGGCTGACGCAAGAATCGAGTTACGTCTTTCTTTCGGTCGAGCGCGGAATTCCAGCCTCCCGCCTTCAGCAGAAGAGCTTAAAGACACCTCGAGGTGAGCCCTACTAGCGCAGCGTGCACCGACCATCGCAGTTGGCGGAGGAATGGAGTTGGGTGGTTTTTCCGAAGGAGGGAGGAATTTGGCACGGCTCCGAGGCTCGCGTACGGAGGTGGAATTACGTTACAAGTCACAATCCGTTCGTGAGCGATCCCCAAACGAAGGTGAAATCCGGAATTCAGTTATCGTCGCGCCCCAGGCCCCGCGGGGGCGAGGGGCGGGGGAGGGGGAAAGACGGGGGAGGCAACGGAGAGCCGAATCTCGGCGTGGGATCCAATTACCACGGCAGCGCCGACGGTGAATAGAGAGGAGATTAGTGCGCTCGAAAACATCGGGAATCATGCATACGGACCGAGAGTCCTGCCAGAACAACGTATCTAAGCGGGATTAGCGTGGGGGGTTGAGCGTTTTTCGCTCGAGGGAGCGGAGTGGTCGCGCCTTCCCGCCGATCGGGTAATCAAGTTACGTCACGTTTGCTTCATAAAGTGAGGCGCTCGCCGTCGGGGCTTTACGATCTTCACTCGGGGCCAAGGGAGGGGGGGNGGGGGGGGGGGGGGGGGGTAGCGGTGTCGCTGTCGGTACACTCCAATTTCAACTTCCCAAATAAATTTTTTCGCCGGAGCGTTTTGTGGCGCCTCCGGGAGCGATGTAGCGTTAGGCTTGTCCACTATCCGCCGCCGGGAATTTTGGCGCGGGTACACGTGAAGAGCCCACCCGAAAAAGGGCATTTTGTGACCCCTTTTCTTGAACCTGGGGGAGTTTCTTTACATGCTGTCAACAATTAGAGTAACTTCTTACGGAGAGTTAAAGGCTTGGATACACGCTCAAATTTCCATCAATTTTCGATCAAATGGTGACTGGTGCGCACCATCTACCATCAAATTTTTGTCATCGTTTTGTTCGGAAATTGACGGAAATTTGAGCGTGTATCCAGGCCTTAAGACAGAGAGAATCCACTTCTCTTCGGCTCTCATATCGACGTGTTTTCGTCAAACGGAATTATGTGCATTAAGACATTAGCCCAAAGACCCATAATACTATAGAAATGCATGCAGGGCTCACGTCATAATGCACACAGTTCCGTTTGACAGAAATATGTTCATATTTTATTCCTGCACGATGTCACAAACGAAAATAAAGGCTTCGTGTAGTATAATCGGAATGTTGCACAGTTTTTTTATTGCTCTTCTATCGAAAGAACTAAGGATCCTGATATCATAGGAATTTTCCTGGAGATTTATTTTTTTATTATTGTTTATTTTGTCACGGGCTGCGGAGCATCAATCATGTCTCATGTTTTAGTTTATGTTGAAAAGTTTTGCCAGAATCTTCCATAAAATGACCATAAAATACAACTCTCTATTGGTAACAATATTGATTAAAGAGATAAATAGTTTTCAATGTGTTTTATAATGTTGTTTTCAATTCGCCTTAAGCTGCGTCCGCAGCAATTGTTGTTACGAATGTGTTGTGCGTGCTGATTTTAGCGCATTACATACTCGACTCGCTGAAGGCGTTTTATGTGCGAAAGTAGAGCACCCTATAGGAGGACAACAGAAGTGACATGGAACAAATCGATTAGTCCATACTTCGTTTGTTCTCCGACAGATTGCGCTACTTGTGCACATAAAACGCCTTCAGAGAGTCGTGTATGTAATGCGCTAAAATAAGCACGCACAACACATTTGTAACAACAATTGCTGCAGATGCAGCTGAAGACGAATTTTTTTCTCACATAAAACGTCTTCAAAGAGTCAAGTATGTTATGAGCTAAAATCAGCACGCACAGAATGAAACGAACGGAGAATAAAAACGCGGTCTGTTCACCTCCGATTCAATCGCCAATGATATACAAAAGCTGATCAAAATCAGTGGAAAACTTGCATTTAGTATGAATATTTTAAAATGCGGTATCTTGAAATTAGGATCAGCCAAGATTTTGATTTTCCGCGATTTCAAGTCCACACATACCATAGACTCACCCCCCGCAAACCGTTTGAGGGTACATTTTTTTTGGCAATTTTTTTTTGCTTCAAGACCACTGTGTTATAAACGCTCCAAAGTCTGGAGTTTTGAAACGGTCATTTCTTTGCAGGAACGGATCCGGGACACTCGTGACACAATACATGAGAAACCTGGTTTCTTTATCCTTTACAATGTATTTCTCCATAAGGAATTGGCAACTGCTTGATAAAGCGACGGGTTCGTTATGTACTGTAACACGAGTGTACTATGTTTGTTCCCTCGTAAAAGAGACCGTTTTGAACGGGTCGGTTCCCTATAAAAGCTTTGTTTGAGTTTAGAAGGTGATGTCAAGATTTTTCAATAGCGTCATCGTTCTTTTTGTAAAATTTGCCATTGGATTGACTAATCAATTCCCGAATTCTACCACCTTGCAACAGACTCCTTCATGCGGGTCTCGTCATCGATTTAAATGTGTGGATGCGACCAAACGTGCTCGGAGGATGTCCGTGCTGCATACACAATAAATTGAAGGCGTTTTAGGTTCTGTGATCTTCGAGACAGAATACTTTAATTGATCTTGGGGTTCTCCAGTTTCCTATGCAGTCGTTTTGCATTGAGAGCTAAGACTTAAGGAATTGATTTCTGATTGGCTTCCATACTTCAAGCCTCCACTAGTGTCACAAACAAAAATAAACATTACATTTTCACCGATTGCAAATATTCAGTACCGGAATGCACCAGTAGGGAATGAGGGGTGCTTCAGGGAACGAACGGAATGAGGGGTAACAGAGGGATGGAATTTGAGAACGAGTTGGTCAAAGATTACGAAACACGTTTAAAAAGGTGTTTTCTTTTTCCCCGTGGCTAGGATGTTGGCATTAGAATCGTAGGAATCATAGAAGAAATGTAAGAGGTCAGAGCACTTATGGTAATGATAACCAGTGGTGAAGCGTATGAATGACCGATTATTGATAATTCCGTATTAGGAGCTATAGTGAAGAATCGATTATTAGGGTATTCGCATGCATACACCGTGTTTATCGATCCTTTTCTGTAGGTTTAAATAGCAGAAAAATTGACATATCGCCAAGCACGCCACACACCATGTAGTGATGCTGTGCAGACGCATCAGCATGCAAATTAGAGGGAAAGTGACACTCAAAAAAACATGCTCAGCACGTTGCGAGTAATACACCAACGATAGAATAAATGAAGCAGAACATTTTTAAATTTTATCCGCAACACTGGTCTGACCCCAGAGAAACTGCAAAAAACCATCAGCTGTCTAAGTGTTGAGAGTAAAAATGAGAGCAAATGCATTAAAACCCCTTTCATCATCGCGCATCAAGGCGCAACACTAAATATTTCATTGAGCCCTTTCGAAAGTTTTTTCTCCGCATCAAAAGAACTTGGTTTTGAATAATTAATGTCGATTCTCTTTACCTAAGTTTGTTAAGTTTTTAGAGCTTTCCGCTCTCTGCTCCAATTATAGTTTATAATTTAATCACGCTTTTAAAACCAAAACATGATAAACTTTGCTTCGCTCCTCTCTACCTAAAGCACGAATCTAACTTCAATCTATATTTAAAGTGGATGTTTAGAATGCGACTGCATCGAACAGGTCGAACGAATAGGAATGGAACTTGAGAAAAAAATTAAATCTCTTATTTTTTTCAAATTTTGAAGTGGAGAAAAGTTAAAAATGAAAATATCAATATATTCACAAATTATGAAATAATGTCTGTATCGAACATGTCACTTGAAATTTAACGATAAATTCAAAAGTATTGATTCCGGGAATTAAGTATCGATATCGGTTGAAAACTGGAATTTTTTCTTCTGAACTTATTTTAGGGCTTAAATTAAAGGTTGAATTCTTACATAGACATTCCTTCATGATTGATGAAGAAACAAGTAATTCGGTTTTTCAATATAACTCTCGAGCTGGCCAAAATCTACAATATTTGAAAGCGTTAGCAACTTGAGGAAGAAAATCCCTAGCAATCCACCGTATTGTAATCACATTTTTTATAGTTGATTTTTATTCGCAAAGATCAGAACGGGTGAAGTTATTTTCTCTTTATTTTTTGAATAAAATCCGTACAACTTTAGAGAAACTTCAGCTTTAATATCACAATCCCAATAATTTTCAATCTTAGTTGCCCCTACCATTGCTCATAATATCATTTTTGGATGCACAATGAATCAACACGGTCGCCAGGATTTTCGGATATATTAAACGAGTTAAATCCAGGGTTTGAGAATCGTGCTACTCCCAGATCTCGTAGTTCTGCTTCGTTGACGTTAAATCTCGGCGTTTTAAGTTTCCGATGGGTCATTTTGGAGCCACTTGGCGGAGTGGTGGTGAAAAAGTTCCATGCCTCGGACGATCATCGGATTCCATCAATCTGACGGTCGCATCTAAGTTGATGATTAATGAGACAGAACCAAACAGAGCCTACAGAGAAGCTACAATCTTCGAAATAAAGTTCGATTACTGCCCGCTACTGTGGGGAAGAAAAATTATAAGATCATGAAAGAAAACCCGCTGATTTTTTTTTTAAATAGATAAAAATTTGAAGGCTGCAACGTCACAGATTGAGATACTTGATTTAAAATTTACTGGAGAAGCTGTTGATCTCTCCGTAAACTTTATGGCGGTGGAAAAAGGAGGGATATGCCAGACAGGAGAGTGTGGTCCCTTTTCCAACACGCTCATCTCATGGCGGCCTAATTTTTTCTCTTTGGCAGCCCGCACCTACCCCGACATCAATTAGCTGGAACACGGACAGAAAATAAATTGAAAAAAGGTGTGGATTTTGGAGGCGAGCCTCCGTCCCTCCCCACGGGACGAGAGGGAAAAAAGAAAAATTGCGCAGTTGGACGAGGGTCGCAGAATGAGCCTAATTTCTGCACGCCGCGCGCCGCACGGTGGGGCAAGCCGATCGGATGCGTTGGAAATAATATAAAAACTTAGAGAGCTTATATCTTTAACAAATGAAACGTAGACCCATAAAAGTAGCCTCTTCCTTAATTTGCTTTTATAAGTCATCCCTTTAAATCTATAATATGATCAAATAAACTACGAAAGAGGGGTGCTGATAGTGCCTAACATGGCTGTATTTCCTCAACTCTACGATATTTCACATATTGAAGGTCTATATTTTACGGAATGCACTAGAATATGGTCATTTTCGGTCTATCACTGTCCTAAATATGGCTCTTACGGCCGATTAGGGCGAAAAATGCGGATTTTTCGGAATTTGACCCTCAAACCCGCTAAACCCACATTTTTTGCTAAAAAACCCAACTTCAGATGTATTATTAAGCCAGTATTTGAGACGCGGAAAGAGATCGTAAATGATCATGGCCTTCAATTTGCAATTATGAATTAAAATTTCTAGATCAGTTTAGAAACAACGTATGAAACATTAGTTTTCCGATGCACATGAGTGTTCTTAAGGATGAGGTAGAAATTTTGGTTACTTAATAAAAAATGGAGTCGAAAATATGATAGATTCCGTAAAGTATATATACCTTTTATGAGCAAAAAAAAAATCGGGTTGGACCCTTATCGATATCTCTCTTTTGTCGTTTATTTCGTTATATTATAGATTTAAAGGGATGATTTATAAAGGGCAATTTAGGAGGAAGCTTCTTTTATGCTTCTATGTTTTATTTTGCTTCAAGATATATGCTCTTTAAGTTTTTACATCGTTTCCAACGCATCCAATTAGCTCTGCAACGGGGCAAATTCAGAAAATGAGCCTTATTGATACCTTTCATTTACAACTAGTTAAAATTTTCACGGGCGACTTTTCCGGCTGGATCGTTTCACTGCGCGCCGAATGGGCGAGGATGAATCAATGTCGTCAATATGTATTTGCGGCCTCCTCCCTCTCGCATCTCCCACTTTGAAGTTGGCCCGCTTTGAAGTTGAAGTCGCTGCCCCGTTTTCAAGGACAGCGTCTCTGAAGCCGTGCCAAAATCCATGAATATCAAAACCCAATCTACGGGGGATGATGAGAGGGAAAGAAAGAGAGAAGAAAAAACCCGTATCATCCAGCCGAGTTTAAGCTTAGCGAACAGGTGATTTTTTTTCTTCTTCTTCGCCACTGTCCCCTCTTCGTTTCGTCGCTGATAAATCTTTCGCCAAGGTTCCCGGCCGTTTTTGACGTCCTAAGAACCCTCTCCAGTCAGCGACCCCCAGAATCTTGGCCTCAGCGTTTTTGACTAATGTCTTCTTTTGAATTAACTTTCCGTCTGGTGGAGATAATAGCGAGCTATCGGAAAACTTTTATACTTGAGGCGGGTGGAGATGCCAGCGGACTTTGAGACTGAGCAATAAGTTCGGTAAAAAAGACGTTCAGTAAAAACAGGGCTCAACTTTTATACGGGTCGCTGGTTTAAAAGTCTCGGTATCTGTGCACAAACCTTGCAGATTTCCGAAAAGAATATTTTAATGCCATCTTGAAATGAGTTCTTGCCTGCTTTTGTAATCCTATTTACTCTTAAAAATTGTCGATAAACTAGCAGTTAGCGATCTCAAAAATACAAATTCTCTGAATTTTTTGAATATGATCCTTAACTAATTTGGAAAAAAGTTCCCTGACTTCTACCTGACTCGAAGAAAAGCCCTCCGTTAGTTTTTCTTAATTTTTTTTTTTTTGTTTATTTTTTATAAATTCCTCGGCTCTCCCAGGTTTTGCAAATTCTCTCTGATAATATTACCACCCTAATAATATTTCAATTGTATTAAATGAAATTAATAATTCATAAAATTTAGTACTGATATATTAGTACTGCACTGTAAATATACGTAAAAAAAGATGAAATAAGGAGAACTTATGTTGAAAAGATACAGTAGTATGTAGAGATATAGATAGAGTGAACTTAATCATATTTTTATGCTGATTTATTGGTACAGCACTTGAATATAAGTAAACATACAGATAAGAAAAAAATGAAATATTATTGGCAAACTTATGGTGACGCCACCATTAAACCCACATATTGATAGCTAACGAACAATACCGCCTAGTGTACGTGTGTAAGTGTGCATTACGAGCTATAACCGCGAGCGTACAAAAAGCCAAAACGCCTTCAATTTTTACGTATGCAACACGCACATCCATAGAGTACGAATAGTTGTATCACGGCGCCTTGATCAACGTCGCATTCGCATTTATTCATATCGATGGCTAACGAACAGTACCGCCTGTGGAGATTTTGCAATACAAAGGGAAAACCTCGCCATTTTTGTAATTTTAAGGATAGATTTGCAAATTTTTCATACATGGCAGCATCATTGAAGTGCTTCCCTACAGAATTGGAACAAAACTAAAACTATCAGCTTGTGTATCTTATACTGTAGAATTCGCTGCTCGCTGTAAAAGTCGCTAACTCATTTTTAACAATACTTTCGGTTACGTGGTATTGGTCGTTAGCCATCAATGTATCATCTATTGCCTTTAATTCAAGAAACATCGATACATACACTTGATTTACTGGATATAGCTTGTTATGTGTTCTTCGAGGATATTTTTGTTCAATCGAGGAAAAAAAGATGAGAAAAATGGAAATAGATGTTTACAAAAACTTGACAACGCTGGAAAGCTTCGTTTAATTCAGATGGAAAGCTTCGTTGTGAGAGGTATTTTTAAAAGGAGGATTTCCCTCTCCTCATAAAGCCTTTTTAACGTTCAACACCAAGGTTCCTCAATATCCTGAGGCACAGAAAAATATCGCGAATGAACTTCTGAAGAGAGTATTTAGATTGAATGATCTCGTTCCCCTTTCTTTAAAAAAAAAAATTCAAGTAAAAATAAATTAAAAGTCACATTATTGATCCTCGAGGAAAAGTCTCCGATAGTGATGCTTCGTAAAACCGCATTGAGGCAAAATCGGACAAACAAAATGTTTTCCCGGCTTTTTCTCTTAGATGGATCTATAGATCGTATTCGATACATCAAACAGGTGAGATTGTATCGATATCGATTGGTTCAACATGTAAACATAGCCTCCAAAGTCAGTTTAGAAATCTGAGGGAACGGGTCTTTTGTGAAAGATTTTTTATTCTTTTGAGTACCAAATGCCAATGAAAAGTGTAATTGTTAAAAATTTTCTCATTTCTAGCTTTTCTAACTGAAATCCTAAAATTATTGTTTGAGGTTAAGTTCAGTTGTTTTTAACCAAACGAAGCATCGAACCACTATTGAATACGGTCTACAACATTTTCGGTAACGATTCTATATTAGGTAATTGATAATGTCTAGATTTTAAGATATTTATCTCAAAAAATTCCGAATGTCACATCATGCTTTAGCACGTCAGGTATATTTGCACCCATGGTGTGCATCGGAATGCATTTTTAAATTATCTCAAAAGTACGTTTAGAGTGAACTCTTCGAATAATTTCCTCTAACGATCACTTAGATTCCCTCGGGACATAGTTCCGAAATTTTTAAAGCGTTGCGCGATCAAATCTTGAGTAGGAACAACATATTTGCTTTGAATTTTCCAAAAGAAATAGGTGCTAGTGTGGATGAGCCAGGGGAATGGCAGTTCCTAATTTCAAATTGCAGTCCGGTCGATCTATTGACTATCCAATCATCCTTGAAAGTTTCGAGATCTTTCATCCCCTAATATTTCATTGGAGAAGGGCTAATGAAACGTCTGAGTCCTTCGTAAGACATTCTCAACAACAGCGTATCAATTTACCACCCGTCGGTTCAAAACTGTTTACCTTTAGCAGGAAACGCCTTTGGGTCGTTTATTATCATATCCTTAAATATTTACACTGCTATCCCCTGAGGTGAAATTACGCCCGCGCCCTTTAGACCAATATTGGGTTAATAGACACGGTGGTACAACAGGTTGGCGGTTAGTCGAGGTGACGCAATTCCATTGTTCGTTGTATAGCGATAGACGATGAGGTCAGATAACGAGCGGAATTCGGGCAATGAGACCGCTTTAACATTCTGCAATGGCTAATTACTCACTCAATACTTGTGCTGCAATTTCACCATGCGCGAAAATTTGCCTGGGTAATCATTCCTCCCGAATGAATTATTAAATGCATTGAAGCTGATTATATACCGATGGCTGAAGCTGGAAAATAAGTACAGTAGCCGCTCGATAATTCAAAGCTTGATAATTCAAAAAGCTCGATAATTTGACGGCGACACTGATCCCCTTGGGGAAATCGCGTCAGTTCGAAAAATTTAGTGCATTTTTACCCTCTCCGTAATTCGAATTTTTCGGTGGGAAAACGGCTTGTGAAAAGCTCTGTGATTCGAAATATCTGTGCCGGGCGCTCTATGGTTCGAAGTCTCGAGATGGTCGTTTTGATGTACCTACACACATATGGATTACATTTTGTAATAAGGAACCACTATCTCCAGCTCATCCACAAAAGCACCTTCTTGGAGTTTCCTTCGAGAAGTTTCTAGGGAGTGTATACATAGTAAGAAAAATAGTAGAAAAAATTCCCAAAAATCCTCGCGTAAACCTACTGTTTAGTTGAACTGCATTTTGCGATATAAGTAAATAATTTTTTTCAGCTTATCCATAAGAGCACCTATTTGCGAGGGAAATTAATGGAACATTGATGTCTCTAAAATGGATTACATTTTGCAATAGGGAATCTCTAGCTCTCCCATAAAAGCACCTATCTGCATAGGGAAATCAATGACATTGTATGCTGTGTCTAAAATGGGCCAGAAATCGTGGTTCCTTATTGCAAAATGTAATCCAAATATAACCTAGTTCCTGATTACAAATGTAGTTTTTTATCTTATGGGAAAACTGAGACAAAACATCAAATACCGGATACACTCTTTATACTTTAGCCATCATTTGAATCATGATTATCGACTAAAAACTTCGCGTTCATGAGTTGCAGCATGAGCATTTAAAATATTTAGTTTTTGATAGCAACAGGAGACAGGAGACATATCGACCTTGGACACCTGAAATTATCTATATCATGCTATACAACAAGCATGAGTCTTTAATTAAAGATCATATTTGTAGTAATAACACGTGAAATTTATGACTTGAAATATCCTTCAAGTTTCGGTCAATTTTCGGTCAACAATTTTCGGTCGACAATTTTCGGTCAATTTTTAAGCAAAAAAAAAAAGGCTGGCAAGCCCACTTCGATCAAAAAGCAGCAGATCATTGTACTTTTGTCGCGACTTTACTTAGAAGAAAACTCCCATTTTAGCTTTTGGAAAAGTTAGCCACAGCCCTATTCACAATTCTCATTTGATGTCAATTCACACCAGTGGCGAGACGTGATTAATTGATTATCGATATCTCCTCATTTGAAGCTGTGGTAAAGAATATATTATTAAGGTCTTCGTTGCAAACACCCTGTTTATCGATCCTTTTCCATAGGTTTAAATGACAGATCAATCTATACATAGCAAAGTACGACCCACCTCTACCGGTTCACACTTTTTTTGCATATGAAGACTGTCAGCAATTTTTCAAAAATTTAGTTTTAAAAAGCATCATTCTCCTCAATTAACCACTCCCGAGTCTGAAAAGAATATATGCCGCGAAATGAAGAAGAATTCGAAATCTCGAAATTCGGATAAACGGAGCATACGTCGGAGGAGACAATTGTTATTAACCGGAATGACTGCGTATTACGAAAGGCGACCGGACCGACATGGGATCCGGGCTAAAAGAGAGGGCGCCCGGTGAGGGGGGGGGCGGCGAGAAGGGGGCGCTATTGTGAGGCTTGAATTGCTCAGCAGGTTCTTATGCTCCTGAAGTTGAAGTCTGACAGCGGGAATCCAAACAAATATTCTCCCACGTAATCACACGCAAGCCACTCTTTTGACTTCCCACTCGGGCCTCCCCTCCCCCTCCCTCCCTCCCTTTGCCCCTCCTCCCCCTCTCACAATGAGAGATCGGAGGCTTCAACTTCGGGGAGCATTCATCCCTCGCCACCCGCTCGGACGGTTTATGGTAATGCAGTCGCCGGCGAACAATTATACTTTGCTAAGGAAGAACGCCGTATGAGCCTTCAGACATTGCCAAGTTGCTTTCGATAAAACCCGAATTTCCTGGAAAAATTGTGTGTATTTTCCCCCAAAATTTTCAGGCAATTTTGTACGCGTTTCAATCTGAAATTTCAAAGAAGAAATTGTATGAATACCGGCAAAAATACATGTGTTAGCGAGGGAAATTTGGCAACTCTCGAATATTCGTACGGCGTTCTTCCTTAGCACGACAGAATTATATTGTGCGCCTTACAGAGGAATGAGACTTTGAGATAGGTTGGACATAAACCCTTTGACTCAAACTGCAGACCTTTACGTTTGATTTGTCAAATTATAATTTTAAGGAGCAGTTCATGAGAGAATTTTGACGAGAAAAACAATGAAACCAATATTAAACTTCTATGTTCAGTATCAATGATGATGTAAGCTTCTGAAGTTTCCACATCATATACGACCCCTTCCATATTGCAAGTAGGCAGCACTGGTTTTCCTCAATTTAAATATATTGAAAATAATCGATTCATGGTGGATCAAAGTAGTCATCATGCACTGTGCTGTCAGAGTGAACGAAGCTCCTTCAATTCTTGAAGTAGGCATAAACACTTCCAGAGTGCTTGTATGTTTACGTTTTTAAAGTCTACGTGTTTAAATCTGCAATGGCCTGACTGATGAAACTATGTCTCGCTTTGCTGGAGGGATAGGACAAGAAATAGCCGCATCTAAACTGGGCAATATATCAATTTTTCATGCCTTGTCGTGCTGACATGGGCAGCAGACCGACTTTGTGAGACCGAAACGGTATAAAATGCACTTAGTAGGTCTGCAACAAAAATGTTCACGAACAGAAAGTTCACTTTTCTTATTGTCACACTCTAGTCTACACTCATGATATCTACGATGGAGAGGTCTAGGTACAGTATCAAAATAACCTCAAATAATAATGCCTCCAACATAAGTCTTGAGCCGAATAAATACGTAATATTTTATGAATATCAAATGTATTGCATTATTAATATTCCTACCCCACCCTGCCCCTCTCATTCTCTGTCTTCCTTTCTTTTTGGGTAGATGATACTAAGGAATAGCTGTGAGAAGCTAAAATTACTAATAACCAATGCTATACCATGTGTTTTTTTAGAATTGGAGATAGCTGTGAATCAAGAATAGCACAGCAATACAAAATGTATGTATTAAATGGACTAGAAGATTTCCTCTGCCTACTTTCTTCAGTCTGAGTTACCATTTTTTTTGTTTTTATTTCGTTGGAAATTCGTGCTTTAATGTAAGTAGTTTCCTCTTCCCTTAAAAAAATAATGAGGATAGTCGTAAGTACATCCCAATTGCTGAGAGAGAGAAATATTGCACGATCTAAACAGCGACAACTACTTGGAAAGGTTTAAAAAACGAAGGAAAGTTTGTTTTTAGAGCCTAAATGCGTCCTCATAATTAGATATTTTCTTCGCTGAAAATTGGATTAAAGTGAAGACTCTTTAAAATACTTTTACGTTAGAGTGCGGAACCCTGTTGCTACTTACAAAGTAAAAATTAAGCACTAAAAAAGGGAAAAAAATTGATATTGTCGAATCAAGACAACTACACCGACTTAAAAACATTCCAAGACGAAGGAAAGTTAGTTTTCAGGGGCTGAATGTGTCCTTATCCCTGCTAAAAATTGGATGAAAGGCTCTGAAAAAGAGGCTTACGGATTCCGGTTAATTAGCCTGTCTCGGAGTAAGAAGCTCTCGACGAAACTTGAACTTCTTAGCGAGTGATTCAATTAAACCGAGAGACCATCGAACGGGCCCCCGAATGACTGATTAAGTGCCCTGAAGGATGGCGGCAATTTTTCGGGGCCAATTTCCCCCGGCGCGAAACCGCGTGAAAAATCGAGTAAATTCTAATTGCGAGCGGAATTAAGGCGGGCCGCTAATTGAGGCACCGAAAAAATTAATTTCTGCCTCTCTCCTACGACTTCTCATTATGCACTCCCCCGAGTGGCCGTCGTCTCATTTTTCCCACTTCTCGCTCTTGCAATTTTTCTCGCCCCGCACCACCTTACTCCCACCCGCATCCCTACCCTCCTTTTCTCACGTTTACCATCAGATATTCACCCCTTCCTCCTCACAGTACTTCCGTTTTATTCGCCATTTTCTCACTCTGAAAATCTTAATCTCTTCAGAGTTTATTTCCTTCTTGGAGCCGCCCTGGTATCGAAGCTGTCCAACGGAATCTATACACACTTGAAAATACCTGTCTTTGCGGTCCTTTGGGTTACCTTATAAGATCCTTTTCAGTCAGATCGGCCGGAGGGACTTGGTTTGTCGAAAAAACTTTTTGTTATATCATTTGAGACTGTGAATTACTCTGAGACATCCGGGCAGGAAGAAAGCCAACTGCTGAACTTCTGTGTTCTTCAGGGTGTCTACTCAAACAGGCTGACCACACCGGAAAAAAGGCGCTTGGTTCTAGAGTCCAGACTCTTAGTAACATTGACAAGAAAAAATACTTTGGATTCAATCGGATTTTGCCCTGAATCGAAGAACCAAACCTCTTGATTTAAGCGGATTTCCTTTTAATTCAAACAAAACTTCGATTGAACCAAGAGTATTTTTTCTTGTCGATGTTTCTCAGAGTCTGGACTCTCTCTAAGTTACTTTTCTTCCAGTGCAAAAATCAGTACTTTTACAGCACTTTTTTAGTGCACATTCCCAAGAACTTCAGCGCCTCCTCAACAAGATAATTCAATACTTTTTCAGTACTTCCATTTGACGAAATTCGAAAACTTTCAAAAATATGAAATTCTCGCTCAAGATGCGACAAAAATGACGTAGTCGCAAAATATCATTTGTGGCTTGAAGATTAACTGACTGCACAGTCGCGATTTGGAGGCGAATAACACTCTGTGAATCAACGAGCAGGGGATGACATACTTTCCAGGCTTTAATGAAAAACACGCGTGGTATGAAGGGAAAAAATCCGGACCTTCTTGTGGAATTTCCGCACTTTTTCAGTACCTCCGGACCGCCCTTAACAAATCAACACTACTCCCGGACTTTCCGGACTAGTAGACACCCTGCTCTTGTTTCTCTTTTGTTCCGCACAACTCCATGACGTTTTCGATTCCGAAATTTTTCGTAGCCGAGGTCACCCGACTAATTATTCCATTTTTCCATCCGAAAATAGAACGCTCTCAAGGACACCTGAAAAACCTAGCAAGTTACCGCTAACTTAGATACAAACTGCAATTATCCTCTCCGGAAGTTTTGGCCACTATGCATAGGGAAACTTATTTCGATTACCACCTGTCGAAGCGGCGTTTGCTGCTTATCAATATGCAATAGTCGGCAAGCTCAATTTGTGGCACGCCACCGGTGACGAAGCGTGGACCGTCAACTATCGACGCTTTCCCGCTTGAAGCTGTAGCAAATAATCGATCATCAAGTCCATCGTCGCGAATACCCTGATAATCGATCTTTTCCATCGGTTTGAATGCTGGGTGAACCGATTTATCGTCAAGTACTGCACACGAATGCACGCCACGAGAGAACAACTGCAAATGCACAGGACGCCGGGGTCGGCCCTCTTAGCGGAGGAATTAATTAAGCTCCCAATACGCGAGTGCATTAATTTATTCATGCTCAAATTGTTTGTGTATCCGGGCCTGGGCGCCTGCGCAAAACCGCCTTGTTTCAAGAACTTGAGTGTGGGATTATTCCGCTTCTGGGCACAAGCGGGAATTCACCCCTGTTTTACACGTTTTGTCATGGGGTGTCATGGCCTCCCTCAAAATATTTGCCTACTTCTATTCGAGGAAGTTTCGTCCGAAGCGCATGTCAATATCTGGAACCTATTTCGAGGTACATGTTAAGAAGTATCTATACTTTTCGCCCACTCTGCAGAGTTTCCTTATGGAGGGAGTAATTGAGTATGGACTCGAAAGGATCCTATTCTGATTGGCTGCGCTATCTCGGGCCACCTCTTGGGCTATCATAGGTCGAAAAACACGACGAACTCTATAAGTAAGGCTGCACGGGTGAAATTGAAAATATGAAATATTGAAAATTTCCGAGAAATATTTCATGAAATTTCACCAAGTTGTGAAAAATGTGACAAACATGAAACATATATTCAGGGGCTGGGTATGTAACACGAACTAAAAAGCAAAAACCAGTCACCTATCATTTAATTTTGTAATTAATTTCGAAAAATATTTTTCAATATTTTTCTTTATCTTTCTGAAATGTCATGAAACATTTCACATGAAATTTCAAGATTTTATTTTTCGTGAAGAATTACAATCCTGACCCTGAGCGCAATAGATTTAGGATGATTAAAAATTGGTTCAATTGCAGATTAGTTTTATAGAATTGTTTACATACTTTTGATCAAATCTTAAAAAAAAAAATAAAAAAATAAAAAAAAATCCGAAAAATCTAAAAGGAAAAATTCACTAGAATTTCAACACATTTGAACAAGATCAGAGGACATAAAGCAACGCGTGAATGTTCACGCGGCGTAAGTCGGGATGCAGGCAAGTCGCGTCGTTGATCCTAACGTCTGGATGCAACTTAACGTGCTCGGTGGATGTCCGTGCTGCATATACAGAGTAATTGAAGGCGTTTCAAGTTCTGTGACCCTCACGACAGAATACTTCATTTGAGCATGCGGTCCTCCAGTTTCCCATACAGTCCATTTATATCGACAGTTACACGAGGAATCCATTTCAGCGGCACGATTATTGAGTCTATGTCAGCCCGACACGAAAAGACATAGTCCTATCTCAACCATGTAATATATCTCAATTAAATGTCGAGCTGGTTTAAATTTCAATTATCGGCCCGCAGGTTAGCTCCCGTAACTACCACACTTTAAAGTGTCACGGACCGGACAACAGATTAAATTTACACCGATTGCAAAGATTACAGACTAATATGGACCGGGGCATTTAGGTCACGTCAGGGAACAACGGAATGAGAGGAGGGATGGACTAAAAGAATTCGGGAGTCATTTATTCAATGATCATACGAAAAACTACCAAACTGTTTCTATTTTGTGACGTCCATGAGCCAACTTTTCTCAACTCTCTATAAAAAGGGACTGAAGTTTTTTTGTTCTGCCGTGCTAAGGAGGACCACCGACCACCGTATGAGCCTTCAGCCGCTGACATATTCCCTTCAATTAAAATCAAATATGCTCGAAAATGTTTGAATATTTTTCTTTGAAGTTTTCAGACAGTTTTGTTCACAATTTGATCGAAATTTTCTGTAAATTCCAAGGAGAAGTATGCATAACGTTTAGTTATGCATAAATGCATAACTAAAAAAAATACTTGTTTTGTCCGGGAAAATTTGGCACCACTCGAATGTCCCTGCGGCGATCTTTCTACGGAACTATGTGAATTTTGACGTAAGCCTTGTTATGCATGTATCCTTATGGGTCTCGGGGCTACAGTCTTCATGAACATAGTTCCGTTTGGCAGAAATACGTGTAAACTTGGGTTACTTCGTTCTTAGATTACGCGACATCAACCCGAAGCAAAACAAATATTTTCCCAATTTGCAGAAGCGTCGTGGAACCGAGAGACCACGTCCCGACGTGTACACGGTATGCAGACAGAAGGTCTACAGCAAAAATGTCCACAAGCAGAAAGGCTACATTTACAATGTCTAGAACTAAAAAGTCCGCTACAAAAGTGTCCACACATAATAATGTCTTCTAAAAAAAATTCCATACTGAGAAAGTTCACTTCTGAATGGAATAGGTAGAGTAAACTCACATCGGTTACCTCTTTAATTGTATCCATGGAGAAGAATCATCGTGTATTCATTTTCCTTTAATAGACGCGTTATATTTAGACATTTACTTTCTTAGGCCTTCTTTTTAACTGTAGAAATTTTGACTGCAGACCAAAATATGTAGACATTTTTTGAGTAGACCTTTTTCTCATAGACCTTTTTTTCATAGACCTACTGTCCGTGAATCGTGTACACGATGCCGGAAGAAAATAAAAACTTAGAAACGATTAAGGCCTAAGTTGGAACAACTCCTCCTGGAGGAGATAAAATGGAAAGTGATTACGGGCGTAATGAGATAGCGAAGCGGGAAGGTCGAGAGCTCGGTTAATTAAAATCGGTTGTCTAGAGTTCGGAAGTTCAAAACTAACCTAATTATCTGGCGGATTAAGCCGGAACCTCGGGCGGGGAATCATTTGGCCGGGAACATTCACTCTCACCCGTTGCTGTCATTTTGTTTGTCGAGTCGCTCTGAGCCGGGCCGGCGCCGGAGCCTGGAGACTCGATTATGCCGCTCGAGAGCAGGGTGTAGCTATTGATTAGAGCAATGTAAATTGAGTCTTCTTCGGCAAAACGGAGCGAATTAATTCCATAGTAATCTCTAATATGCGTTCATCGCTTGTCTCTCGAATTGCATTCCCGGGGATTTTTGTTTTCGCCACCCTTGCGCGCGCTCCGGTCACGCAAGAGAGCCCTATATGGCCACGCTTAGCACGTGCTTTTCAAAGTGCGCGGGCGTGGTATAGTGTACCGGACCGGAGTCTTTGAGCAATGGAGAATTCGCAAGTCTCTCAAATTTGATGAATTCCGTGTTTAAGTGGGAGCTACCAAGTGAGTTGAACACGAGGATACCCTTGGTTCATAAATTGAACAATAATTGCAGGAGATATGACAAAATAACCTAATCTGCAAAAGTACATGTGTCTAAATGGGAAATGCCATCAAATGACGTCACTAGGCGGTGCATTTTCTCACTTTTAAATCTATTGTCATACTATTTCCCATTGCAGAAAAAAATCATAAAAAATACTGTAAAACCAGTTCTTTAGGCACTATCAGATGAAGCAATAAAAAATTTGCGTCCAATTCTCCATTTCACTCATGTTTTATTAGAGAAAAACGTCGTACATGATCTCACAATGGACCACTAGACAAGGTACAAAAAGTATTCTAATACATATATTTAAATTAGAATTTCACGTGGAACACGATTGGTGCATCGAAAATTACTGAAATCATCTCCTTTATAAGATATTACCATTTTTATTTTACATTGGTTACGGGCATTTTACAATGCCCAGTCACGAGAAACGAAATTCTCTACGTGAGTCAAATCGCGCCTCACAACGGTTTCGGCGGGCTTCTTCAATCGAGCATTGTTTCTTTACCACCCTTCGTTGACAGTGATGGTCCATCACCATTATTATTAAAGTTATTACATTATATTTAAAGTTTGGGAGATAAAATTGTACAGTATTCGTAGAATGGACCTGTTGCAAACTTCATCTATGACTATGTAAGAGTTATATACTGTAAAAAATTACTCAAAAATCACGATGAGCGCATCGAAAAAGCCTGAAATACCCTCCTAACTTCACAGTCTGCTTGAGAATCAAGGATTTTTTAAGCTGCCTGCTTCAAAAACGATACTACGGCATAGGTGAACATTTCCTAAAAGCTCCATCCACCCTAGCGGAGTAGGATGCTTTGCAATTCAACATGGCCGACGTCAACCCGCCAACACACACGTGATGAGACTGGATTTCATCAACCGGCTTGTTTATATTTACATTTTCCTCGGGTCAATATAAATACCATGGTGCTTCCTCGCGATTTGCGCGCGAAAGCGTTAGTCATGTTGCATATTGAGTAGGATCCGAATGCGCAAGGGTCGGATGGAACGATTGCTCTTACGAAAAGCTACCCATGCCGCATTAAGTACCGTTTTAGAGCGAGAAGTTTAAAAAACACGCAATTCCTACGCAGATTGTGAAGTGAAAAGTGTGTTTCAGACTTTCTTGATGCGCCCATCTTGATTTTTGAGCCATTTTTTGTATACGAAACAACTCTTCCTCTCGCTTTCCCTGAAGTTTGCAACAGGCCCATTTCCGTTTTTATGAGGCTTATTCTGGAGTGGAGTTACTGTCCTCTTCCGTGAAATATTTGGATGTGAGACACGGTAAGCAGGTGCTTTTATGGACGTTGGGGCTCTTTTCAGAATGGACTTACTGTTCTCTTCCACGAAAGGTTTGGACAAGAGCTACGGAAAGCAGGTGCCTTCATGCGTCCCGAAGTTAACTTTAGGATACATTTACTGCTCTTTTGCGGAGCATGGCAAAACGGACAGCTTTTTACGCACGATTACGAGTTTTTATTTCCGGGGAGGGATGGAGTCTTTTTAAAAATAGTCGGTTTTACGTACGATTAGTTGAATAGATTGAAAGTGTTCGTGGGATTTTGCTAATTGGATGGCTCGTTTCATTCGAAGTATCTCACGTGGTTTGCAAAAACTGGAGGATTCCAATTACAGGGTTATTTTAGACTTTTTAGTTGGCTGAATTTTCCATTAGCAGCGATTATTTAAGATTGTAAAAATGTTTTAACTTGGTTCTAAAATAATCATAATAATAATCGCGTTAAGTAAACCAGTTATGCTTTCATTGGCAGTTTTGGGAAAAAAAGTATACATGCAATAATGTAGCCTTGCTGCACTGAAAAAAAGTTTGGTAGAATCTACCATTCCTTCACGCTGTGTGAAATACAGCGTGAAGGAATAGTTACCCTGGTATAAATTGGCAGAAGAATCTGTGTTCCAAAATACCATAGACCTACAGCCGGCTGTAAGATTTCCAATCGCTTCTACAGCCAACAACACAATTTCTTACAGCCTTTTATAGCCGATGGCGATTAAGCAACAGCCTGGCGATAAAGTGTATGCTAAACGTTACTAATCACGGATGCTAGGACTAAGTGAGTTTTTGGACTACCGCTCTCTTTTTGGGCCGTAGTATCTTGATTTATTTTGCGAGAAAAGCTCCGTACTTTTGAAGGACGCCTGCCATTCCTAATATGTTGGAGCGCTTTCAATTTCGTATGATACTGTGCAATACCTCTGGTGTGAAATAGCTGCTTCAAGCGCCGTGGTACGCTGCGGCGCGGCGGGCGGGCAGCCAGTAAGAAACGCGCATTGGCGCCTACAAACCTAACAGGGATAATTCACGCGTTGCGCAATGCGTGAAGTATCCCTGTTAGGTTTGTAGGCGCCAGTGCGCCGCCACTCCGCTTTGTGTTAGGCTCTAATATTTAATCTCGTAGAGTCAGCGTTTTTCAACTCATGACTTTGAAATGTTTGCACACTCTATATGGATTATTTTCATTGTAATTGATGAAAAAAAGTATATAGCAAAGGGAAATATAATGTGCGTTTTATTAAGGTGATTCCGAACAAACTTAAGGATTTACAAAGCACACAAATTTCTACACAATTTCTTAGGTATAGCCTTTTATAGCCGATGGTGAAAAAACAACAGCCAGGCGATAAAGTGTAAAGCCCGGTGATAGGAACTACAGCCCGGCCGTATGATTTTCTCCTCTTTCTACAGCCAGCTATATGATTTTCTATCGCCCTCTTCAGTCGGCTATAAGAACTCCTATGGTATTTTGAAACGCAGCTCCTGTCGCCAATTTTTACCAGGGTAATTCTACCAATCTTTTTTTTCAGTGTAGATAGGGGCGCATTCAGTAATGAAAAGGATCGGCGAATCATCAAGCTATAGGATCAGGAAGCTTGATACGACCTATTTGCTTGATGAAAGGCCCGCTTGACTGAAGTTTAGCACAAGGAAAGAAATTTAGAAAAAATTTGGGGGGAAATGTGCTTTAATCCGCGTCCAAGGCCACCGATGAGGTATTTATTTGGACCCTGTTAGGTAGAAAGGATCCAAACCGCATTCTCTGTTATCGAGATTAAAGAGTTAAATTTTTTACGGGAAATTGGCTGTGCAGTCTCCCTTTAAAGTTGCAGGAAATTATGTCTGGGTCTCTGAGCTAATTTTCTGGAATTTCAAATCGAGCAAAGCAACCGTTCTCTTGTGAAATACTAATTTGACCAATGAAATTTACCTACAGCCGATGTGACTTGGTTCTTCTTTGCTAAATGCAGTCCATTTAGTCCTGCATATTGGCGGGCTTTGCGTGTGGACTTCTTCCACACCTAGCCCCTATATGACTAAATCGGACCCGAATTATTTCGCAAAATACTTTTCAAAAAGCCAAATGTAGAGACAACTGATCTGCATAACACTTTTAAATGTTGTATCATGCTAAGGGGCTTCATGGAAATTTAAAAACTGTGGAAAGAAGGCAAGTGTTGAGAAGGAGAGTGCTCTGGGAAATAGACGGTTCTTTTTTGAATATTCAAATTTTTTTTAGAAAAAATTTGGCATAGCCGAAACCTGCACAAGGCGCGTTACCTCTCATCTGCAGTATGACTCGCCAAAATATGATTAAGTAGTTTGTAAGCTAATTTACCTTCCTCTCAATTTTTCTTGTGAAATTAGGGGGGTCAGCATCACCTTATATGAGAGCCTTGACTTCTTTTTTAGAAATTTGGAAACATTCTCGTGCCAAATAATGCCGTACTCCGGGTTATTTTTGCAAGACATAAATTTGATGCCCTTATCATAGGAAAGTTCGCAGCTTCAAGTGGTTCGCATTAGCGTGTCTTTTACTTTTCAGTCGTCACCTTACGTAGTATCTGTACTTCGAAGAGTACATGAAAATTTAGGTTTAGATTTCAAGGAAATTCCTAACCAAAGAGCTATTCATGTTTCAAACTGTGCCACATGGAGCTCGCCGCCATGACACCGCGATTGCGTGTTCTCTGAGCTAGTCTACGAGCAGGAAACGCATGTGTCCATCACGGATAACATCAGCACTTGCGGGAGTTAAACTCCACCCTTTGGAGATTATGAAGAGAGCTGGGTTTAACAATATTACATTAATTAGTACGCAATCAAGCTCAACGAATTTAGATTGAAAGGAGGCTTAAATGTTTTGATGATTAACCCAGGTTATATGTGCGCACACGCTTAAATTAAAGTTGAGCGGAATATTTAGTCTAATACTGCGATGAAAAAATTGACTACATTTTGCAGTAAGGCACTGTTATTTCAGGCTCATCCATTAGATCGCCTATTGTCATAGGGAAATAATGGCACATACGGACTACATTTTGCAGTAGAGAACTACCATTTCTGGCTCATTGACAAAAGCACCTATCCGCATTGAGCAGCCAATGACACATACTTCGTTTCTAAAATGAGTGAGAATCAGTGGATTCTTAGGGCAAAATTTAACCATAAGGCCCAGTGAACATCCAGACGTTTTTAAATGTCATATCATAAAATTTGAACTTTCCTCATAATGTATTTACATTTCTTTTTACTTTTTCACAAGATTTTATTCACAATTTCTGTTTGGGAGGAGTTCAAAAAACATTCATGTCTTATATACAAAATGCATATTCTATCTGGACCAATTTCGTAACATTACAATGTGCTTATGGTGTTTTTACTCGACACAGTGGATTAATCCTTACAGTAGTAATTTATGTAGCTGCGCGGAGCTCATTGGATTGCTCATCCATTTCGCTATCTAATTCTGATGTTTCTTAGCTTCTACAATATCAAAAAATAAGTCTACATCCTAAAACCACAAATCTGAGCCTTTTAAAAATTCCAAGTCTTGCTCTATGTTTTTAAGAATGCAAATCAAAATAGTTTAAAGATTTTTCAAGATGACTAGTAAGTGGTAAAGACAGGCTGGAGAAAATTTTAAACTGTAATGTTGATTTGCTTACTCATAACTGAATAAACTACTCTCACTTTTATTTAAACATTTAGATACGTAATTTAGATGTATGGTCATTGATTTTCAGTGTAAACTTTTTGCAATATTAACATATATGTCTTGACAGCCGAGCAAATGAAAAGCTCAAAAATTTGGATATCAATTTGATTGCTACAAATTTTGCATGAGCAACAATTTCAATCAAGGAAGCAGCGTGGATGGGTGCAATCAGTGCCTTGCAAAGACACACAACACATGTTTAAAACCATCAGTTAATAACCGTTTTGAAGATTTAAAACCGTCCGTCAATGGATTGCAACTTTTCAAGCAATTTTCTTATTAGCACTGGCCCACACACCAGAGATTCAGCCTTTAAAGTAGCAGTCTTAAATTTTAATGTTGATACATTAATAAATTATTATTACAGTAAATTAATACATAAATAAATAGTAAAATAAATAGATGAATGAATAAATATAATTAATGGGAATATGTATAGCTAGCAGTTGTGACGAATAACAAAGAATTCCTTCGGTTTCTTATAAGCTACCTGTCAGCTTGAATTACATTACGTTCGGGAAGATCAAGAAACTCAAAGCACCTTCAATTTTTCGTTTAAGCAACACGGTCATCCGTCGAGCACGTTTAGTTGTATCAAGGCGTTATGCTCACCAACGCGCCTCGTGAACATTCGGAAGTTGACGCAATTCTGGAAGTCAATCCCCAAACAAGATACACCGGCGTTAACAGTTAACATTGGTCAATGGAAAAAATGCAAATGCCGTCTATAGTAAAATCTAATTCATATTTGATCCGTGTTAAAAATACTCGTTCATATCCCGTTCAAGGCCTAATATCCAGACTCTCCATTATATGAGTCGTTTTCTAGATACAATTTTTAAATGAAAACATGTGCTGTTTCCTTCTGGTTCAGACCTTGCCTGGAGGCCTATTTCCCCAATTCACATACCATGGACCGTTAGACAAGGTATGAACATAGCCCAACATAACATGATTCCTCTTCAAAATTTCACGAGCGAAACGGATCACACAAAAAGTCTGAAAATCAACTCCTGAACAAGATTTAGGTATTTACGATTAACAATAGTTGAATAACAAAAATACAAGTGACGTCATTTGTATAATCCAACTTCCATTTGATCTGTGTTAAAAATGTTTGTAAACATCTCGCTGGGAAGTTTATTTTCAAACTTCTCACTGTGTGAATAGTTTGCTACGTAAGATTTTGAGGAGAAAGCATGTGACGCTCTCTTCTAGTTTAGGTGTTTAGTCGCCCATTCCTCGGATTAAGTTGTTATCTCACCAACAATCACAGAGTTATGTTTAATGTAATGAACAGCCAGTGGTTTAATTGGACTCCATTTAACAGAAAGGAACCAAGCCATATCAGCTATTGCCAAATTTAATTGGGCAATTCTATTTTATACGGGAGAGCGTGAGTGCGTATTCTTATAAAAATGTTAAGGAATTTGCTTCACCGAGAAAAAACATTGGTAGAATTTACCATTCCTTCTCGCTGTATTTCACACAGCGTCAATTCAGAGTCAATTCTGCCGACGGAAAAGTAAACGTTACTATCTACTGGTACAGGTAATCATTCCTCTGGCAGAATCGTCTTTGAGTTCACGCTGTGTGAAATACAGCGTGAAGGAATGATACATTCTACCAATCTTTTTTCTCGGTGTTCCTATTAGGCAGAAATTTAACTGAAATTTGCTCATAAGTCCGCACAACCGTTTCCATGTAAAAATTAGATTGCCCGATTAAATATTGCAGTAGCTGATGTGGCTCGGTCCCTATCAACTTAACCCAGTCCAATGATCAATGCTTCATGGGGTATACAAATAAAATTACCTCTTTGATGTGTGGCGGGACGATGGTGACGCATCTCTTGATGGAGTGCTTTCGGAAGGTGTCCCTGGACGATTCCTTCATCCCGGCGCGAGATGAAACCACAAGAGCGAAACCAGTCCTACCTGGCACCCACCGAGAAACTCGATAAAACACGCATCCCCGGGAACACTAAAGCACCGTCAGCGGCGGAGCTCACTTTCGGGGCAGCTGAGCCCGACGCCAACAACAACCGACCGGAACATATGTCACGTGCATCGCCGGAGCAACAAGTCGCGGTGCGCGCGCCGTAGGAGTCAGGGTGGCCCGCGCGGAGCGTCGTGAGCAGATACGTGCTCGAGTGGGTTTCTTCCCCACAAGATACCCGAGCGAAATGGTTCGGAAAAAGAGGGCTGAGCGAGGCGAGATAAAAGCGAGTCGAGGGGCTGAATGTGCGTTCCGTTGGGGGGGCCGCGACCATATGCCCGGCTCCAGAGTCGGTGTGCGGGGTTCCAGCTTCGGGGCGACTTACGCATGCCTTTACGAAGCCGGACGGATTCGGCCGAAGCGGAGGGCGACGCGCGCTGCGCCGTCAAGTAAAAGCATCTGCATGACTCCTAAACGTACGCGCTCCGCTGAATTTCCAGCTCGCCCCCCGAACGCCAGCCCACCTCGGCCGAAACCTCTCAACTCCCGGTAGAACCCTCCGTCGCACGCTGCGCTGGTTCACCGAGAAACCCGACTAATACTATTTCATCACTCGTTACCTTCCGGCTAAGTTATTCGACGTTTCAGAATTTCCGCTGCCATTTTATTTTTTTACAGAGAAATTGTTGGTTGAATTTGTTTAAAAATGTCACTGAATTTTATCGGCAGCACGAAGAAACTTCAGTGAAAATTTCGGACAGCTTCGTTGAACGATTTCTCTGTAAAATAATTAAATGACAGCGGACATTTTTAAAAGTCGTATTGCGCTTATGATACTATGGCCGGAAGGTGACGCATCACAAAATGGGTACCGTGGTATGAAATTAGCAAGTTTGCTGCGGTGGGTTGGAGGTCAATGGGGCTCTTGCATGTGTCAGGAGTTTGAGATTTAAGTACTGATTTCCACGTAGAATTTCGAGAGAAATATGATGGTGCCTCTGGTTTTCTCTGAAACAAACTACGAGACTCAAAAATATTTGAGGCCATATTGGAGGAGATATCCCACGCTTCCCAGAAAATCCACCTCTACACTAGGTCCAATTCTCTATGCAAAGATTAGGGAGCAAATACTTTAGCAGAGTTGCCGTGTTTCCAACTTTGGAGTCTCCAAACTAAGTGGCAACCCTGCTAATGTATTTGCTCCCTGTTCTTGCATGGAGAGTTTGACTTGGATTCAGGGGTGTACTCTCGGGGTAGCGTTCGGGATATCCCCTCCACTACCGCCTTAACTTTGTGAGCTTTTATGAGTTTCGGAGTTAGTACAAAGAAAAATAGTGGCATCATCGTGTTTTTTGCGGAATTTTACGTAGGACTTAGTACTTAAATCGATAATTCCTGATATATACAAGATTCGTTTCAAGTGAAACAGCGCCATGCACAGGTGGTCGAATAATTGTTTTGTATTCATGTACGTGAAATAATGCCCACTTCCCATGCTAAAAACGGAGTTCACCAATGCACCGTTGAGCGGTGCCCTGAAAAGTGGTCCAAAATGCCGTAATGTCGCTGAATGTGGGAGCTGAATGTGGCTTGAATGTGGAAGTCATCGGCCCGATGCCTGAACTTCAGCGACCATCGAATAATGTCAGATTTGTCCGAACTATTCGAATAGATTTGATACACATCTGGATGAAAATAACTCGAATTTGCGAAATTTCAGCTGTTGAGCGATGACCATCGACTTCCATATCCAGCTGCCAAATTCAGCGTGTGATTCCGGCATAACGCGCAATTTTTAGCGATCGATGAGATCGGGGCTAATCCACCATCATTTCACTTCTGTTCATAAAATGACGGCCTGAGTTTTATAGTCACTCGTCATATTGTAAAAAGTTGTTCATTCGTACAAATTCGTAATACTTTTTGTATGTGTCGCATGGCAATTAGCAATCGCCGGCAATTTACAAGCCATTGGTGAATAAATATGGAAAATCATAAAATTCAAAAATAATAGAACAAGATTAGAGTACTGATTATGTTGCCTATAATGTGAATAGACACTTTCTCATCCTTAAAAACATGGCGGGAATATGCACATTCAGAGGAGCGGGTAGTGAACTCCAAGACAGTAGTTGAGTTGAGATCGTACAGGCCAGAGCGCCTTCTATTTTTATGTATGCAACACGCACATCCATAGAATTCGAATAGTTGTATCACGCCGCCTGACGCCCCACTCCGTGACATTAGTTGGGTTGAGATCGGACAAGCAACTAAATTAACATCGTGATAAAGCTTAGAGTATCACAAAAAATGAAGGCGCTTCAAGCCGAGCTCATACTTTTGAAGACTTTAACCTTTAAAACTTACATTATGCCGATGCGCATTATTGCGTTTTATTGAAACAACGTGTGAACCGCTTGCAAATTGCCGGCGATTGCTAATTGCCTGCGACATATTATGTATGAAGTGAACGATAGCTGAAAATGAGTTTTGAGGGTCAACACTCAATAGCGTGATAGCGACAAGGATGAACCATTTTCAGCGTGTGAAGTCGGCTTTAGGGAAACATTCACTATCATAGTCGCTCATCGGAATTCATTGACTTTACGATCGTTTTCTTAGGAACTTTCAAAACTTGGTCTGTGGCCAAGTTTTCCGGTGAAAAAGGAGAGCGTGCGACGACGCAGGATCTTCGGTGAGGAGTCTCGTCTCAGCTCCGGGTCCGGGAGTGGAAAACTACTGTCTGATAATTATTCGAGCGGTTCCCAAGTCACCAGTCGCCGTGCAAGACGCAACCCTCGGCGCGCTGCCCGCCGGCGCTCAGCGCTCAATTAAGTTGCGCCCTCCGCGCTGTCCCTTTTCCTCCCCCCCCTCCCCCCGTTTTCGCGTCGTCCCCGATCCCGATGCGCCGTGTCGACGCCATGTCCCACGGCAGGCAGCGTCCGTCCGACACCGGGGCTCGCTGCCTTCGAATCAGGGAACGCCGCGGTTGCTTCATCGTGGACACTCGGACATAGTAGAAACTATTTCACCGTCAACACTGGAAAAAGAAGATTGGTAGAATTTACCATTCCTTCACGCTGTATTTCACACAGCGTCAATTGGACGTGTTTCTATCAAACGGACCTAAGCGCCATAGGGTGAGGAAGGTAGAGGGGGGTTTGGATTGGCGGCGGAATCGGGCGTCCGGCTTATTCCGTCCTATACTCGCAATGATTTTCCACGCGCTTAGGTCCGTTTGACAGAACGCGCTATTCGGCATTCTAAATTCCTCAAAAGGAACTCAAATTGGCGCTTAATTGCGTTTGATAGAAATACGTCCAATTCAGAGCCAATTCTGCCGGAAGAAAGGTTAACGTTACTATATACTGGTACAGGTAACCATTCCTCTGGCAGAATCGACTTGAAGATTGGTAGAATTTACCACTCCTTCACGCTTTGTGAAATACAGTGTGAAGGAATAGTAAATTCTACGAATCTTTTTTTTCAGTGCACGAAAGAAGAGACCACAGTCCTTGCTCAGCTTCCTAAGCGGGACATGGAAGATGCAAAAATGCACTGTTACAATATAGGATGATCCGAATCGCATGCAGCAAAAAGGGACCACCGCGATTACAATGTTGTAAAAATGTTACTTTGTCATGAGTATCTGAACGAAAGTCCCAAAACAGAAAATTCTGACTTTACATTTGTGGACTTAAGTTAGTGGACGTTTAAGTAATGGACTTAACAAAAGTGTGGGCTTTAGAACTGTGGACGTAAAAATTGGGGACGAAAAGTCTGTGGACGTAAAAAAAGTGGACATAAAGTCCATGTACCTCGCTTTGAGGCGAACAGATATTCTCTTTTTTGCAACAAACTCAGATTCCTTTCGAGATAATGCACTTTAAATATGCTTCTAAAATAGGCTCAAAATAGTGGTTCCTTTTACCTATTGCAAAATTAAGACTATCTGAATGGTTAATATTCTACTACTGGCTAATAATTAATATTGACGGACAAAGCGATAGATAAAGAAGGCAAAATGCAGAGGGGAGAATAGATTGATACTATGGTTGGGACGGGTGGTTATTATTATGGACTAAAAGGGAAATGGACTATCAAATCAATAATTTTTCTTCTTATGGACTAACTAAAGGGTCTCTCGTGGATCATCGTTAGTTAGTGTAGTTTTTACCTCCTTTAACCATTGCAGTCACTCATTTCCACCAATATGATCGCTACGTTTTCTCTTTGCCTTTTATATCTATCGAAGGCAAAAGAAAAATCAGGCATTTGTCAAATGCCTGGGCAAATACTCAAATATTCCGACTTAGATAAAAATTTCAGATTTTTCTCCTAATTACATACAAAAAAAACTAACTAAATCAACTAAGGCTAAAATCAACTTAAAAACTCAATTCGCTTACGTATAAACGTCACCAAAGTCAGTCAACTAAACACAGCAGAGAAGTTATATATTTTTAAACACCGCGCGAACGTTTTAAATGAGGATTTGGACGGACTAGACAACATCCTGTTCCGAGCATTGGAGTCCAAAGTTCAGCCACATGCGTGCAATGCGACCACGAATTCCGAATCAGTCAACAACCACTGAAGATGGGAGATGGATGAAAGCTCCCGAAACTAGTCTTTTTTTTTTTATACGTAAGCGAATTGAGTTTTTAAGTTGATTTTAGCCTTAGTTGATTTAATCGGTTCGCTGTTTTTTAGTTTCGTTCATTGTTTTAAACATACAAAAAAGTCATTGCTCCTGAAAGACTTAATTCTCTGGAATAATGTGCACCATACAATAGTATTTTGAACGATCTTTAGCTCATGAACGAACATTTATCTTGAAATTTTTAGCATGTCTTAGAATTTATTGATGTCTTAGAATACAGAATTTTTAAAATTTTAACATAAAACGTTATGAAAATCATTTGTAAAGGAACAAAATGGGAGAGTTCATAGATTTGATGAGTTATGTTTGGCAAAATATTACAAATTCGTGAGTTCTTCGCCATAAATGTAAGAAATTCCATAATCCGTCAAAATTTGATTATCTGCCTGGGCATTTGATGAAACGCCTGATTTGACTGATTGCCTGCGACATGTCTATCATTTTGCTTATGTATTTCAATAATCAGTTCGCTGCTCTGGTAAAAAACTCTACGGGGAAAAGATACATAATTATAGGATCCGACTTTTGATCACAGCATGTCAATCCCTACCTTTTGTGCGACCGCATCACGTATTGATTCAGACTTTTCTACTCATCATAAATACACCGCCATTAAGGGCACATTTCCGGCTCATCAGCTCCACCACGGCGCCCGGTGGACTCTAAAAATAATATCACTAGCTCAGTGGCGTGGCGTGCTTCGCGATATATTGATCGATTTGCCATTTAAACCTGTGGAAAAGGATCGATAAACAGGGTGTTCGCAATGAACACATCAATAATCGATTCTTTACCATAGCTTCATATGGAGACATATCGATAATCGACCATTCACGTATCGCAACCGCACTAGTCTAACCGAAGACAAAAAGAGGGTTTGTTTTTCCCGGCAAGCGTAATATTCTCGTAAGCGGTATCGTAAGCAATGATAGCAATCTACCTCCGTGTTCATTGGCTGGACAGCTATTTCTGAATCATTCTGAGAACGACTTATATTTCATTAGTTTCATCAGACAGGTAGGCGATTTTATGAATTAGCCAAGAATAAATATTTTCTTAGGGTGAAATTGATCGTATTTAAAAGAGGAGAATAAACGCATTAATAAAAACGCAAAAAACAATGAAAAATGTGTTGGTGGGAAACAAAATCATTTTTTGTTCTAGGCATTTTTCCATGACAAAAATGAAAATGCCCGATACTTACAAAACTATAATTGCGTTTGTTGCTTCCTTCGAAATGCCATCCAAATATGGTCAAGTTTATAGAGGTGGGTCTCATACGTCGAAAAAGATCACCTAGGAAGTTATGTGTTGTTCCATCGTTAAGAAAGATAAGTGTTTATCTGCAGAAGTTTAAGAGAATTCTTGACGATAAGGAACTCATACAAGCTGGCCTCGAAAAAACAATTACTCTCCCAAAATGAGTAAATTAAGATATAAGAGGGCATCAATTTATTGTACTTTTAAAAAAAAGAAAGAAAGAGAAAAAATGCAGCAGGTTCGCTTGTTTTTTTGTTTAGAAAAACGGTTTTATGTTTTCTACAAAATTGAAAATAAACTGATTCCACGGTGAGCATGTAATAAATGACAAATGAAGACATGGTTTAAAAAAGATAAAAAAATCTTTAAGAAAAATCGCGAGTGCAAAAAAAAAGAAATCCTGTTTTACCTTGAGTGCATGCTCTGATAGACAAAAATATCATCTCTTACCTGGAACAGAAAAAAAATAATGACGATTAAAAAAACGAACAGTGCACACACGTATGCAAGAAAAAATTATCGTTTCGATCGTATTGAATCCTTGAAGGGTCATACAAATTAAGATGCGCACCAAAATTGAATAAAGATAAAATATTTGATTGAATAAACATATTTGTCTTACAAGACTCAGTTCCAACTGAGGGCTTTCAATATTGCCCACATGTAGCTTAACGTATTCTTCGATTCAGAATAACAAACTTCATTAGGAAATACTGCAAAGTTTCGCATGCGCATCAATTTAATAACTATTTATGAACGATAAATCTCTTTAACGAGGAGACGTTGACGGAACATCCTCGATGGAGATGAAAGAATTTGATCAATCGCTGCCATAATGGAAGGCAACGCGCAATTTTGACTTCAAATATAACAGGTGCCGAAATTTTACATCGCTGAATGCTTAAATCATAATATTTGATCAAATTTTGATCAGAATATTAGAATATGTCGTTAAAAATTATTTCATTCAACGATTGGAGGGTGACATTATGCATCATGGTCGGCAGCTATTGCGACGAGGACCTAATGTTAAGTGGCTCATTAAATCGAAGCAATGAAACAGGCTTCGTAATGGAAAAAAGGCGTAAACCCCAGAGCTTCGCCCGATCACTAAAAAAAAAACGTGATGGTAATAAAATGAACCGTACGCGGGGGAAAATAAGGAAAACATGATATTCATTCCTGGTTAGTAGTTTAAGTAGATCCATTCAGTGAAGCGAGCATAAATAGATGCTTCGTAATCACACAATCGTCAATTTTGAATCAAAATTATGAATGCAATGCCACAGAAGAACGATGTACCGATTCATTCTCGTACGATCCAAAGAGTACATACAATTTTCATTGTTCTAATCCGATGTAAAGGCGAATTCCTATAATGACATAATGACTGATAGCTCAATGGTTTTAGTTGGAAAATACATACTTCACCTTCAAGTGCGATGTATTAAATGACTGCTTGCGTACAACATAAAGGATTTTACACACCAAGCTTCAGCGACTATTATTTTTAGTTTTCTGCTCCGTTTCAACCCTTTATTTGGAAAATTCCAAGGAGATATTTAGGTCGATCACATTTTAAAAGAATGAGACTTGATCGTATCTTTTGGAAAGCTGCAATGGAGATACGAAGTCTTTTAACTCGAGCCATCGAGCAGAGGGTTGGACTACCACAGATTGGGTCAAGGGCCCGCGAGGCATCCTCTGGATAAATTTGAAAATGACCGAACCACGGGTTCAACTGTGTTAGAAAATAACGGAAATGAGCTGCCTCGCCTCTGTGGCCGGTGGAACCGAAGGCACGTTTCAGTGGATCCTGCCTAAACATCCTCATGAGAATTCAAAGGTCCTCGTTCGATCAATGACCCCTCCAAGAGATTCCCAGTGGCTCTAAATTTAGATTGTTCGAGTCGGCATAGAAGAACACTCATTTAACGTTACGGGGCGGCAATGGAAGAAATCGATGATGAAATGTGGGGATAAGTTGAAAAGATGAGGAAATGAAGTGAGAAGAAGAAATAATAGAACTACGTGACTTTCCTCGAGAGAATCCGGAGCTATTGCGAATGGAAAATGTATTTAACGCAAAGGGAATAAAACGCTCAAAAGGTCAGAGGTAGCTGTTTTGCTTATACCTTTCCTCGAGTATTATTTTGATTCATTTCTCCTTGTCTTCCGTGCTAAGGAAAAACGCCGTATGAACCTTCGGGCGTTGCCAAATTTCCTTTGATAAAACATGGATTTCCTGGTAAACTTAAGAATATTTTCCCTCCAACTTTTCAGATAATTTTGTTCGCAATTTCATCTAAAGTTCCTGAAAATTTCCACGGAGAATATTCATAACATTCTTCAGAAATAAACATTTTAACGGAGGAAATTTGGCAACTCTTGAATGTTTATACGGTATTCTTCATTAGCACGGCAGTACTCACGCCGATTCGCCATTCCTCTCCTATGAACGACCAAGACAATAAAAATATCCTCTACTTTACGAAATATGTGCTATCTAATAAGCTAACTCTAACTTCTTAATCGCGGAATATCCATGGCAACGCAACGGAGGTTGAAGCCAAAATACGAGACCTGTACGCTTTTCGGGCTGATTATTGTAATCGATAGACAGAGCGTTAAACAAAGAAGACAAATGGTACATAAAGCGTAAAATGTCAGGCCAATGTCACCCCACCGCGAGTTAAAACCGTGATCATAAAGGGAGCCGAAGCTCCTTCAATTTTTACGTGTGCAACACACACATCCATGGAGTACGAATAGTTGTATCATGGCGCCTTGAACAACGTTAAGAGACATCGGAACGAGTCATCCTCTTGAACGACGTACATCCGGAATATTGTGTCATGAGGTCAATGCCTCTTCAACTTCGGTACTTAACCCGTGACCCCCTTCACTAGTCTTAGGTCTTAATCTGAAGATTATTCACCTTTCTGTTTCATTCGGAAAATAAGTTCCTGGTGAATGATACGGTGACCTGCTGACCATTTTTTTTTAAAATTAGTGGGTCATGCTCTCTAACTCCAAGAAACCTCAAGAAGAGTAAACAGCTTCAACTCTCGAGCGAGGTCATCCTGTGAAGATATTTTAAAATACTTTTGCACACAGGAAAATTTGAATTGCAACTGCCACTTGCCGAGTAAAATTATTCTCTATTGGGGAGTAATTGGGGTGCCTCCAAAAAAAATGAAAGTTTAGAAGAACATTTTGACCAAAACTTGAACGAATAGAATTGGTATTTTGGCACAAGCAAAAATGGATGAAAGTAACCCATAAATTTTGACATAAATATTTTTTTCCCCCGAGGAGCACTGGTTGCCTTCTGCGAGCTGAATATTGACATTTTTAGACAAAGGCATGGAAAAATAGGATAAAAGGGATGAAGAGGGATCATATTGGTGGAAGCGGGTGGTTGAAATGGACAAAGGAGGAAGGTAATAGACTAAATAACAGCATCTCACTGGAGACCCTATGGTCAGTCCACCATTTCCTCCCTTAGTCTATAGGAACCAACTAGTAGGATCGCTCCGTACTCCTTATGTCTTCTTTGTCTAAAGCTCTCTCTATCAATTACACTAATTGTAACGCGACATTTCAAACTTTAAGATAATTCGAAAAAACTTAAGACAATTTGTGATAACCTAACAAGTCTGTTAACAAACTGATCTATTAATTTTCATTGTACCCATTGTGACCTGTACCTAGCCTAACTTACGATGGCTAATGTATAGCATAAACTGAATTTGAATTTGAAACTTTAGGATTTTGGGACGTCTCCATTTTCCCTATGTCTACGCCCTTATCTATCGATACCAATAATCAGACGAACGGCGGGCGGCAGAAACACGGGAGACGCGTAACACTGGTTTCGGAGGAGTGAAAAATACGGCGTCGGCAAGTAAAGAGCAGTATCTTAAGAAATGAGTGTACTTCACTTATCTCGGAGGGAGCCTCCTTCCCCTCCCTGACCCCGCATCCCTTCACCCCCGCCACCCCCTCCGCCTTGAGGAGGCTCTATTCATCATAGCGTGTCAATTTCCTCCACCAACTCAATCGATTACCCACCTGCCCCTTACAGCCCCACCGCACGCTTGCCGCGACGCCAAGAAACCCCAAATCGTTAAAAACATCGTATGTGCACCAGTACGACGTCAGATTTGTCCTGGTAGAATATTTATTTACACCAAAACATATTCAAATTTTTCCGTAAAATTTTCACACACTAGTGTTAATCACGAGTAAAATCCTACAAAAAAATGACAAGATAAACACCCGCAAAGTTTTCCAGGAAATCGGAACTTCATCTGCAGGATTCTGGCAACGTTCAGTTGTTTATGCGGCGTTTCTGTTTGGCGATGATCTCGTTGCTCGGCTCACGAAAAGCCCTAACTGCTCCACACATGGGCCGTGAAAAGCATGGAGACATACGAACGACAGGGATCATAGCAGGGTAGAATCACGTTCTTACATCAGCGGAACGATGGTTCATCGAAAAGAGCAGTATCTCGATTCTGAAGTGAGCCTCGGAGACCATTAGAGCTTATACTAACCGCGGCTCAGTTTCAAATGGAGTTATGCTCTTTTGATGAACGATTCAAGAGCGAGAGCAGTATTGGATTGAGACCCGAAGCGTATTAAAGTTCGTGCTGACCGCGGCTCATGTCCGCGTGGAGTTACTGTTGTTTTCCTGTTAATTGATTCGCGGATGTGGCAAGGATGCGGCGCCCTCCCCCGAAAAAGCCCGATGATCGGGGGCTCAAGCCCGGGGTCTTTGTTCGGTCATCGACGCACAGTGGTACGAGTCTTCGGTAGAAGGCGGACATGGAATTTTTAACAAAAATTGCGAATTTTGATGTTTATTTCGTCACATTATAAATTTTAAAGGGTGTTCCTAGAAGAAAATTTCACGAAAAAACCAACGGACAAACTTTTAGAACCTCCAAATTTTGTATAAACGGAGTTATGAGCGCTTAAAGTTTCCGAATTTTGTCCGACCTCTCCGATTGACTGGATCCATTGTGCGACGGGAGTTTTAAATCGAGCTTCAATTAATTCCCGGCCGGGATCCGATCCGCCCGGTTGCCGAGCGCGGTGGGGAGACAATGCTGTGCGGGTGGTATTTCGGGGCCGTCCGGCGGCGCGGGGATATTTCGTCGGATTTCGCCACGGCTTGATGAATCGCGCTATTAATTCGGCGCTCTAATGCGAGCTGATGAATTTCGCCCGGACCAAGGAGGGATATTATCCGCCGCGTCTCCGTTTGGCGAGAACGATATGAGCCGTGAACGTGGTAAAGGTGACGTCCAGGCGTCGCTTGATTAAAGCCACGCTTCCACAGGCAGCACGCGATTTGGAGTTCCCCGCGCTGGAATACCTGTATACGGGAGAGTATTGTCATCTCAATCATTTTACTGCAGAAAAAGTGTGCCACTTTCTGTGTGTTGCGTTTTGTGTGTCGGCTATCATGGATCCCAAAAGTTGGAACAATGAAAACAAACTCAAGACCAAGACCCCCCCCCCCNCCCCCCCCCCCTCCTAGTTTGGCCCAATGTAAACAAACAAGATGACGACGAAGTTCTACCAAGTTCTAGACATGATTTTGGATGTGATAGAAATTTTTTTATGATCAACTTCTGGATTGAATTCGGATCGACCTATAATGGATATTTTTTTGACGAAAATTAACCTTTGAGTGTGATTATCATTCATTTCTTTGCCAATAATTCGTATTCCTATGGGTCGGGCTTGTTTACGTCGGTCCAATTTTGGAGCTCCGTGATAAACTAAAACTGATGAACCAATCAGAGAGCGGCACAGAGATGGAAAAACTCTCCCGTATACAGGTACTCTTGCCCGCGCGATCGGTCGCGCCTTTGATATTTCGAATATGCAACAAAGGCATCCGTAGAGCGCGAACGGTTGCATCCAGTGGTGAGGCGTCAATGATCGATTATCAATATTTCCCCATTTGAAGCTGTGGTAAATAATCGATTATTGAGGAGTTCGTTGCGGATACCCTGTTTTTCGATCCTTCTCCATAGGTTTTAATGGTAGATCATTTGATAAATCGCAAAGCTTGCCACGCCACTGGTTACATCCAGGAGTTTTTGCCATCGACGTCTCGTCTGAGCATCCTCAGTCAAAGGAAGTTCATGTTTTTTTATTAAATTTTTTGTATATTACATGAAAAAGATGTTTGTACTCTAAGTAAAATCGCGTTTCCAGTGGCAATAGGCAGGTTTTTATATCGTTGCACCCGGTCGCGCGGTTAACTTGGCGCGGCAAACTTCGCGTCGCTCGCTGCTTGTCGAAGCGCGGCTGAAACCTCAGACGGACCGCGTCCAAAGCGATTCGTCCGTTCATTAGCGAGTGCATTCCCGCAGATGGGTCCTTTTTGTCCTCGAAAATCCTCAACACTTTGCATTCCAGGCATTTTTTACGGAGTCCGTCCTCAGTGCCAGGGGTTTCGAACCCTTTTTAAACTATGTCTAATCTATCTGTCTGCTTCATATCGGTCTTTTTGGAAAGGTATTTGCGCCTTCATTCAGTAGACAGAAAATAATTAGAGGGTACTTTTGAATTGAACTAGTCATAAATCTGTTCCTGACAAACATTCAAAGCTACGGAAAAACTGTTCAAACTGGGAAGGAGTCGTTAAAATTTGTTTTTGACACGAGTTTAATGGAGGCGTATAAAACTTCAACCCTTTTTTTCCTCGGTTCAAATGAAATGTAACCTGATGCTTTTCGTGAATTCGGACCACTCGGCTTCATGAAGAATCTCTGTTCAAATATCTTTTAATGCTGAAAACGGGAAAGTGTGAAATTGGGAGGTAATTGGCACAGAACCTTTGCCAAAATAATTTGAGAAGCTTTTTTTCAAAGATCTTTTTACCGATATTTATTTTCCTAAGGAGATCTCAAATAAAAAAGTACAATATATAAGTCGTTAAGAACTAAATCTTAGAACTAACGTCCTGTTAAAACTCTTTTGTGAGCATTCAACTTACCTGAATATCTCATCAAACAGGATTTGGAGCAAATCGTATCCGGTGCAACGAGCCCCTCGGGGAGAGTTAATTGTTGATAGTATTGCAGTGCCAAATAAAAACGCCGTATGCACCTTCGAATGTTGCCAAATTTCCGCTTAAAAAAGTTCTTTTCTAAAGGAAGTTTCTAATATTTTCCCTCAAAATTGTTAGACTTTTTCGATCAAATCTCGCGATCGAGCGAAACCCTTCGAAAAATCGGAAGAGGAATATTCATAAATTCCCCCTAAAATTTGCAATTTTTCAGAGAAGATTTGGCAACACCTGAAGGCTCATATGGCGTTTTTTTTGCACGGCGGAATAGAACGCTAGATTGAAGATAAAACGAGCAAATTTGACTCGGAAAGACGAACTATTTGTTCCGCACGGTTAATGTGCTCATTTCGAGACGTATATGTTCAGAAACCTCTTACTGAGCCCCATTTAAGCTGGGAAAGACATGTATCAACGAGGCGGTCCGTCTCTAGGATGCCTGTCTGAAGATGGAGTGCCTTGAGCTTTAACAATTATTGCTCCGCACACCGCGCCGGTCGTTTCAATCTAGAGCGTTTTGGGCATTTCTAAGAGTTCCCTCGATATTAATAACGAGAGTATAATGTTTCTTTCCGAAGCGATCGTTTACAACAAAGGGCGGTCGGCTCGTCCTATCTTTACATTCATTGAATAATGTCGAATGCAGGCATTGAGAAAACTGGGAGAAGGATCTGAGGAATTCAGGAGGAACGAGGTACCCCACATTAGTCTTTGCCAAACCTCCCCTTATATTTCAAAAAAACATGGGCGGATCCAAACACTTCAAAAGGGGGATGGGCTTAAGGGTGGGGTCTGGGGGCTCCCCCCAAATATTTTCGAAATTTTAAAGCCTCTAATGTGCAGTTTGAGTCGCGTTCGTAATGAATGATTGACAGAGGTAAGCGTCCTTCTTTCTTCATATCTCCGTTCATCCTCGTTTTTTCTTTCCTTTGTGTTCCTACTTTTTTTTCGAGCTGAAAAAACGGACTAAAGAAGGACACTCTGGTAATTTTGAGAATTTTCAGATTTAACTCACGAATAAAATATCAGCGTTTGGTAATCTCCATCCGTCGAATTCAAATTTCCCACTTGTTCAAAACCATAAAAGAAACCAATTTCAAACGGTCATTGAAAACAATCTTCATCATTCGGCAATTGATTAGAATTAGTTTCATCAATGCCGCATAGCGTGCCACACGTAGTAACAACCGTAACGCGCAACGCGAGCTATGACCGAGAGCGTGAGGAAAGCCAGAGCGCCTTCAATTTTTACGTATGCAACACGCACATCCATAGAGTTCGAATAGTTGTATCACGGCGCCTTGATCAACGTCGCACTCGCATCCTTTCAATTCTGCCGTGCTGAGGATGAACGCAGGTTGAACGATCGGACGTTTCCAAATTTCCTGTTAAAAAAGGAAAGTTTTTACGGAAGCTTGTGAAGATGTTTCCTCTAATTCTTTAGAGAATTTCATTTGCAATTAATTTCAGGACTTCTCTGATAAAAGGGCGTATTAGAATTGCAATACTGGTGAGATTGTGCAGTTTTTAATAGGATTCGCAGCAAATTAAATTCATTCATAATTGAATTGATTCTGCAGTAAGAGGAGAAAAAATTCGAAGTAATTTCAGGGGAATATACATGGCAGAGCTTTTGGGTAGGTTATTTGTGACTAAAGAACTAAAAAGACTAAGAATGGACTTTAGCACTTGGGACGGATGATGATTTTTCTTTAACATTCCATTCCGCATTTTGGCACAGCACATGTCCTCAGCACATTCCTCCTTCACTTCCGCACATACTTCCTCTACAAGGCGACATGTTTTTTTGCACTCCACCACATCCGGCGGAAGTTGCTGCTGAGAGAGGTTCTATTTTTCTCCGTACGTTACGCGCTTGCGTAACGTACTTACGTGAGGAATCGAGTTTGAAATAATTGCATTAGTGAAATATTTCGCACGCAGTGCGGTGCGCGAAGGCGCAGCTGTTCAAGGTGAGCGATGGAAACAGATTACGTAAATGCTTCGCGGCTTAAAACAAGCGCACGTGTACTCATCCCGTACTCATCCCATACTCATTATTCATACAATGTTTACAGGGCTAAACCGCGAAACGCTGTCTAGGTTTCCGGGTGATTAATGAAATGAGCGAATGAAACTGAAATAAAACTACTGAAGTTTTTAGTAACTGCGTTTCGGACCGGTAGTATAGGCAGTCCTTAATATTTCCACAGTTAGACCAATTTTCACTGCTAAAATGAATAATATCTCCTTCAAACATTCGATCCGATCTTCCCAGTTTTCCAGATGTTTATTTGTTTCACGTTTCTTTCATTTACGTTGCAAAAATTTTGAAAACGTCTTATATTTAAAGCTGTACAAAGAAATCTCGCTACATTTCACTTTGTTTTCTTTGTCTGTAGCTTTGTCTATCGATCTCAGTAATCAGTCCGGAGCAATCATGTACATGCCACTTCGTTTTCTTGTCACTTACTTCATTATTCCTGATTTTCTCTGCGCATATTTTTTCTTTCTACTCAAAATAGCCCACAAGGACTAATCCTTGCTCTTCAGTCCCGTCTCCTCTCCGTCCCTACAACCAGTTCCAGACAATCATCGTTAGAAACCAGCAAATCAGGTCGCTTGGTCGGGAATCGAACCCGGGACGTCCCAATCATAGAGCTAGCGCTGTACAACCACTACACCATAGGAGGCTGACCACACAGAAACCACTTTTGAACTACATGGAAACTGTATGTCTATATGAAACATTTGCGTCATCTAGCCTTGTCTATCAATTTCCGTAATCGGTCCCCAGGTGCAGTAATACAGTCTCAGATAGAGATGGCGTCTCCCACAATTTGACGTATTTCTGTCAAACGTAACTATGTGCATCTTGACGTGAGCCCTGTTATGCGTGTATTTTTATGGGTCTCAGGGCTCATGTCCACTTATTCCGGCTGTGAAACGACCGGACGTCATGCTGGAATCCTGGAACAAAGAGAGCGCGATCGCCGATGGCGAAAGCGTCGCGCTGGACACGACGCGATGGAGCTGCCGAGGCGTCGAACGCGGCGCCGCGACGCCGCCGCCCGCGCGATGGGCGAGAGACAAAAAAGAGGACGCGGGACCGGTCGCCGGGATAACGTCAAAAAAGGAGACAGGTGACGGAGTGTAAGCGGAACGACGCGTGACACACAACGCGAGGGCGCCAGGGGGCGAGGGGGCGAGGGGGCCCAAGAATTAAAATATATTTGACAGAATGGAATAGAGACGCCCCACGCCCCGAGCACAGCTTGCCGCCCCGCGAGGTTGTCGCATCGTATAAAAGCGGATCTCGCCGCGGCAGATGTCCGAGTTAGAGTACCTGACATATTGACTCATTTAGTGGTCAGGTACATCTTTGATCGTATTTGTTCAAACCAAAACAAAGAGACATAAGTTCACTGAAAAAAAAAAAAAAATATTGGTAGAATTGACCATTCCTTCACCTTGTATTTTACACAGCGTGAATTCAAAGTCGCCTCTGCGAGTGGATTGGCTACCTGTGCCAGCATGTAGTAACGTTTACCTTTCTTCTGGCAGAATTAACTCAGAATTGACGCTGCGTGAATACAGTGTGAAGGAATGATAAATTCTATTAATCATTTCCTTTGGCGTTTATGTACAAATTCTGTGTGAGTTGATTGTGTTAATTTATGCAGTTTAGTCATTGACAGGTCATAAATCGATGAAGGACTCATTAAACAGGAGAAAGTTTGATTTCAAGAAACACTCAGACGCATTTTACCACAATGATGGGAAGGGCGCGAATCAGAGACAGGGTTATGTGTTTGTTTACAGTTGAAGCATGGCGTAGCCACGAAATCAGTCTATGTCAGAGCATGACCATTCCTATCTTTTTGGTACAAGGAAGTTGTGCAGTTTTTTGATCAGTCTACTAGTTTCAGGCTATTGCGATTCCCTTACGACCGTAAATAAACAAACGCTCCTTTTGATCGAGAGGCTTCTACTGTGTGTACGATGTTCAGTATCGAATATCGAACTTTTTTCCTTGGTTTAGGTCATTGTTTGGGATAAGCATCTCCGCTCAATCTCTAATGCCGTTTTTTCGTGGCGATTTGACAAAAACCGCTCACCTAAAAAATTTGCCTCTGTGCACTCAGGTCCCTTTTACCCTCGACGGTCACATATATTAAAAGATATGAATTCGTCTCGACTCCAGGGAGTTGAGAATTTGGTAACTCCCCCAATATGAGTTGCCCCGACCCAATTTGGTAAGCATGCTCGATTTGAGGAGCTAAAGTGGAGGTATCCTCGTTCAGCAGGAAGCGCATAAGTTGGATAGAAATACCGTTTCGATGGGCGGTTTTTCCTGAGCGCGGTGGAGAGCGTCTCAGGGATTCAACGAGACCGTGGGGACATCGAAAGTTTGGGACGATGATAGCATGGGAGCGACGTTGCCAGGTCTTCGCGCAACGGTGGTTTATCATGTTGGTGACATTGTAATTTTCCGATTTAAACATACGTGAAGAAATTGATTTGATATAAATGGCTGCCTCTTCTGAGATTGATTATTTATAATGACCTCTCATGAAGGCAAAGAGTGCCACCCAGCTCTAGTAAAATTTGGATGTAGGAGCTGCGATCTAAAATACCATAGGGATTCTTATAGCTGGCTATAGAGGGCAATAGAAAGTGATAGAAAATCATACATTCGGGCCGTACGAGGTGATAAAAAATTATATAGCCGCTCCATAGTTCCTATCGCCGGGTTATATAGTTTATCGCTTGGATATAGTTCTTGTAGCTGTTGGCTATATCCTTATCGCCATCGGTTATAAAAGGCAGTAAGAAATTGAATAGTCAAACCTGTGTCAACTGTACCTATAAGAACCTATAAGAAATTTTATAGCTGGATACAGGCCCACGGTATTTTTAAACGCAAATCCTACAGCCAATTTTTACCAGCAAACTCACCAGAATGTCCACTGATATCGGAGTCATTTGCTCCTCTAGCCCTAGTAGGAGAGGAATGATTATTGAAATCTATGGAAAAAGTGATAGGCAAAGGTGACAAAGAGAAACTGGATGGATCCTCATATAGCGGCAGCAGATGGGCCAATGCACAAAGGAGAAAAGTAATAGACTAAGCCATCCAAAAGCTTGTTCATTTTTTCCCCTCTGAGTCTGTGCGATTGTTAACAATAGGATAGTTCCATTTTCCATTTGTATACAGCTTTGTCTTTCGATTTCAATCATCAGACTGGTTCTGACTTGGGTTTGTTATATAACTAATTGTAATTAAAGAATGAGGTACCAATATGAAATGTTTCAAAAAGTAGATATGTCGGGTGGTGTAATTGTCATATGAGGATGAGGGAAACAATGGAGAAGAATAATAAGAGGATAAAGGAGGAGAAAAATAGGAAGATTACTAGAGAAAAAGAAAAAAAGGATACTCTAACAATTTGATAATTTTCAGATTTTACTCGTAAATAAAAGGTCAGCATTTGGTAATCATCATACTTCGAATTCAAATCTACCACTTGTTAAAAACCATAAAAGGAACCAAACCCAAACAGTCATTGAAAACAATATTTATCATTCGGAATTGATTAAATTTAGTTTCATAAATTCCGCATGGCGTACCACTCGTAGCTACAGCCGCAACGCGCAACGCGAGATATGACCGAAATCGCGAGGAAAGCCAGAACGCCTTCAATTTTTACGTATGCAACACGCACATCCATAAAGTACGAATAGTTGTATCACGGCGCCTTGCCTGATACGGCATTCCCATCCTCTCGATTGCCCAAGATTAGCTCTGTGGACTCTGCCTTGCCAAGGAAGAACGCATGTTGAGACAGTTGACGTTGCAAGATTTCCTTTTATACAAAACAAGTTTTCTCATCGTATTTTTGGTGAATCGCTTCATCTATCGATTTCAGTAATCAGCCTGGCGGGGACTTTTAAAAAAAGCTAAACTTAAGAAAATAAATACATATTTTGTATGTGGGGAATGTATGCTAATTTTTGAAAAATGAGCATGTTTATTGAAGTCTTCTATCACAAAAAGTCATTGCATAAAAATTAAACCTTGGCTGAATGGAATTTAATATTCCTGTCTGATCCTGTTCATTAAACACTTGACAGAAAATCATTGTATTGGAGAGAAGTGATTCGCAGCATAAGCCATTAATTTTGCTTGTCTACTGAATTAACTACATTTCTCCCGGTATAAAATTCTCCGTCATAAAATTAAGCTATAAAGCTTCCGGGTTTTATTTTTTTACTTCTTTATTTAATTTTATAGTTATCGCACTCAATCTTCAGAATGTTGGACGGGGAAACTACTTGAGTTTTTCCAAGCACTAAAATATTCAAAATCAACCGTTCTAAACTGTGGCATAGACAACTCATTTTCACATTTATCAACCGATGTACATTGTTTCAAAATGTTTTCATTATGAATGGACATTATTATGCCAAAAGAACTATGTTGCACGCAAACGCTATACTTGTAGTTCCTTTTAATAGATACGTCCAAATGTTTTTCACCAAATTTTGGAAAATTAACTTTAGTGAAATTACACATCACAGGCTAGCTCTCAAGGCTCCTTTTCAAATTGAAACTATGGGCTTCAACGACTCATCGATTATCAAAAATTGCAGCACTGGCCAATGATGGGGTTGAAAAAGACATCAACCAGCCCCTTTGACGTCTCCAGATTGAATGTGGAAAGAAGCTTTCAAACTCAGTCGGGGAGGGAAAAATTGTCGACGATCGACAGCAACGAGTGGCGCTCTCTACACGAGGGGCGCTGAACTACCCCCGCGCAGTCGGAGGGAAGCGCTCTCTGACGGGCGGCCGGCGAAGCCGGGACGGGGCGCGGGGGCGGATTTTAATTGAGATTAATCGGAGTTGAGTTTTAAAATTCCGATCAAATGAAGCGTGTTCGGAGAGCCGAAGATTTATTCTCCGTGCCGAATCATATCTCGGCGATGATTAATTTTCATTGCGAGTCCTCGGGCCCGGACTAATCGCCGCGATCCAATTACAGAGCTGTTAAAACGCCCGTGTCCGCCAATCGCCGGTCGCCACGGCCACGGAAAAACCCCGTATCACCATCCTACCTTGCCAAATTCCCTCTTACAAAATCGTCAATTCTCGACCATTATATCACAGGCGCAATTGTTGAAAAATTGGAATATAAAATGATTTTTTGGGGTTCGGGACTTTTCTGGTAATAATTAAGGATTCAGTTGTAAAAATGCATAATGAGTTAGCATATTTTGGCACATAGCTCCTTTTGATTGAATGTGAAATCCCGCTTTTCCAATTCTTCAAAAGAAACTACGTCTACTTTTACATTGTTTCTTATGCAGCTCACCACGAGCACAACCCATTCTTCCCACAATCTCTAGTTCCTTTCAGCATGAATACGTCCACCTAAAAAACACACCAGGGGAACTTGCCAAAATTTTAAAATACAATATATCGAGCAAATTTTCCAAAAGTGCCTCATTCTCACTGAAAAAAAATCTTAAATTTGCCACAAAGAAATATTTTTTCTTGAATAAAAAATGATGCTGCTTAATTTATGACACTTTTTGTTCATCCCAAGCAATTTTCTTCCTGTTGAAATTCAGCTCAAAGGAAGATGAGAAAACCCTTCGGCAGCAAATTCAAGAATCATCATACTATAGCCAAGAACTTATTATCTTAGTGTGCTGAAAATTTCACCCTTGCAGATGGATACAAATATTCAGTTATAAGAATTTTTGTCCAATGTTTTTGTGTCCAATGTTTTTTGATCCATTTTACATTTATGTCCAGTACTTAGTTTGGTCCAAAAGAAAATTTGTCCTACCTTTTTTAGTCCTCTTTATTACTTTGACCCATACTTATGTGTCCAATGATCATATTTTATTTTTGTCCAATTTTTATTTCCAAATTATTTTTGTCATAACGTAGGTAAATGTTAGAAAAAGGGAAAATACCTCGTTTCTCAAGAGTTGTAATCTTCAGGGCGTTGGGGGTTTGATTACAATTTTAGATGATACGCAACAGCCCTCAGATACGTTTCGATTTCACCGTCTGCTTCACATTGCGCATACCTTTGAACTTTAGCATTGACTCTATCCTGATTAGTAACATAGGTCTTGTTGACAGGAGCCGAAATGTTGTGTCCTCCACAGAGATTGTCCGAAATGGAAAAGACATGTTGCCCGTCATATTTCCGATTTCAAAATCCGTAAGAGCATGTTGGAAATGGAGGTGGACATTAATAGATTCTGCATACATTTTAAGCTCTTGGTGCAGAACGTTGTAAGTGTCTTCGGTTTTATGGGAACACAGCTTGTGAACTAAAGGCAGGACAACGCCCATGAAAAAGTATGTACAAAGGACAGAAAAAAACACGACTGGACCTAAAACGCAGGGCCATTTCATGGATTGGACCAAAAAATATCTGATCAAACTTACTGGACTAAGTGGTACTGGGCACAATTTATTGAACTAAAATTCTCTAAGACGAAAAAAATTGGACGAAAATTCCTGAAACCAAATGTTCGCTGAGAAGAAATTTGGCAATATTCGCATGTTTGTACGCGGTTTCCACTTAGAACGGGCCGCGATTGGGGATGATTTACACGGCTTTATTAAGTGTGAGCTGCAACGGGAGAAGATGCGAAATTGATTTATGGCTCGTCCGAAGATACTCCAAAGCGGCATCGTCCGTCGCCGCGCGGATTTTCGGCGCGAAATCCGCCTCCATTATTCGCCCGCTCGCAAATTTTGCTAATTGCTTAACTCCGCTCATCTTCCGGGATCATGTTTTGCTCCTTAAACCCATTCTCATTTTGAGCACTGCTTGCGGTTGGAGGCTGTCCTTCATAGCCAAAATAAGTAGGTGTACGCGTTGCACAGTGGATCGAGTCGATGGGAGAGGTCGGACAAAATTTGGAAACTTTAAACGTTTATAACTCCGTTCATACAAAATTTTGAGATTTTAAAAGAGGTTCCTCGTGAAATTTCCCCAACGAGCCACCCCTTTAAATTTAAAGTTAGATGAATTAAACATCAAAACTTGCAGTTTTATCTAAAAATTATCAGTGAAAATAAACTCGAAAATGAACTAAAATCGGGAACGAACAAACAGCCAAAACGCCTTCAATTTTTACGTATGCAACATGCACATCCATAGAGTATGAATAGTTGTATCATGGCGCCTTGATCATAGTTTCATTCGTATCTTTTCAAGAACTTAATTTGACCTCTTTAATTGACTCGATCCAGTGTGCGTCGGTGGGTATTGTTTCGATTGACATGAATTGATTGAAAATTGAATAGGAGAACAGTTTGAAAATCCCGCGAACTAATCGATAAACCTTTGACTTGATCGAATTTTTCCAACTGATTCGTCGCGATCATCTTTCGGGATCTTACATAGCTCCTTAAACATATCTTAATTGTATGACTTAGTGCGCTTTTCGAGTTTGGGGACCACCCTTAAATTTTTAATCGGGTTTTGTCGTATTAGATTTGTGTTTGTACACTGAGCCTTATAGAGAAGTGCCATCTCAACCCCACCTTCGTTATGAGTACGTGTCAACTTGGTGTTGTTTCGTAATACATTTGATTTACAAACGTTTTGAAATATTATGATCAGTTAGGAATACGGACAGCCAAAAACGCTTTTGATTGAAGAATGTCATTCGAAATAAAAATTATGTGAAAATGAAAATTTCTTTATTGGCCAGAGTTAAAACCTCGAGATAGGTTACGCGAGTTGACACCAAAACGAAGCTAAGCCAGATTTGCCAGAACAGCCAAAACGCCTTCAAATTTGACGTAAGCAACGCACATCCATAGAGTACGAATAATTGTATCACGGCGCCTTGAACATAGTCTCATTCGCATCTATTCAATCACTTAAAATATCAACACTGTCGTGCTATGGTAAAACTCAGTTAGAAACTTAGTTGTATGGTACGTGTGGACTTAAAATTGCAGAAAATCAAAATCTTAGCTGATCCTAATTTCGAGATACCGCAATTTGAAATCTTCATAGTAAATTCAAGTTTTCTACTGATTTTGATAAGCTTTTTCATTTATATGTCCATTGAATCGATGGTGATCGGTTTACGCTTTTATTCTTTGTTCGATTCATTCGATCGAATACATAACCTTTCGTTACATGCAGACTTTCTGTCATATCATTTTTCAAAATAAACAATTCGCCTTCTGTTGCGTCTGCAGCAATTGTTGTTACGAATATGTTGTGCGTGCTTATTATAACTCATTACATACTCGACTCTCTGAAGGGGTTTTTTGTGCACAAGTAGCGCAATCTGTCGGAGAACGAACGTAGTAGGGATTAATCGATTTTTTCAATCTCACTTCTGTTGTTCTCCAACAGGGTGCTCTACTTTGGCACATTAATCGCCTTCGAAGAGTCAAGTATGTAATGTGCTGAGATCAGCACGCACAACATATTTTTAACAACAATTGTTGCGGACGCAGTTGAAGGCAAATTGAAAACAACCGTACAAAACACGTAAAAAACCATTTATCTCCTTAATTAACATTGTTACCAATGGAGAGTTGTATTTTATGGTTATTGATGGGGGATTTTGGAAAAAATGTTCAACATAAAAACATGATATATGGTTGATGCTCCGCAACACGTGACAAGTTATAGAATAATGAAACAAATTACACAGCGGGTAACAAGGCTAATTTTCACGTAAACATCACCAAAACGGTTCGGCTGAAAGGTCACCCTCCCTCACTTGGATAAAACAATAAACAATTGTAATAATCTGTAAAAGTAGTACTTCGACCTTTCAAAGCGAGAACAATACTGTTATGATATTTTCTCTCGGGAGAGAAACCCATTCTTCTGGGAGAAAAAAACTATTCTCTAGGGAGAGAAAACTGTTCCCTGTGGAGAGAAATTTATTCTCTCGGGAGGGAAAACTAGTATCTCGGGAGAGAAAATTATTATCTCGGGAAAGAAAACTATTCTCCCGGGAGAAGAAACTATTTACTCGAGAGAGAAAAGTATTTTCTCGGGAGAGACAACTATTCTCTCGGGAGAGACAACTTTTCCATTGGGAGAGAAAACTAATTACCCCTTAGTTAGTCCATCATTTTCCCCTTTTCTATAAAAACCACCCGTTTCAACTAAAATGATTGCTCCATACTCACTATTTCTTCTCTGTGTATTGTTTTGTTTATGAATTTCAATAATCAGCCAGCTGGTGATTCTTTCGTTTACGCTCGGAATTTTAACATCCTTACATTTAGGGCGATCTAGCGGAAAGTCAAACTCGACAATAAATGGATCACGTTGAGCAGAAAGGAACCAAGCCATATCAGCTATTGCCAAATTTAATTGGACAACTTTATTTTTTACGTAAAAACAGTTGTGTGGATTTAGGTGCAAATTTCAGTGAATTTTCTACATAGCACAAGGTAAACTCCTGAAAATTTCCAAAGGAATTTGCAGAGACGTTCTCTCGAAAAAAATTAAATTCCCTAGTTAAATTTAGCAATGGCTGATGTGGTTTGGTTCCTTTCTGCTAAACGCGGTCCAATTGCTGCTGCTGAGGGACCATTCGACGTTCTAATTTTTGACCGTGCACACAGAGAGCAGTTCGGGACTGCAATGCGTAAACCGGAGCACTACAATGAAACGAATCATCATTTTAGGAGATGAAATGCGTCGGGAGAAATTAGAGACGGAGGCCTAGAATGAAGAAATTCAAGGCATAGCATAATCTCCTGAAAGGCCGGAGCTTTGTAAGCCAACCTGAGACGAGAGAAGGTGCACTTAGTGGCGTGGATATCTTCAAGACATTGTTCTGAAGGGTGCAAGATAAATCCTCCTTCCCCGCGAGGCGGACTGATCCATTCCACAGAGAAATCACATTTATCATTTTCTCTCAGATTTTAAGTGCACCACTGCTGGCGATAAAAAATTACGTTGAAAAATGTTTAAAGCGCTCGGCTACATGATCCAATTTTCAGCAAACTAAAAACGTAATTCCTGGAATACCATTATGTAGAAGTTATTCCGCGAAGAGAACGTTTGTTGAACGTTTCCGCTTAGTCTACAATTCGTCTTATTTTAAATAATCGAGCCCTTCTCTGTAGGAACAACGTATAAACTTTGCAGTGCTGCCCAATTTGTGCAACTCGGTGCATCATTTTCGGATAATTATTTTAAAAGGCCAGACTGTATTTTGTCCCCAATGATTTCCAATATTTTTAATAATTTTTCTGCAGGAATAGCTACTAAGTTGATATTTGTTTCGTGTGTTACAACTTAGGAATAATTGCTGCACAGTCTTGGCGGCGAAGCAAAGCTTGTTTCTATAAAAAATTACTCAGTTTCTTACTTCGATCTCAATTCCAGCACTGCTGACCGGGGTTTCAAAATGGCTTATGAACTGAACATTTTTGAACTTCAGTTTGATATGATACCAATTTGATTTTAATGATTGACGCTGAATGTTCGATCGTAATCTACAGTTTACGTATTAATAGCCTCTTTGAATTTCTTAAAATACGTGTCAAAATCTGATGAGAAGAAAAATCCCATGAAAATAAAAAGATTGTGAATGTCAATGGTAATTGTTTATTCAGCCTGATAGTCCACCCCTACCATCTTACATCAAGACAAACTCTCTATGTAAAGGTAAGGAGCAAATACATTAACAGGGCTGTCACCTTGTTTACAGGCTCCAAAACTGAAAAAACCCTGCAACCCTACTTTTGTATTTGCTCCCTATTTTTGCATGGAGATTTTGATTTAATATAGAGTAGACTCTCAGGGTACCGTAGGATGTCTCCTTCATTACTAATTCAACTTTGAGAGCTTTTTTTAAGCTTCGGAGTTGGTTTCAGAGAAAACTAGTGGCGCCATCGATCGTGTTTCTTGCGAAATTTTACTTAGGATTCAGTACTTAAATTGCTAATTCCTGACACACGTTCCTGACACCCAGAGTTCTATTTGTCGCAAATTTCCCCTTAGGGGACCCCGCACACTCCTTATGAGAATGTGTATCACGATCGATTTTCGATTTTTTTATTGCATTGAACTCGTCTTTCTATGCTGATCAAAAGTCATCATCGCGCCGACTCCCTACTACGAGGCACCAATTTCGCACAATCCGCAGTGGACAATTTCGATAATTACTTGAATTAATGAGGCCATGCGCTGCGATATCTATCTTTCAACACTTGCTGAAAAAGCAAAAACAAGGAAAACCTGCGGCAGTCTCATCTCAGATTCCGCATGCCTTTTTGTTCCATCGTCGAAATCAGATTATTTCTCTCTCCCACTCTTTTCCTCACCTATCATCGGCTGGGGTTCTTCTTGTCCAATCGCCGCGAAGTATCGGAATTCTTCAACGCGGATTGTGCGAAAACGTTATTTGGACGTATTTTTGCTAAAAGGAACTATATGTAATTGGAAGGATGGGGTGTGCTCGCGGTGAGCTGGATAAGAAACAATGTAAAAGTGGAGTTCCTCCTGAGAAAAAAGGAAAAGCGGTATTAGACATTAAATCAAAAGGAACTGAGCGCTAACTCATGAGCCGTGAGCATGTGACAAGAGCGTTGTGGGCAGGGCTCATGAGTTAAAGACTGACGACCTAGTCGTCGTCGCTCTCGTCGAGTGGGGTCCTCATTGCTGACGTCACCAGCGCTTTAAAATTACCGTTCATTCTTATTAAGGCCCGCGCACTTTCGAGCACACCTCATCTTTCCACTTACACATAGTTCCATTTGGACGTATTTATGCTAAATGGAACCATGTGCAAGTGGAGAGATGGACTGTGCTCGTTAGCTGAAGGCCATAAGAATGAATGGGGATTTTAAAGCGCTAGTGACGTCAGCGGCGATGATCCAGACGCAAAACGGTGACGAGCTCGTCGCCGGGGCGCTTTCACTCATGAGCCCTGTCCACAATGCTCTTGCCATATGTCCACGGCTCACGAGTTAGCGCTCAGTTCCTTTTGATTTAATGTCAAATCCAGCTTTTCCATTTTCTCAAAAGAAACTATATCCACTATCACATTGTTTGTTATCCAGCTTCCACGAGCACATCCCATCTTTCCGCTTGCACATAGTTCCATTCGGCATAAAAACGTCCAGTTAGTAGAAAATTGGCGCAATGATGACTTTTGATCGAAATAAAAAGGTGAGTTGAATGGGAAAAAGAAATGGAGAATAGATCGTAATTTAATCATTCCTATAAGGAGTGATCGGGGTCCTTCGCCAAGGTATTTTTGTCTAAAACGAGGATGGTTCTGAAATAAGAATACAATCTTCGCAACGTGTAATGATTACATCTCATTTCAGGATCGTTTGAATTGGCACTGGGCGACTCACTCTATTCTTTATCATCTCTCACGAGGGGATGATTGAAACGGACCGGATCCCACGACCGAAAGCAAGTAGTCGAACGGCTCCTTTCTCCCGATATCAGAGTCTCTCGACAGAGATTAAACAAAAACTCCGGATCTGAGACTCGAATTCTAATGGGGAAAGGGTTTTGGCTCTCAAGGCGGAGGCGCCAGTTCTCGCTCGAGGCTCCGCCCGGAAGATCCGGAAATCCAGCGAATGTTGCGGCGAAGCGGCAACACTGCCACCGCAGTAAGAGATAATATGCACGAAATTAAATTTTATTACGCTCATTCGGGTAGAAATGTATGGGCAAACAAAGGAAAGCTCGGTCGGGCGAGGAAGGGAGCGGGGGCGGGGGTCAGGTTACGCTATCTTCTGGATGCTGCGAGCGCAGAATGGCGGCTCAAAAAAGGCGGAAAATCAAATGCGAGAGGAGGGGGGAAGGGGGCTCTCCTCTCTTTTTGCAGCGTCATGAACAAAATGAAGGAGGAATTAAGGTATCGGGAGAGTGAAGTCAATGGGAAAATATTCGGTGACATGGGCAGCGGTTCCCAAACTCCGGTCCACGGCCGAGCTGATTTTCGCAAACAGGGCATCGCGAGGTTGTATCCATTCGAATGCATGAAAAAAATCGATATATCTCGAAGCAGGCTGGCTTACCTCGAAAATAAGAAAAATTACTACGAAATACCGTTAGGGGGCTAAAAAAGTTCTCAATTTTTGAAGACAGAACAATGTTGATAAACACCGATGTACTCGTGCGCCTTGTGTAAATATTTGTAAAATTTATAGGACGCGTTTTGGGTCCTCAAGTCCTATCATCAGCCTCGATTGAACATTATAAAAATCAAAAATATTATATGATCAGCTACATTATTATGTATTATATTATGTAATTTTATGTAATAATATATTCAAATTATAAATATATAATCGGCTGAATGAGCTGCGGCAAAAACAAACGCCTTCAGTCGCGTCCGATGCGATGGGACCTAAGGACCTGAAACGCGCCCCTTCATATTTACTAATATTCACGCAAGTGAGTGCATTAGTAATTATCAAAATATCTCTGTTTTCATAAAAAGTAACCGATATTTATTGCGCTTGATTTTTTTCAAGTCTTTATTTGGGTTACATTGACTGTTTTAGGGTTAAAAATATGCGATCTTGTTGAAATTCAGGCGCGGGTAGTCTGGATCGACTCTGCATCATATTAATAACAGTGCATTGCGCTAGCAACTACCTACGTTCTCGGTCGATTCAATCAAAAATTACGCGGATCAACTGAGTTTTTTTGGTTGATTTGACCGAAAAAAATCGCTCAAAATAACCAAAGGCATGCATATTTTTAACTGTGTACCATTTCTGGTTCATCCATAAAAGTACCATTTAGCAAGGAAGGGGAAGCTACGAGCACATTTTTTTTTCAAATCATTGCAGAATATAGAACAAACTCTCAAGATCTTTTTTCAGACTGGGAAATTTTTCTGACCTATAATTTATGTATATTTTATATTTTTTTATCGTCCTGCATAGGCTGATCCAGAAATTTGGAAATTTTTCCTCCATTTAAACCTATGTTAAATGATCGATTACTGTCGTAGGGAAAGACAATGGTGCCAATTCGCTGGATCCGCAAATATTGTCCTGCAGGTTGAGTCTTTTCAAATGTGGTTCAATTCAGAGGAGGAGTAAGGGAGGCTCATACGAAAACAAAAGGAAATTTTTTATTTATTCTGTCGGGGTTCTGTTGGCAAAGAAAGTTTGGGAGCCACTGACATAGAGTAATTTGTGGGTTTTGAGACAAGCAGACGTAAACAGGGGCTAGAACGGAGGGAGAAAATACTTCTCTCAAAAGCACTAGCTCATGTCGGCGAATTCCGCGTTTGATTTTTGTCAATGCAGATTCATTGTGTTTTGCGTTCCCCTTTGTGTCCTTATTTATCGTTTCGCTCCTGCGTTTTTCTCTCGAACGAGGACCGTTCTTTAGCTGAGTTTTACCTAAAGGCAGCATTGCCATTTCAACAAGTCGCGGATTTTCTCCGGGATTTTTGTTCAAATTTTACGAAATGCTTCGTTCTAATGTACGTGATGAAGAGACGTTGAGAGTTTTAGGAGAAAGAGCCACCTTGAACGTCGATTTCAATTTTGTACAGAGTTTAAAAGCAGTGGCGAGACGTTAATGATCGATAATTCCTCACTTGAAACTGTGGTACAGAATCGATTATTGAGGTATTACCATTATTGAGCTTAAGGTGATTCGACGGTTGCCATTTTTTGTGTCAGAGTGACGTGCGATATATCGCATCAATTTGCTCCATAATTTCAGCTACTTGTCATTTTTTTCGAATTTTGAGATCGCACTTCTGTTGTCATGAGACCAAAGAAAGCATGTACATTGACACAGAAATTCAACGTAATAAAGGCAGGGTTTTTTTTTAGAGGAAAAATATCGCATTCGATACTGATATCGGAACTGCACTCGAATGCGATATTTTTCCCCTGAAAAACACTGCCTTTATTACGTTGAATTTCTGTATGAAATTTGGCGCATGAATTCTTTAGTCTCATGACAACAGATAAGAAGTGCGATCTTAAAATTCGGAAAAAGTGACAAGTAGCTGAAATTATGGAACGAATTGATGCGATGTATTGCACGTCGCTCTGATACAAAAAATGGCAACAGTCGAATCACCTTCTAATGTTAACTGTTAACACTTGTTTCTTGTTTAGGAGTTGATTACCAGACTTTTCGTCGTGAGGTTCGTTTTCCTCGTGGAATTTAGAAGAGGAATCATGTTACATAGCGCTTTCATTCATATCTTGTCTAGTCGCCAGTTATTTTAAGGGGTGAGCCAGAAGTTTTAGCTGTCAAATGCAAAATTTAGTCCATTTAAAGACCATAGTATATGAACTACATTTTGCAGTAAGGAACTACTATTTCTGGCTCATTTACAAAAGCGTCTATCTGCATCAGGCAGCCAATTACACTTAAAAATAAGAAAGGTAGAATTTACCATTCCTTCACGCTGTACTTTACACAGCGTGAATTCAAAGTCGATTCTACCACAGGAATGGTTGTATGAATGGTTGAGGTTGGACCAGTATAAGTACTGTAACGTTTACTTTTTTTCTGGCAGAATTGACTCTGAATTGAAGCTGTGTGAAATATAGCGTGAAGGAATGGTAAATTTTACCAATCTTTATTTTTCAGTGTACATGAGTTTTTCAATGTTTCTAAAATGAGTAAAAAATGTGGCTCTTTATTGTAAGTCTATATTTTTTGCCAGTATTGCTCTGGTACTCATTAGAGCTCAAAAATGGTTTACGTTCATTGAAATTTTTTGGCTTGGTTTTCCCGCGAAATGGTGTGGACCCTGTACCATTTCCCCGCCTTGTTACACACACTTCGGGCCATTTCTCAGTGTTTTTTTCCTTACTTTATTGCAAAATGTAGTACACACTGAAAAAAAATTATCGGCGTTTTTACCAAGGTCCGTTGTTACCTTTACCAACACAATTTTTTGGTAATTTTACCAAGACAGACTGGTAAGCTTACCTAAAAACCGGTATTTTTCCTGTTTGTTCAGGTAAGAACACCACTTTTATTGGTAATCAATTCCGGTAACTTTGCCATTTTATCTCGGTAATTCTACCACAGTCGATAAAAAATATTGGCGTTTTTACCAAGAACCAGTAAAATTACCGAGGAAATTCAATAATTTTACCGAGCTTTCTCGGTAAAATTGCCAATTCTATAAATGGTAATTTTACCAAGAAATAAACTGGGATGAAATAGAACCCTGAGTTCTTCGTAAGTTTACCCTTTTTTAGTTAATACACCGAGATATTTTTTTCAGTGCATGCTAGATGCAATTCGATCCACCAACAACCCGCTGCGATCTTTTTCTCGCGGAAATGCATCGGCAACGGGCCTAAAAGTTTGGGAATAATTGCCTGAAAGAGTGAGAAAGCCTGGATAAATATTTGATAGCGAGAATAAACAAGGGCGCGCGGGAATATCATTCGTCGGAGGGATGCGATGCGCTAATGAAATTTCAAGCATGTGCCACCCGCAGAGCCCCCCCCCCCCCCCCCCCCNTCCTACCCCAATCAATCGCGCATGGAAAATTTAAAATAATGACAATTCCGTTAAGGATTCCGGGATTTGCGGGCGCAGAGCGGAGGGGCGGCGCCGCGGCGGCTACAACCGATTAACGAACACATCGCTTGTGACAAAAACATAAACAGAGACTCAGAAAGGATCCCAAACAAATGGCCGCAGTTTCCAAATGATCCGCGAAAATTCCCGCATTTCCATTTTACGCTCAGCAAACAAACTTCCGAGAGGCTATCATTCTTCTTCGCCCTCTCCTTGCTTTTCCATCTTTCTCAAACTTCTTTTCCTGATGCTTCTTACTTTTTTATTATTCTCTTTGTTTTTCTTTCCTTTCTTTCTTCCTTCACCGAGAAAAAAAGTTCGGCCATACCAACCAAATGTGCGGTGTTCAATATCGGCCGTATTGTTCGGTTCATGTAACCGCTCTCTCGGTTCTGGCAACCACATTCTCTGTCCATGCAACCGAACATTAAAATCAAACAGAGGTAACGATGTTGACGATTATCACTAGCCGCACTCGTTGCCAATCTTACCATATCAAAGATAAGCTCTCTCAAAAACAGCACACGATTTGCCGAGAATCTATGTTAATACGTAGATTTAATTGGAATTGAGTTGCTGTGTAAAATGTAACACTCAAAATGTATTCAGAATAAAGGAATGTCAACAAAAATTGCATCTAACAAGGTGGTAAAATGGTGCTGGGTCCATTTTGCGGGGAAAACAACGCCAAAAAGTTTCCAAAAATTTCAATTCGAGTCAAACATTTTGAAAGTACCAGTACAAGACTGAGGGAAGAGAGTGTTTAGCTCAGAAAACTTGCATTGGAATATTAAGTTGAGGTCATGCCGAAAGATCTATAACGTCTTTTTAAACCTCATTAGTAGATCACGCTCGTCAGTGTAATGGTGTGGACCCAGCACCATTTCACCACCTTGTTACATACAGCTCGGGCCATTTCTTAGTATTTTTTCTCAAAAATTGCATCTTGGTATGTTATTTTCAAAATTTTACCGATTTTTAATTCCCTGATGAATACCGGTTTTCTCGGTCCCACACACCATGGTTTAAATGTAAAAATCTCACGTTCAAGTCAGGTGCAAAAACCTCTGAGATGAGGTCATTCAGGCAACCTGGAGTGGAGTGTGAGGAGCATGACCGGTCTAATTACGTGGCTCAATTCACAAATTGGTTGTTTGCACCTAAGGTTGAATGTGCAGCGTGCAGCAACAGTAAATGTTTTACTTGGTTAGCGGTCCGTTAAGCAAACAAGGGGAAGAGAGCGCAGCGCCGCGCGTCGCCCGGCACTCGGGGTGGGTTTCCAGAGGGAGGCAGCCAGGATATCGCCATGGTGAATTATTTCCTCCTCTCCTCAAGGGTAATTTGTTGCTGTTATTAGATAGTGGGCTTTAATCCCCTCCGCGATTGGTAACTTTTTTTTTCTCTCTCTCCCCGCTTTGTCAAAATCGACACATTTTCACTCGCTGCGCCGTGCTCCAGCGTTGCCTACCTTGCAGACGCAATGCCTGCTAGGAAGTGTTGTTGGCAGATAAAGTGTACACGGAAAGAAAGTATCACAGTATCAACTATACTCCTAGCCGATTTTAGCGCCAGATATTAGAGTAGTCGTTGTACAAGCCAGAGGTATGGTTAAGTCAGCTAAAAGTGTGGCTGGATCAACCATACCTCTAGCTGGTGCCCTCACAGCCAGCATAAGTATGGTTGGATTAACTATACCGCTGGCTGGTGCCTTTACGTTTCCAGCTAATGCAACTACTCTAATGGCTGGAGCCAAAATCCGCTAGAAGTATAGTTGAGACGGTAACACCTTTTTTCAGTGAGTGACGATCAAGTAGACTCCATTTTGTAATCAGGAACTACAATTTCTGGCTCATACGTAAAAACACATAGGTGGAAAGGGGGGGAGTACCTATCGACGGCTAAGGAACAATACTGCTAAATGACAATTTTGGCAATTTTTTTGCCGCATTCTTCAGTATTAAATACTCAAGCCGATGTTTTTAGTTTTTCCAATTCCGCATGAGGGCGCTGTAATAATGCTGTAAGGTATAAAAAATTGCAAAAATAACCTATTCCAAAAGTATCTTTTTTCTCATGCAAAATCATCAGTTTAAAAAAAGAGTTTGCATTGTATTGTTCCTTAGTCATCGATATTTTGTTTCTAATCCGAGCCAGATATTGTAGTTCCTACTTGCCGAATGAAGTCAAAATAGACTCCATTTCGCAACTACTATTTCTTGCTAAAATTAACACATCATATGTGTTTTCAGTTTCTTTATAGTTGAGTCAGAAATAGTACTTTCTCATTGCAAAGGGTTGTCTAGATGATTTTTTACTTCAAAAAAAATAAAATGTTAGCGGAGGAGATTTGTAAAAGAATCAAGAACGAGATACGTGGTTTGGAAGTTTCCCCGTCAATGCACGGAAAAATAGAACACAATCGGTCGCTGGTTGTGACGATCATACTATTACTTTTCCGTGTATTACTTTTCCGTGTAAGAAGACATAGGGGAATAGAAAAAGACCAGGCAAAACGGGGAAAATACCTTTTTTTTAGTATAATGAAGCATTACAAGCAGTTGAAGATTATATTATACCTCAAAACATGGCTTAACGTCACTCAAGGAAACGGCCTCTAAAGGTCTCAACTATCCCCATGTTCATTTTTTACGAGGATTTTTCATTTGCGATTGTCCAAATAACACACTTCTGTGGAGGCATTCGTAAAATTTACAACTGCCCGATTTAAGTTCCATCGACCGATGGTAAAACCTAACCCGACAGTTCCGTTTTTGGTGAGCCGTGGAACCCATGCCGAAGCTTGAATTTCTAGACTCTTCAGATAATGGACTTACACGTTTTTACCATCGACCAGATCATTTGGTCCGTGCGCTCAGCGAGGCTGTTTATCACAGTCGAGGACAAATAAAATCCCTGAGATGATAATAACGATCGTTAAGATCGAGATACCCGGGTCCGCGGCGCGAACTTCAGAGAGAGTTGCCTAAGCTTTCGGCAGGTAAATCCGTCAGAACGGTCAAGTTTTATTCTCGCTATAGTTTATCTTCAAGTATGGAAACTTTTTCTTGGATTAGGCCTTCGTGCTTTGTTTCTTTTTGTCACGAGTCTTCCTTTGAACGTTGTCGGATTTAAAAAAAAAAGTAATTCGACTTCTAGGGTGTCTAAAATTGTTGACCATGCTATTCTTTGATTTTTCACTGATTTTCTCTGACTTTTGAAAACTGATTCCATAATGAGGCGTCAAAGTTTTTTCCTTTTTCTCTAAGGTTTTCTTGAGAAAATGTATACAACCCTCCGAATTATGAATCTAGATTTTTTTCATCCTTCAGCCAATTCTTTGGACAGCATTGAAATTATTAATTGCAAAAGCGTTTTCATTGTCTATATAATCTGGTCAATGAAAGCTTCTCCAATATTCTGACGATTGAAATATTCAAAAGGCTAATAATGACAGCTCAGATGCAATTAAATAAACCTTAGAATGGTCTCGAAGCGTTAGAAGAAAATATTCTCGGGGTTTGAAACAGATTCCCTTATTTTTTCTAAAATTTTTCATCCCTAGTAAAAGTTGGCAGTAGAATCTGTGTTCCAAAATACCATAAATCTACAGCCGGCTGTAAGATTTCCAATAGCGTCTATAGCCGGCTACACAATTTCTTATAGCCTTTTATAGCCGATGGCGATTAAGCAACAGCCAGGCGATAAACGTTACTAATTACGGATGCTAGGACTTGGTGAGTTTTTGGAATACTGCTCTCTTTTTGGGCCGTAGTATCTTGATTTATTTTGCGAGGAAAGCTCCGTACTTTTGATGGATGCCTGCCATTACTAATATATTAGAGCGCCTTCAGTTTCGTATGATACTGTGCAATACGTCTGGTGTGAAAAAGTTGCTTCAAGCGCCGTGGCAGGCGGGCAGCCAGCGCGAAACACGCATTGGCGCCTACAAACCTAACGGGGATACTTCACGCACTGCGCAATGCGTGAAGTATCCCTGTTAGGTTTGTAGGCGCCAGTGCGTCACCGCTCCGCTTTGTGTTAGGCTCTAATATTTAATCTGGCGGAGTCAGCGTTATTCAACTCATGATTTTGAAATGTTTGCACATCCTGTATGGATTATTCTCATTGTAATTGATGAAAAAAAATATGTATTAAAGGAAAATATAATGTGTGTTTTGTAAATATTAAGGTGGTTCCGTATCAAACTTAATGATTTCCAAAGCACACGAATTTCTACACTATTTCTTATAGCCTTTTATAATCGATGGCGAAAAAGCAACAGCCAGGCGATAAAGTGTAAAGCCCGGCGATAGGAACTATAGCCCGGCTGCATAATTTTTTATCGCTTCGTATAGCCCGGCCGTATGATTTTTGCCGATGTTTCTGCGTTGCGTGCGGTGCGGTTGATTTTTGATGGATACAACTAAACGTACCTGATAGATATCCATGTTTCATACAAAAAAATTGAAGGCGCTCAAAAGATTCCGATCTTCTCTGAATTTTGTTGTTCTGGACAAATATTGGTAATAACCTTCACATCATGGCGTTTTTAGGGTTTCGGGTTGTCGCCTACAGATTCGGATCTTACGACTCACACTGTTAAAAATTTCGGAGAGAAATTCTCTGCTGGAGTCTAAGTACTAGGTGCCTAAAACCCCGAATGGTTTGAATGACGGAGTTGAATCTATTCCAATGACTAAGTGACTTACACTATTACAGAGCAAAATCTACTCTTCTTTTCGGAATTCTTCTACGCGGAATTTCATACGCTTTTAAGGTACCCATTGTATTCGCATTCATGTCACACGGGGTTTTTGAACGCTACATAGACTCCGGCATCGAGTTTCACTCCATGATTTTTAACCGTGAGTGACGTATACAAGAGATGAAAATGCAATAGAAATGAAAGCGTGAGAAACAGGAGAAGGATAATAAAAAGTAAAATATGAGCTAAAGAAGAACAAGAAGGTGGTGTTTTTTATAGAAAGGAAATTATAGGAAAAGGAAAAAAAGAAGAAGAAAAAGAAAGGGAAAGAGAGAGAGAGAGAGAATAAGAAATTACTTTCTATTCCCTTTCTCTCGTTCTTTCTTTTCCGTTCTCTCCTCCTCCTCTCTCTTATTCTTCTACTTCATCTTTACATCTTCTTTTCCAGAATCGAAAGACGACGAGACCCAATAATCGTCGCTTCTATGACGTTAGGGCGTGTCTCAATTTCCACATGAGTATTGTTCTCCGTATAACTCAATGTTGTTCGTGGCCCTTGAGGAATTTGGGATACGCCCTGACGTCTGGAAAATGATGCTATGTCAGGCTTGGGTTGAAGGAAAGAAAATACAAGAGTCAATTAGGCAATATAAGATGCAGTTAAGGTGGTTCTGATTGAGCCCCTTCGAATATTTCCCGCGTAGTGCCTTATCGATATGCACGGATAATCCATATTTTCCTTCTCTAGAAAAATGACGTAGATTCCTTGCGAGTCTTTGTTGAAAATGTTCAGAGAGGGAGCTACATACCCACAACTCCGGGCGATAATTTTACCGGGCTTTTAAGGGTGAAAAGGCAGGAAGTGGAAGAGACGGCATTTTCTAGCCTGCAGCTATGCGCCTTCGCAGAATTTCAAGCGTTCAGGGTCAGTGGATTATTTCTCTTGATGGAGGTTTTTTATTGCGCCATAATTCAAAGCCCCGGCGGTAACTTTAAAGTTATGGTGAGATTATCCTTCCTGTCATTGCAAAGTCGAAATCAAGTCCGAAACGCCGCGTCGCTGCGGCCGCCGCACAAGTGACTCTAGTTGCGATTAAATTGGCGAGAGTCGGTTTAAAAAGCGAATTTCGCGATCGTATATCATTCATCAAACGAATTGATCAGTGCTGAGTGATGCCGATGATCGGTGATAGCAGGAGCCAATCAGAGTTCAGATTTTTTTTTTTTTTCAAATGAAATTAAGAAGAAAATAAGAAAACACGGGACACTAAAACACAGCAAATTGCAAAAACACCAGACTTGAATTGACAAAACACAAAAACAGAACATAATGACGAAACAAAAATTCTGGTGAAGGATGAAGTTTCTGGCATTGATTGCATCAATTCAAAAATCGAATTCGAGTCTCGAGTTGAATTTTAATAATTTCAAATTGATGGATTTTAACGGCCTCCGGTGCGACCAACGAAGAAGTCGAATATCATTTGAAAAAAAAAACAAGAAGAAAAAATCCAACATGAGTATGTTGGAAAAGCGTGTCGAATAACTGAAATGTTGGACAAATACCTCTTATTTTCACGTCTTTGCTTTTTGCATCAATTGGTACTTTTTGCTAAATTTGGGAGAAAATATTGATTCATGAACGTTGAATGTAAATTAATTTTAAAGATTCCGTCCAATTATCTTGATTTTAAGCTGATATGCGGCATTTGCGCACGACCGTGATTTGGGCGAACTGCCGTGCATCGAAATCGCGTTCAGTTAATCTCTTTGGATTTCGAACTGTAACTTCTCTCCTATTCGGCCGATTTGTACAAATGAGGTCTCTTTTTATTTGTACTTCAACGGAAAGTAAAGAAGAACTCGCTAAATAGACGGAAAACAATTTTTGAGAAAATTTGGTGGATCCTGGCATCACGGTGAATGGTTAATCGGTTAATCGCCTCGCCGTCTTTTATTGCCTTGCTCGAAACCGGACACCCAAAACTATATCGCGAGATAACTGTAGTGGTTTAAGTGGATTTCGGCAGGGGCCATGGTTAGTACATAGTATAATGAGTCACGAGGCTCATCACAGGTGGCACTTACAGTGCGAGACGCTCATTGGCTATAGAGTTTTGGCGGGAAAGAAGGTTCTAGAGTTGAGTCCTCCGAGCGTAAGAAAGCTCCTATGAGGTTTCTGTCAAATTGAATAATACGGTTTTGACAGAAAAATGTTCTCAAGGGTTTCCAATTAGCAGTTCATTAGATTTTTTGGTAAAAGACCATCAGGGTTTGACAGTGTAATGGTTCAAAGACAAAGAAACGGGTGCGAGGAAAAAAGTATTTGGACGACCCGTTGAATAGCATTGGTTGATCTGTGTGCTGTACTATGGTACATCCGAGTGATTTCAAAAAGCGAGCCCTACTGGCACGCTTAAAATGCTCAATCGTCGAATATCATTCAACGGTGAATGACATTCGATTTAAAGCGAATTTTCGCGATCGAATATCATTCAACGGTGAATGACATTCGATCGCGAAAATTCGCTTTAAATAGCTCAGTTGCGCTGGTCTCAGAATCGTATTTTGATGCTTGATTATTGTTCATCGGCCATAATAATAAGATTCATCCAAACAGCAACCATCTAAGTTCAATATTGACCGAGATATCGCGCCTTGAGAAATTCGGTTTATGACGTCATCCATTGCGGCATAGACACCCTTGGTTGCTTCCACCTTTCTTTCGCCAGTTACTGAGACACACATTTTCTCTGGTCACTCAACGTGAATATTTGATGACGGTGGATGACGTCATTAACCAAATTTTTCAAAGCGCGATATCTCTGTTAATATTGAACGTAGAAAGTTGCTGTTTGGACGGATCTTATTATTTATAGCTGATTTACAAGAATCAAGTACGTACTTGCGTTTTCCATGAAATAACCCCAGGAGGTTATTTAAAAAAAATTCTATCTCTGGATTTCGAGGGAAATTTTCTTCAAGACTTCAGAGGGCTTATCACAGATGAGTCCCTCTAGAACAGAAAAAAAAAAAACAGAATTTTTTTTTTAGTTGCTACGTTTTGACATCGACTGAATCACACATTTCTTACACACTTCTCTAGGCATTAGCAAATGTAGGCGAATTTAGAAGTTTTTTGGCACTTTATTTTTATTTTTATAGATCGTCAAATTTTACTGTTGTACAAAAAGATTGGATCGTGAGATTTCCGAAGGGTCTCGCGTATTTATATTTGTTTGAGGAAACGAGTTGAGCCGATGTGCGGAGCCGCGCTGAGCCTGTTCTTGGCAAGCCTCCAGTTTTTCATCGTGAAATGACAGCCGCTAATGTGAAAGCCGATTACCTGCTCCTGATGTGAAGAATATCATTATTTTCTCAAACTGTCGATAAAATATGTTTTCCTCCCCTTTTGAGAGGTAATTTTTTAAGTTTTAATTTTCCGGAGGGGGAAAATATGTTCTTCCCAAGTTTTTATCTTGGTCAGAGTTAACGGATGCGCTCTAAAATATTTTTCAAGTATTGACCCGACATTTGCAGGGATGGAAAATTTCACTGGGAAGATTAACATGTTCTCCTAATCAATTGTTTTCCAGGGACGAATAATTGAGTGGTAACTTGAGTTTGGCAATTGGATACATGCGTTTTTTATGAGCATTGAAACTTTGGAAGGATTTGAGTATAGCATACATGCATTTCATATTGCCTGATTTACTCTAATTTTTTAGAGAGCGTTTGAAGATTTCCTTATGAATAAATAAAAAAAATAATGCCTGTTTAAAGAAGAAAAGATGCTCGTATAAAAAGAAAAGTCACTTACATCAAGCGGAAACCCGCTTCCATTCAGCTATTTCATTTTTGATTTAAAATAAAAGCTTCTTGAAGGCATACTCAAGGTTTTACCTGCCTAAATCTAGTCACTTTTTTCTCCAATGAAGTTCAAAAATTATGCCAAACGTTATTAAATACGGATGCTGGGACTAAGTGAACTTTTGGACTACCGCTCTCTTTTTGTGCCGTAGTATCTTGATTTATTTTGCGATGAAAGTTCCTCACTATTAAAGGGTGCCTGACATCCTTGATACATTAGATAGCCTTCAATTTCGTATAATACAGTGCAACACCTCTGTTGCGAAATAGTTGCTTGAAGCGCTGCGGCAGGCGAGGCCGACTAGCGCGACACGCGCATTGGCGCCTACAAACCTAACAGGATACCGCACGCATTGCGCAATGCGAGAAGTATCCCTGTTAGGTTTCTAATGCGCGTGTGGCAGCACGCCGCGCGCCGGTTTGTCTTCAATATTTAAACTCGCGGACTCAGCGTTTTTCAACTCATGATTTTGAAATGTTTGCACACATAAAATATTCTCATATTTATATATATATTGATTTAAAAAAAATATATTTTAAAGGAAAATATACAATGTATTTTGTAAATATTAAAGTAGTTCCATATCAAATTTAATGATTTCCAAAGCAGTTTAATTTTTTCTTTTATATTTTGTGTTTTTGCTGTGTTGCAGCATCTTGTACGGGCAACCCAACGCTCAAAATTATGCGTACTTGACTCTAAAAGATTGATGGGCAAATGGGTTAAAACTAAAGATTGTGTGCCTCTTTGTTTTTTCCCCTCTTTAATCCATGTTTGTATGGCTTATTTCAACACAACTACAGCTCATTGAAATTTATATCGATGTCATTGCTTGGAGAAGGTTTTACAAATATTTGCTACGATTTAAAAATGTAATTGTTTTTAAAAATAAGTAATATTTTCATACATTAAGAACAAGTGCCTATTAGGTATATTTTACATTGATAATTTAAAGGATAGAAATAAAGCCAATTATTCACCAAAAACAATTGGAAATTAGATGAATCAAAAGAAGAAAGTAACATTTCATTTAAAAATGAGTTACCACTAAAACATATTCTCTGTAAATTTTCTCATTTCGATATTGTCAATATAATATTACATACGGACTATAATATAACCCGTGGGCCAAGTCACTATTGCTTATTTTATGCGCGGACAAAAAATCGTCGACGGAATGTCCTGAAAGCAGTAAGGCTGATTTTCAGGGGCGTAACGTGCTTTGCCATCTATGTCGATTGACCTGTCATTTAAACCCATCGAAAAGAATCGATAGACAAGGTGTTTGCAAATAACACTCTAATAGCCGATTCTTCACTAAAAGTTTTATTGGTGAAATATCTATAATTGATCATTCACGCCTCGCGACTGATGATTTCGGTCGAATCCGCCAAATTACAAATACGCATTTTACGACCACAGCCAGCATACCTTTAGTTGCTTATATCTTGAAATCTGCCGAGTCGATTTTCTTATTGATTGGCCATTGGAATGTATTTATCTAGATGAGTCCGCTATTTTACAACTTTTGAATTGTGACTTACATTAATGGACTAAGTATTGGTTTCTGGCACATATTCAACCAAACTCTCAATTTAGCGTCCACGCACTTACACAAGCATGGTCGTATAATTTACTGAAATTCTCGGAGACCATTCGAATTCTGTCACTCAGTTGCAATGATGTTATTTGAAGGTAATCGTTACGGGTAAGCAAGCGAGGATTTTCCAGATTCACCAATTTTAACGCCAGTTTAGCACGAAATAAGCAGAATTGCCGGGCGCGATATTTGCAAGTCATTAGCTCTAATCCTACCTAACACCCTCCAAGGAGCTTACGACTATCGCAATTGAATAGAGGAAGCTCGTAGAAAATTCGCACTAAGGGTAGCTTTTCCGGAGTGAAACTTGGAAAATACGAAACGAGAGTATAGTAAAATGAAGGCAGAGAAAAAGATTCGTTAAGTGCAGAAATTGAAGTGGAATCGGAGATGCAGGAATTGAAATCAAGCGTAAAGCGTGAAAATTTAAGCATCGAAAATCTTTACAAGACATTCCAGCTTGAATATCTTGAGTCCAACTGGAAGCACTTCGATAAAGTATTAAACAAGTAAGGCAATTTAGACTGAACTAAACGCAGCAAAAAGCGTTGAACGTAGTTCGTTGCCGAATTTCTACACTTGTATATTTTCTTCGCAAAACCTAACAATATCAATTGAATCGCCAATTTCGAACATTGGTTAGCTCCGGAAAAAAAAATAAAAATATATAGAACAAGGAAACTTGCTTTATGTCAAATTTTAAACTCATCCAGAACCTACGTCAAAAAACTTAATCCAAACGACTTCAGAAATACATCGAAAAAAAATGTTTTGCGGTTTAACATTGCAACGTTGCCAACTTTTCTCTCATGAACTGATTTTTTATCAGGAGAATCGTCGTGAGCGTCTCTGTCTGAAATCTTGATTTTCCTTATGATCTCATGTAAAAATCAGACAAATTTCAGGGACAAATTGCACAGGTACATTCTTGTAAAAAATTGAAATGTTTGGATCAATTTTGCAATCGGAGCATACCGTTTAGTTAAAAAAAAAATAAATAATAATAAATAAATCACTCCCTCACATTTATACTCACTACACACACATATCTATGATCACTTTTTTACTCTATTTTATTTGTTTCTATTATCACAAATCTGACCAAGTTTGAAATTGTCTTGGAATTTTATTCTTTTTTGAAATATTTACAGAAAATTTGAAAAATATCTTTCCTGCTTTCCTTCCAGAAAATTAAAACACAACCAGAGCATTCCAAACGTTTCACTGCAGTCATCGATATTCCCCCAAACCAATTCAACGATGTAACTCACTCTGTGGTCCCTCAATTATACATTAATTGTTATTTAAAGAGTTCAAAAGTGTACAACGGGGAAATGAAGCCTATCGGTGCTAAGTGTCGGGGCTTTCACACCACCTCTAAAAATTAAATGCATTTTCTTATCTTCCTCTCTCGCTCGTTGAATCGGTTTCCTGGAGCGATAGACGGCGAGCAGAAAAGAAGGAGAGAGAAAGAATAATAGAAGCTAATTCAGCTTATTGCTCGGCGGCGATGTTTAAATGTCTAAGGAAGACTAATATTGACAGGAGATAAGGCGGAGGGCAGGATAGTTGCGGAAGAAATATGAGTTTGTCGGAGAGAAATGCTTAACAAGGAAATGAATCAAGAGCCACAGATTACAAGAGCTTTGAGAGATTTGCATAGGGCTTTCAAAGAACGTCATCCCAAGTTTTTCACCCTTTCCTCTCGTCCCACTTTCCTACTCGTGCGTCCCTTTAAACTTTCCCTCCCCACCTGTCCGCCGCCACACAGTGGACCGAGTCAACAGGAGAACTCGGACAAAATATCGAAACTTCAAAAGCTTATAACTCCTTTCATACAACGAACTACACCTCTAGAATGGCTGACCAGTGTTAGAGACCGGTAGCGTTTTGAAGTTGATATAGGTTAGGTTTATTTGGGCTCACACGGCAGGCTGCCATCTAAACCCTTGTTAGACACTGTTCACATTTTGCCCAATATTGTTGAATAAAGTGATAGCGATGAAAAGATGACATGATAATCGCATCTCAAAAGGTTTGCTTTACTCGAAAAATAGGAAATTTGAAAGCAAACCTCAAAATATTCAAACTTCACAAAGGTTGAAATTTACACATGTAATTTTTTTGTGCAAGACGCAGAAGAAATGGAGATTGAGGTCAGCTATACTTGGGCTCCCACCCCCCTCCTGCCTTCAAAAACCGGCCCATGCGTGTTACGCAGGTTAGCTATCTGGCGGCCATTCTAGAGGTGTAGTTCTTTGCGTTTATACACAATTTGAGGTTTTAATAGTGCTTTCATTAGTTTCCTCGTGAAATTTTCTTCCAGACACACCCGTTAAAATGTAAAATTTGACGAATCAAACATGAAAATTTACCGTTTTAAAAACTTCGTGTCCGACTTCTCTGATTGACTATCCACCGTGCGGCAGGCGGCACCTGCCTTCCGGGGACCTTTCGTTCCTGGATCAATCCGAAGCAGCCCCAAGGAGATCGGAATAATTCAACGTTATTTGAGTGCAAACAGATTACTCGGCTGCAACCTTTTGGGCGCACTCCTCACTGTAACCTCTTGAGTTTAAATAACTTTTCATCGGTCCAACTGAGCCATAAAGTGCCCTCCGGTGGCTGAATTACAACCAACGAATGCATCCGTCCTGATTCCTTCCCGGAATGAGCATGAGAGAGAACATAACGGCGGTGAAACAATGAAAACACCAGTGGCGACCCCTCAATGATCGATTTACCGATTTGAAGCTGTAGTGAAAAATCGGTTACTAAAGTTTCCGCCGCGAACACCCTATTTATCGATCCTTTCCATGGGTTTAAATGGCAGATCGATCGATACATCACAAAGCACGCCACGCCACTGGAAAACACTGGGGGTTGCTCTGTTAAAAATGGAGGATTGAAATTCGGTGCCGGAGTTTATATAGCGCCCAAAAGCCCCGAGTCATATGTGAATGCATATGTCATGAGTGAAATCGGCACCATAAAATGTATGACACTCTGCAAAAAGGTAGATTCCGCTCCGTATTAGTGTCTGAGGAGAATTCGAGTTTTTTGGGTGCAATTTAGACTCTGGCGCAAAAATTCTCTTCAAAAATTGTTTACAGTGTCATTGCAATGTTTCAAGATACCCTCTCTTTTCTTTTACTAAAATAATATCCTGAGAAATTTTTATGCAAAATTTTGCGAAGAATATTCTTAAAACGTTAAAAAAGAATCGCACCAAGTGTTTTTCAAAAACAATGATGTGTCTAACTCAAAAAAAAAAAAAAAATCAGAATGAGACTGGAAATCTTCAGCTTCTGAATTAAAATTGGTTTTTTCACAACCATGTCATGTTTTAGGTGCCTTCACTTTTTTTCTTTAGAACCAAATATGGTGAAACTTTTCTTTTTTAAATTTAAAGGAGGTTTTAAAGAACCAAGAGTGCCTAAATTGTTTTCTAGCATTTCTTAAAAACATCATTCAATAAATCCTTAAAAATTTGTTTCTTGGAGATCAAAATAAAATATACTTGAAAAAGCTCGTCTTCCAGTTTTCTATCAGTGGCAGGGGCCAAAAATAGGGAAGGTATCCGAAGAATTTTCATGGCATTATTGCTTGCGACCCAAATCCGCCTTATTCTGAGGAGCGCTCGGTAAAGATTCATTTTTTTGGCAGAGCAGTCATGTTCGAGACGTCCAATATTCAGAAGATTCGAAAGCTCAGCTTCTCCCGTCAACATCAAGAGCGTCATTTGAGTACGAAGCCCGGAGTCCTTGCTTGACGTTCGCCTCGGTTCGCTCGCGGAAAAATGCAGACCTCGACGAAGTACGAGCTCACTTTATGACAGTTTCAACTACCAGAATTTGGAAGAGTGCCAACTTGTCGTGTCCTCATGAAAGATAAGCAGGACTAGGAGATCGCGGAATCTCTGAAACAATTTATAGCTTCGCCTCATAGAGGAGGTCATGGCTGTGCCTCATTTCTTTTATTTTTCCCCTAAATCTTGCATTTTCGTTCTAAAAGTGTGCCTCTTTCCTGAAGATTTTTTCGTTGAATGTGCATCCGGTAAGGTGTTGGAATAAAATATAATGAACTAAAAAATGAAGGCGACAACTGATATTTGAACGAACAAAATTAAATCAAATAAAAAGTAAGTGAAAAATAAAGGAAAAAAAAACAACCAAAGGAATAGTGCATTGTGCACTTTGACAAGTCTGATTTTTACCCTCTGTACCTCAGAACACTTAAATTAATTTGATTTATTTTGAATTTTCTTTAGTTGTATTTCGTTACATTTCACTCCTGTGCCCTCTCGAAGCGTTAAAGGAGCGAAAAAAAGCACGCGTTGAGAAACCTCATACGTCCTGCCATCCACGCCGCCATGGCTAAATCAAATATTTCAAGGATTACATGAGACCTTATGAGAAATCAATTGGCAAAATTGACAACAGACAACTTACACATTGGAACACATCTTTGTTTACTGTGACATACTTGTCAGGAATAGAAGCGAGCTGGAACCTTACCTGAAACAAACATTAAATAAAGGAACTATATAGTAGAGATTATTTTAGAGAGGATAAATAGAATTGTAGCATAATACACTAAGTGATTAGACAAATATTAGAAATTAAACAAAGAACGCATTTGTGAATTTTTTAAGCTTTGGTGCCGGATTTTGGCGTCTGGGTTCCTCCACGAGACATGAAATTAGTCGAATGTAAATTATTATTTAACGTGCACCCTTTTGCACATGGGCGAATTCAAAGGGGGCGTAAGGGACGCGCGTCCCCCTCTCCTCCCTCAACATTCGTCCGCAAAAAAGAGGAAAAAGGGAAGATAGAGAGAGGAAAGAAACAACTGAGGAAAGAAGAATGAAGGAAGCTTATGCTTGGTAATTGTTCATGGTAAAATTGACTCAAACTGCATTTTAGATGCTTTAAAATATCGAACATTTTCCAGAGCCCTCCCAGACCCCTCTTTCGCTCCTCCTGATCGAAAAGTCTGGATCCGCCTGTGGTTTTGCAATTCTTATTTAGTAAAAAAACAACAATTTTGTGATGGAGGCTCAGGGGCCGGGGGATGATCTCGGTCGCCTTCTACCATAAATCCGGCACTTAACAGCGCAATGCCTATTATCGTCATCTCCTGATCAAATATCGCCCTGAGTGAAAATAGGTGATAGCACAAGGGAAAACACCCATTTCCTCACCGGACCGAGAGATGCTATCCAATTCCAATTACGTTGATGCAGCCATCCGATATCCTATCGCTCATATTCCTGAGCGCCCTTTTAGCGATGAGCACCCCCTCCCCTACGCACAAAACGCATAAGATATTTTTCATACTTTACAGGATCTTCATCAATTTCATTAATTCATCGCGTCGGAACTCCTCCGACAAGGAGGAGTGACTCGTTCTGTCGCCCGGCGGAAAAGAGCCGTATGAAAATTCGAACGTTGCGATATTTCCTTCGATACAACATAAATTTTAGGAAAAATGTAGGTCCATTTTTCTTCAAATTTTCAGACACGCTGGATAAATTCGCGAACAATGTCCTGTAAAAATTTCGAAAAAGAATATTAACGGGTTTTCGAGAATATCCAAGTTTTAGGAGAACGCATTTTGCAACGTTTGAATTTGCGTACGAGTTTTTCCCGTCATTCAGAAATGACCGCGGATGGACTCGGTTCGGAGTCGAGAAGTTGTTATCGTGGCTTTGGTGACGAAACAAGGTGAGTGGAGTTTGAGGTGAGTCCTTCGCCTCGTTTGGCTCCGTGCTTTCGGGGGCTCGAGTTAGGGGGCGCAGTTACGACGTTTCTTCGGGGGAGAGAGAAATCTGCGTGGTAATCACATTGGTGACGATAAATCACGCGCGCATCGCGGGGACTGCATTTTTATCGCACGGAAAGTGTTATAATAAACAAAAGGCGAGTTCCGCCCGGAATTTCGACAACTTCGTTGTCATATTGAAAAAAATTAAATTTTTTTCTTTTTTATCGTGTCAAAACTTCATCTACCCGCAGAGAAACGAGAGAATAAAAAACGTGGAAAAATTCCCTTCAATGTGTACTCCCAAAGACAATATAATTTAAAAACCCCGCATTGAAACTTTAAGCAACGTGACTTCACTAGAAGAAATAGTTAGTAATAACTGTGCATTATAACTTTTAAAGTTTGTTGAAATTGACGATAACTTCTCTCATGTAGTGGTTTCTCCCAATTCAATTTCAATTTACAACCCCCCTTGTGACATTTTACTTCTTACTCTGCGTCTCGCAGAATTCCTAGAGGCATCTGAAAAATCCAAGAAGCTCTGTAGAAGACCATTTTTTTGTACTTGGTGACTACTTTGAGCTTTCTTGAGTCCTCCGCCATTCGATCCGTTATTCTCATCCAAGAAGCTCTGAATAAGAGTATTTTTCTGTACTTGGTGACTACTTTAAGAATTCTTGATACCCTCTTCGCCATTCGATACAACATTCTCATCCGAGGGCCATATCCATCCGTGACGGCCGCGAAACCTGAATTCAAAAAAGGTCGTTCCGCTTTAATGAGGGTCATCACTGTTCATCGGACCCTAGCTTCTTGAAGAATGCTTGTACTCTTCTTGTTCTAGAAGTTTTGCTTGCTGCATAACTTCCAGGCAATTTGACGCGTAATGTATCCTTGTAGTTCGAATCAGATTGATTCCTCACACGATTAGTCCTTTTTTCAATCCACGAAAGTACGTCACATGCACGCATCTCCCGAAACCTACTCTGCGCACCACTCATCATTTATTTGTGGAGTTCAGAATGAATATTTGAGAATTTCTTGAACGTTAACATGCAGTCCATAGGTTGGGCGCCATAATGCCAGAAACCTGTTATCCGAGAAACCAAATCCCCAGAGGATGCCCCACCTGGCATCCAAGGATCCCACCTCCCGGGTTTATCCCACCTGGACTTCAAGGAGCCCATCTCGATACGTACCACGATCGTTAATGAATGACGGTTCCTTACTTTTCTTGAGGGAGAGCAACGCCATAAATTTCAAAAAGTTTCAATTAAATTCAAACATTTGAGCCTAAATTTGAGTTAAAACTTTCCGGACGGTGTTTCGATGCTTTGAATTTCGTGGGATACTAACTGATGAGCCGGGCCCACAACGTCTTATATCTCTCGACCTGACCCCAGCTCGATATTCCAATGCATCTCCTGACTCTGATTGAGATTTTTTGAATTTTTTCGGCTTGCTCTCCCCGCAAATTAGTTTTGACTCAGCATCGTTGGAGCCATATTAATTAGTGTCTTTAATTTTTTTGTTCTTCTTGATGGGTACTTAAGAATAAGCTTCATTCTTGGCCAGGGTCTCTATTTATGCACCAAAAATAAAATATTACAATCTCAACCATACTTTCAGCTGATTATGGCGCCAGTCTTAAGAGTAGTTGCACTAGCTAGACATGTAAAGGCACCAGCCAGCGCTATAGTTAATCCAACCACACTTTTGCTGACTCTGAGGGCACCAGCTAGAGGTAGGGTTGATCCAACCATACTTTTCGGTGACTTAACCATACCTCTGGCTTGTAAAACTACTCCAATATTTGGCGCCAAAATCAGCTAGAAGTATAGTTGGGATTGTGATACTTTTTGTCCGTGTGACTCCTTAAAAGAGTAGGTGGGGAAAAACTTGATTGAAACATGGCAACGGCCCACGTGAGTGGAGGAGGGTGGGAGCTCATGATTATCATCCGCTTAAAATGTATATTTCAACGAAACGGTCTGCTCACGGGAGGGGAATTCAATCGGGTCCCGATTAAATCAAACAAATAAAAAAGGTTCGTCCCCGCTACGATTATTTATGGGTGTTATCCTTTACCTTGTTGTCATGTTAATTCTCAATATCTTCCCAGCTTCCACCGTGCCGTGCTAAGGAAAATGCAGTAAGAGCCTTCAGACGTTGGAAAATTTCCGTTGACAAATCACGAATTTTCGGGACGATTTGAGTGTATTTTTCACACCGTATTTTTGGAGAATTTTCTTCGTTATTTCATTTACAGCGTCCGAATATTGCAATGAAGATTATTCACAAAAACTGATTGCGGTAGACGCACAGGTCATGAGACAGTATGTTGGAATTTTCTAGCCAGCGTGAGTTAAACATCAGCGTAATGCTGAAAATTTTAATACAGAGAGAAAAAGCTCACATGAGCACAATTTTCCCTCAAAGAGATATGCATATGCTGTTTGTAATTCAGGAGGCTTCATTGCACTGAGGATTGGCCCAACAAGGCCGAAATGCGTCTGCAGTTGCCTTCCTGAATGGTCGTAACTGGTGTTGCACGAAACAGCATATTTCTTTGAAGGAAAATTGTGCTCATATGAGCTTTTTCCCTCTGTACCGAGATTCTCAGCTTTATGCTGAGTTTTAACGCACTTTGGTTAAAAAATCCCAACGTACTGAAAAATATTAATATATTTCCTCAAAAATATGTTATTTTTGAGAGTGTAGTTGGTAACATTTGAATGTTCATACGACATTTTCCTTTAAAACGGCATACAATGCGGCATCCTTAAGGACAAAGCGGGCAAAAATTGGTAAAAGACACTTAATTTTAAGAAGATAGTGGCACCGACGTAGGAAAATCCGTTGGCACTATCAAAGTAAAACACTTGACGAATAAAAAAATGAAACCTCGAGACTTTTTTGCGTATTTTTAGAGAAAGGTTCATTTGAAATTGGCAACCTCAAATAAGCCCTGTGTGAACAATGAAAAAGCAACGTGAAATCCCCAAACTTTAACCTAAAATATCTCTGATAGTCGCAAAAAGTCGCAAGGCCTTTTTGGTAGAATTGAAGTTGGATATCTGAGGATTAAGAAAATGTCAACCACCCATTTTGCGATGCAAGCGAGAAATCTTCATTTCAAGTTAACGTCTTTTTCCTCTGTGTGTCCTCTGCGAGGAGCGGCGTGCTGCAAGCGCAAACCACGCACTGGTGCCTACAAACCTAACGGGATACTTCACGCATTGCGCAATGCGTGAAGTATCTCTGTTAGGTTTGTAGGCGCTCGTCGTGCCGCGGAGTGTTACGGCGGTGCCTCAAGCAACTATTTCACAACAGAGGTGTTGCACAGTATCATACGAAATTGAAGGCGCTCCAACATATCAAGAATGACACGCACCGTTTAAGAGTACGGAGCTTTCCTCGCAAAATAAATCAAGATAATGCGGCGCAAAAAGAGGGCGGTAGCCCAAAAACTCACTTAGTCCCAGTATTCGTATTTAATAACGTTTAGCATAATTTTTAAATTTCATCAGAGGAAAAAGTGACTCGATTCAGCAGAAACATTCTTGAGTATGCCTTCAAGAAGATTTTATTTTGAATCACAAAGAAAAGCGGAGGGCCGCACTGTGCGGTAGCACAAAACGGAAAACCGGCAGCAACGATTTCCACACACCTCGGTCCATTCCCGGCGAGGAATTCTGTCGCTTCTTCGGCTTACGGGTGTATCTGAATATTCGCGCAAGCCTCGGAGAGCACGGAGTCATACGGACAGTCGGGATTGATTAAAAAGGCGGTTATGTCCTTACAGCAGAGGAACAGCAATTTGAGAACGACTGAAGGGAAGGGTACTGGACTTTTCGAGTGAGGGGTGAGTGGGGAGGATTGGGACAAGTTACGGTCTCGCCTATCGCATAAAAATCCTCATTGTCTAAAAAATGCGATCTACAGTTGGAGCGCGCTGCTGCCGCTTGACGCGGAACATTACATTTAATTTCTATATTCCATTAAGATTTTGCTTTAGAACTGTCAACGTAATAAACAATGTAAAGTGAACAATTTGAAAATAGACTTTAAGCTTTGTATTCCACTGCACTACGGAAAATATGAGTATCTGGGAACGATAGGCTTTACAATTTTATGAGAGAAACTGGACGGCATTTCTCTTTTTTTCTTTTTTTTGGGGTCTCGTGACAGCAGCATAAGCGTATTGTTTTTGGACACATGGTGTTTCCGTCTTATGCAAAGTCCCCAACTTTTGTACTTGGTCCAGCTTTTAGATTTTAAAACATTAGATACAGATTTTTGGAGACAATAATGTAAAACACTCTTGGAGGTTCTGGTAGAAATAATTACATTTTAAGTTTTTGTGGACCACACGGAGAAAAAACTTTCGTGCATGGGACCCGAAGTTGAGGTCATATGGATCTCTGAAGTGTTCGGATCACGTATCTAAAAACTTGAGGTCCAGCTGCCGAAGTTCGGGTCAGACATCTGAAACACTTCGATGTATACCGAAGGGTTCGGGTCACACATCTGAAGTACTCCGGTACATACCGAAGTGCCTCGATGTCTGACCCGAATTTCGGCAGCTCGACCTCAAGTTTTCGGATGTGCGTGATCAGAAAACTTCAGAGATCCATATGACCTCAACTTCAGGTCCCATGCACGAAGTTTTTTTCTCCGCGCACGTTCCATTTTCGGTTGTATCTCCTGTAGCGGTTGATTCAGCGTTTTGTGAGTTGTCGCACTCTTTTTTACATCCAGAATGCTTAAGGTGATTCGTCAAGCTCAAGTGACGTGGTCGAACTGGCATGCGATATATCGCATCTTTTAGGTCAAAAATCTCGGCAGATTTCGAATTTTCAGCAAAAAAAAGGACGATAGCCCCTGCGCATGAGCCTGAAGAATCATTCTANAACTAATATACAAGAATTAAGCATTGAATCACGATTCTGAGACCAGGACAACTGATCCATCGCGCAAAACACTAAAAACAAGAAAATCTCTTTTTTGCGAAGAAAATCATGATCCCTCACCGAAACGATGTCACGACTCCGATCAAAATTTACCTAATCCACTCTGAGGCTGGACGCCGGCGTCGAAGCAAGGCCTTGGCGGTGGGGCAGGGTCCTCGGGCAAAAAGCTTGTCGCATTAAATCTGCGGAAAATCCAGGTCCCTCTTAACCTCCGCGGTGGCGCCCCTTAATGAAGTTTCCCGTTTTTCTCCATTAAGTCCGCCGCTCGGTCACTCCACCGTGCCAACCCCCATCCATCCCGCTTATCATCACCCCTTCCGCCTTCGCTTTTCGCCGGCGTCCGACAAAAATGGGACGCAGGGTGGCAAAAGGTGAGAGAGCGAAAAACAGGATGACAAGTCTCCTGGAATTTCAACATTCCCAACACTTTGAGGGCCGTCTTCATTGTTGTTACTCAAACGGCTTTTTTCCTTGAAATCCCTACGGGGCCGTCCCTAAATTGAACGTATTTCTATCAAACGGAACTATGTGCTTTAAGACATGAGCCCAGATACCTACCCTTAAGAAAACATGCATAACAGGGCTCACATCATAATGCATATAGTTCTGTTTGACAGAAATACGTCCAATTAGACGTATTTCTACCCTACAGAACCATGTGCAGTGGGAAAGATGGGACCTGCTCGTGGCGAGGTGGATAAAAAACAATGTGGTCAGCGGGCGTGATTCCTTTTGGTGAAATGGAAAAGCGGGATTTTAAATTCAACAAATAGAACTAAGTGCCTACTGAATGCGGGACTCATGAGCCGTGGGCATGGCAAAAGAGCGGTGAGGACTGGGCTCATGAGTTAAAGCGGAGCAAGAGCGACAATGGAGACGGCTCCGTTGCCGCTGACGTCACCGGCGCTTTATAATTCCCATACGTTCTTACCACCCGAGAAATACGAGCACACCCAATCTTTCCCACCCGCACATATTTCCGTTAGGGAGAAATACGTCCTATTGCGTGACGCTCTGTGGGGAGTGTCAAGGAGAGCGTTTCGCCATATCGACGGTGAAACTACCAAACCACGTATCTCGTTTGCGGTGTTTAAAAATCTACGCTCGCATTTTATTTTTTTGAGTTAGACCAAATCAATATCATTCCTTGAAATTTTCACAGAATTTTCTCCGCACGAAGAGGAAAAATCACAGAAATTTTCAAGACTGGACGTTAAGTAGTTTTTCATTTAAATAATAAAGTATGACAGGAAGTCTGCGACGTCGCAAACCGAGGTACGTGGTTTGGTAGTTTCACCGTCGATATTGTTTTTACATGCTAAAGAATAGAGAACTACGCCACAAAAGTGTTACATTTGTGATTTTTCTTCTCTGTGCGAAGAAAATTCTGCAAAAACTTCAAGGAATGATGTCAATTTTTTCTCCTTTAAAAAAATAACAAAGAGGCGGAGATTTTCAGACACCGCAAACGAGATATGCGGACTTACGCCGTCGATATGAGATAATTTTATTCGTTTTTTTGCGGGAAAGAAGTTTGAGCTGACTAGTTTAGGTGTAAATTACACACGCTGATTGCCTGATTTCCTACTTACAAGTTAATCCTGAAAACTGCTGTCTATATACATATTCGCAATGCTGAGGACACTTGTGAAATGGTGCTTTCATTCTCACGGTTAAAGATATTGGATAGCTTGCAACACTGTGTTATTGCCATTTAAAGGTACGTAAAACAATCGATATTCGTCAAAGTAGGCTGCTCCATCTGGAATTCATTATCTCTATACTGGATAGCAACTTTCGAGAATTTCCACCGATTCTCCCTTTGACTATTGGTCAATTTACTTGAATATGTACGTTGTGCTTTTCATTAAATTCGTTAATATTTAATTTGAGCTGGTGATTTATTCTAGCATAGCAAGACAAGTACTGCTCGCTAAAAGTTTGAATCAAAGCACCAAACGAAGTTTAATTCTAAATGTCGCAGCGGGCACTCCTTTGTAAATCAGAAGCGGCAGAAATAGAGCTCTTATTTTAGTTTAATCAAGCTTCGAATATTAAATATTACTGGCAGAATCCATCCAGCGGAATGAATTGACGTAACGTGGATGCAATATGAACGATAAAATAACACTTGATGAAAAATTACTGGAGCATATTAGGATATGTATGAGATACTGGTCCCGGAGTATTTGCTTTTGAAGCTACTGAATTCGATTCAAATCCATTACGTGCGCAAATGGAGACCAGCTTTGCTTTGAACGTTATTTTCGATAAAAGCATGCACGTATGCAGAAACAAACTGCTCTCCCCGTCCCCTCGAACTTGCATCCCAGGCCTTGTTGATCTCTTGTAAATTCGGTTGGTTAAGTGGTTTTTGGAAAACAGGTTGCCGACTCAGCACTTCGACGCAAGGATTCGTTAGATGATTTGTTTAAACATGTTTTTGCTTTACAACAATTTACAGATTTTATGCCTCTACACTACTCTACAGCTACATTTTAGCTATGACTTAATGTATATCAGCTTACGTTAACTTCATTTGGTGGTATACTCCTACTTAATTCATGTTTCTAATTGTTTGGCACTTTGCACGTTTGCTTGGTAAACTTACCGAAAGGAGGAGGATTGATAAGGGCCGTTTTTGGGCCCACCCTTAATTTCCTCAAATATACGATTTTTTGCTCATTGAAAGTCCATACTTTATGGAATGCATCAGAATCCGGTCATTCTCGGCCCTACTGATCAGGACATGGGGTCCACGGGCAATTTTGGCGGAAAATGCGGGTTTTGTGTCAAATGTCAAATAATGCACATGTTTTGCAAAAGTCGGCCCTCGGACTATTTTTAGGCCAATATTAGACCCGAAAAAAGACGGAAAATGGGTATGGTCATGATGCATTCTGGAAAATATAGACAATAAATTAGCCAACAATCGTTAAGTTAAGGAACTTCAGATAGGTTAGGCCCAACGACGGCCCTTCTCGATACTACTCCTTATAAATTTGTATGCAAGCTCTTTTACCCACTAACTACCAAAAAATTCGTGAGATCTCGTAGAATTGCTCGGGAATGAATTTCACGAAATTTTACATGTGTGGCTCTGGCTACCGTTACTTTGAGCACATTTTCGTTACAGATTGGTCAAACCACCAAGGGCGGATCTAACAAGACTTAATGGGAAAGCCAATTGACCGGCCGGCAATGGTGCGGTGCTTCTTCGTTGATCTTCGGCTGTTTCCGGAAATTTTAGCGTATCACGTGACTAACCTCGTGATTGATTTGGCCAACGATGGGTGCAATTTTGACTCATCTTTAATTTTCTTTCTTTCTTTCTTTCTTTCTTTCTTTCTTTCTTTCTGCAGCTAGGGAGTCTAGCCTTTCAATTGGCCCCTTCTCGAAGGGATCGGTTACCTCTAAAGATCTGTTTCTAGATGTAAAAGGAAAAATTCTCCACCATTGGGTTACTGAGTGGCAGCATTTCACCAATGCTAAATGCCCCCCTGCATTGCCTACTTCACCTTCATCCGAAAACTTTTATTTGACTCGACTTCAACAAGTAGTTCAAACTAGACTGAGAATTGGTCACACAAATTTTTCCCATAGCTATTTGATGACCCAATCAAACCGTCCTGCTTGCACTTCTTGTCCAAATTCCCCCTTAACGGTAGATCACGTTCTTATAAGTTGCCCACTTTATAAAGATATCCGAAAACGTTTTTTTTCCTACCCCTTACCCTCTCTTAAAAATTTACTTCTGAATACTCATCCTGTGAAACTTTTTGAATTTATGCGCTCCACTAATCTCAAAATTTAACCTTTCCCCTCAATCTTTTTGTATTTTTACTGATATTTCCATGTAAATTTATTATTGTTACTGCCCTCTTTAGAGGTGTAAATGGCCTTAGATGCTAAAGCACCGCTTTAAAATAAAATTATTTTACTACTACTACTACTTTCTTTCTTTCTTTCTTTCTTTACTACTACTACCTTCTTTAGAGGTGTAAATGGCATTAGATGCTAAAGCACCGCTTTAAAATAAACTTATATTACTACTACTACTACTACTACTACTACTACTACTGTCTTTCTTTCTTTCTTTTTTTGTGTGTAGGTCGCACTAGATGGTTTTAAAATTCCAAAGGAAACACCCAGTTCCGTAGAAACATTTTGCCTAACATCAAAACTGCACAGGAAAGATTTGGAAAAGATGGTGCCAAAAGTATCGTGGTTGTTGTTGTTTATAGGTGCATTGGCCTGATTCAACCTTGCGGATGAATCATGTAAATTTCAAAATCATGATGAACTCTGGTGCTTCGATGAAGCGCTCAACACATCCGAGATCTTTGCGCGCGACTGCTCTGCAACCAAACTACGCTTTTCGGAGACAACACAAACAAAGGTACGGGAAGGAAGGGGTCAAGTGAATGTTTACGGAAGGAGACAACAAATTACACTGTTTCACAGACGAAGAAAATACGGTCAATTGGACCGTCAAAGCTGCTTACATTGCCGGGTCATTTCATTTACGGCCTTAAAGCCATCTGAATGAGAATACTTTATGAACGCGTCGTTTTATCCCTGCTCTAGCTTACTCGCACATTTAGGGCAGAACGCAGTTTATGGCGCGTTCTAGAGGTCGAGTGGCTCGGATTTGACTCCGTTCGGCTCGACGCACCGAGGTTCAAAAATGACGAGTTGGCAGCCAAACGCGAGATAGTAAAGAGATGGTTTCTGTATTGCATTTAAAAATTCAAATATGTCTAATTTATTTTTCTTTGCATGGATTGAAAAAATGCACAGAGGCCCGTAAACTAACTTATTTACCTACATCAGAGTATAATATAAAAAATGATAAAATCAGGCTGAGATACTACAAAAACAGACATTTAGAACCGTCACAAGGCGTCAAGGCGCTTTGATACAACAATTCGTACTCTATGGATCTGCGTGTTGCATACAAGCATAATTGAAGGCGTTTCGGTTTTCTTTGCATTCGCGGCGATGACTCGCGGTGCGGCGACTTGCGCGGCACGCAGTGCAGCAGTAATTAAACTAATTCTAGGTATTTGTCACGTAAAATAGATTGTTTTCAATGACTGTTTTGACTCTGCTTCAATTTAGTTTTAAACAAAAAAGAACTTTAATGTCGCATGATTGTGATTATCAAACGCTGATTTACGAGTAGAATCCGGAAATTTTCGAAAGTTCTTTTCCTTCTTTTCTTTCTCATCTTCTCCATCCTCCTCTTAATTTAATTCATTTAACCAACCTTAATCATTCTCCTTTACTTCCCTCATTCTCATCTGACGCGTCCCCAACTGACGCATGCATTTCTTTGAAACTTTTCGTGAGGGAATAACCTTGTTCTTTAATTCCACCCAGTTATATCAAGTCCATATAGACCTGAATTGGTCAGCAGCTGATTATTAGAATTGAGAGATAAAGCAATAGACAAAGAGAACGAAGGGAAAATAGTGCTATGATGCGTTTTTTTCTCCAGCACGGTAGGATTTAATTGAGTCGTCCTACAACTGAGTACGCCGAGTAAACAGCAACGCGCACTTGAAAGATATTGAGTCTGGCTGGTGCTGGTGCTAGTGCCCATTCAAGAGCTCTCACAGCCGAGGCAGCCGCTATTAGCATTGACGTCACCTCCGTTACTCTCTTTAATATTATAGATACAGCTCTACTTCAACATTTTCAAAACCCGTCCTATACTCAACGAAAATAAAACGTAAAATCGAAAATCGAAAAACTTTTTCGCCTCGGAGGCCGCACAAGAATATTATCAAATTTTTTTAAAAGAAGACTCGACGTGCAAGTGAGTCTTTTTTAAAAAAATTTGACCGTATTTTACTGCCGTTTTAAGGAAGAGCGCCGCAGGAGCCTTTAAACGTTGCCAATTTTCCTTTATGAACCGACGATTTTCCGATTCGACCATCGAACCAAGGTTTAAGTGGAAGCTTATAATAACAGAAAACTCAGGAAATTTCAAGATGCGTATAGGAACCGTTTCCGAGTTACGGGGGAGNGGGGGGGGGGGGGGGGGGGGGGGCAAAGGGGTCAAACTCCGGCCTTATTTTTCGCTATTTTCTTTTTGAATTGATGTGTCTACGGGGTTGTTTAAACATGTTATACACAACCGGTTCCTACGTATTTTTACACGCAAAATCGAGTATTAATGTTGACGAGTCGATATATCGATCGGTTATATCGATTTTCCAAGATTCTTTACGGAAAATCGACGATTTTTTGAGATTGAAATTGTTCATTTTTGATTCATGGATGACTGAATGCACCTAATATGACTGTAGTACACCTACCGATACCCTGTACCCTGTAGTACCTACGTATTTTTTCTTGTAGAATCGATTTTTAACGTTAACGAGTCGATATACCAATCGCTTACATCGAATTTTTGCAATTACCTAGGTTTTGCAACCAAATTTTGGGTTTGAACACATTTCCGATCGGGTCGATTTCCAGTTGAATCAAGTTTTCAATTGGGGCACATTTCCGGTAAAGTAGAAATTATGATTTTCGATATCCGGTCATTCCAGTCGGTCAGATTTCCGATCGAATCAAATTTTCAGTCGAGTAAAATTTTCGACAGGGACACGTTACCGGTTGGAAATAGTTTCCAGTTGGGTCAATTTCCGGTCACATCATATACGGATGGATTACGGTTCCAGTGAATTGGAATTTTGGGATGGGTCAGATTTTAAGTTGGATCGAATTTCCAGTTGGGTCAAGTTTTCGATCGGAGCACGTTTCCGGTCGAGCAGAGTTTATGGTTGTCGATTTCCGGTTAAGTAAAATTCGGCCGGACGATTGGTCGATTGATTTGAGTTTCCGGTGGGTAAGATCTCCGGTTGAGTACAGTTTTGGTTAGCAGGGTTACACTGGTCAGGTTTTCGGTTGAATAAGATTTGTGGTAAATTTGAGTTTCCAGTTAATTTAAAGATTCAGTTAAGTGGATCAAGTGTCCCGTTTAATTGAACGATCCCAATTTTTTAATTGAAGATTTGCGTTGTCCAGGAAGATCATCGATTTTTGAATCCAACAATTCCGAGAGATGCACCAGAGACAAAAAAGAAACACGCATGCTGATTAGAAGAGAGAAAATTACATGTAAACTTAAAGATGGAAATAAATATCTCTGAAATCTTTATCAGTGTATAAGTCGCAAGGAGTCAGCAATCGCCGGCAATGGGCCTGTTGCAAACTTTTGCTAGAGCAAAAATAAGAGTTGTTTCTTATAGATAATGCCTCAAAAATCACGATGAGCGCATCGGCAAAGTCTGAAATGCAATCATAACTTCACAGTCTGCGTAAGAAATTTGCGGTTTTTTGAGCTTCCCGCTTCAAAAGCGATACTACGGCACAGGTGAACATTTTGTAAGAGGAGTCGTTTCATCGTCGGCAATACTCATCATGGCCGACGCCAATCCGCCAAAACACGTGTGATGGGACGAGATAATACCTGAACTGGATTGGACCAGATAACAATCGGCGTGCTTTTAACGTTCATGTTTTCCACGCCCGCATTGATTGACCTTGAACTCTCCTCGAATTACGCGCAAAACTGCGCGCAAGTGTCGGCCATGATGAATATCGCCGACGATGGAGCGACTCCTCTAACAAAATGTTCATCTGTGCCGTAGTATCGTTTTTGAAGCGGGAAGCTTAAAAAAAAGCAAATTTCTTACGCAGATTGTGAAGTTATGAGTGCATTTCAGACTTTGCCGATGCGCTCATCGTGATTTCTGAGGCATTATCTATAAGAAACAACTCTTATTTTTGCTCTAGCAAAAGTTTGCAACAGGCCCATTTGCAAGCTCCGTGCTTGTCAATTCGTCAAATTGTAATTACGATAACATCGATGTAGTAAAGATTTCTTTACGCCTTCAAATCCAGCGATACTCTCCGCTTTGCCAAGAAGTTAGTTTAGTTGCTTAACCGAACCTAACACAGATTATTGATGACATCTGACGAACTCGCGAGTGTGCTAGCTGGCACCATGTATCCAAGAAGAAGGGGCTAACGTATGTTTAAATTCGAAGCATAATAATCCCTACTTCCAATCTCGTTTTTTCACTTTAAAACGATTAAATTTGTTGATTAAACACGAATGGATTGCAATTTGCCGGCGATTGATAATTGCCTGCAACCAATACCTTGCCAATACCTGCAAATGTTTGTGAAAAAATTGATGAGAAAAAAAATTACTGACTGCACAATCACAATCACTGCCTGTAAAAATGTTCATTAAACAATACTAAAGCACTTCATCGGTGGTGAAAGTGCAGAAGTGCGAATCTCGGAAAACACGATTTTCCAGGGGAGTAAAAAACTGTCTGCATTCCTCTTTATTATCGGTAGAAGGGTAATCATTCTTGAGGAAAGCAAGAATAAGATGTTTTTTCAAACTCCATCAGCAGTTTCAAAATGCCGAGAATCGCGTTTTTGGCACTAAGAATCGAAATTTCATCAGGAAATACGCATTTTTGCAAATGGGGTTTTAAACTTGTTGGTGGCTTTTGATCATTTATGACTGAAAAAAGGGTTTCACACTTAAAATTCCTTATCAGATATGATTTAGTTGGTCATCGATGCTCCATCCATCCATCCATGCTTTACGCCTTCCTAATGGACCAGTGGACAAAGAACCTTTTCTTCAATTTTGATTATTCACAGCTAATCAAAGAAAGCTCATTTATCCGTGGGAAACTTTGTAAATTCACAACCGCTTTTGAGTAAGTTGCGATCATGTAAACGGCGACTCTTTCAGTTTCGCATTAGAATACGATGACCGAACCAAGGGACTTAAAATACACAATCTGATCCAGCCGTCTCAGCTCTCTTCTTTGAAACAGGACGTAGCGACCAAAAAAAAATCTTAAAATGTTATCATAATAATATTCCTTGGCATTTTTGAATATGCGGCACGATTTAAAACCCAAAATTATGATCTTCTTTGGTCAACATCGTCGTACATGGCCACTCACAATGGATACAGATGAGCGCCTTCAAATCAACCTGTAAACTTAATGCAAAATTCTGATACCACTATTCGTGCGTCACGGCAGGCATTTTGCATACCCGGCCATTTGAAGGCGACTAACAGACTTCAAGCAACGGACGTACTACGGCACGAAGGCCGGGAGGAAGGAGCCAAAGACGGGGGTCCGCCCCCTGACCCCTAAAGAGCCAAGGGAAGGGATCAGCCCCCTGAACCCTAAGAAGCCAAGGAAAGGGCTCAGTACCCTGAACCCTAAGGAGCCAAAGACGGGGTCCGCCCCCTGACCCCTAAGGAGCCAAGGGAAGGGCTCAGTGCCCTGAACCCTAAGGAGCCAAAGACGGGGGTCCGCCCCCTGACCCCTAAGGAGCCAAAGGAAGGGGTCAGCCCCCTGAACCCTAAGGATCCAAAGACGGGGGTCCGCCCCCTGACCCCTAAGGAGCCAAGGGAAGGGGTCAGCCCCCTGAACCCTAAGGAGCCAAAGGAAGGGGTCAGCCCCCTGAACCCTAAGAAACCAAAGACGGGGGTCCGCCCCCTGACCCCTAAGGAGCCAAGAGAAGTTGTCAGCCCCCTGAATCCTAAGGAGCCCAAGATTGGGGTCCGCCTCCTGATCCGTAAGGATTCAAGGGAAGGGTTCAGCCCCCTGAACCCTAGGAAGCCCAAGATGGGGGTCCGCCCCCTGACCCCCGAAATTTTACTTGACCGGAAGTTGAATGTCTTAATATCTCCTTTTCCGGAAATGTGTCCCAATCAAAAACTTGAGTCAACTGGGAATCTACGTTACCGGAAATGTGTTCAAACCCAAAATTTTGTTGTTCTTGGATGGAGAAGAACCAACTTCAATACCAATATATAATTGATTTTCCTAAAATATCACAAAAATTCGAAATAAGCGATTGATATATCGATTCGTTAACGTAAAATATCGATTCCTCATGAAAAAATACATAGGTGTCGTTGTACTACAGTCATAGTTGGTGCAGTTAGTCATCCATGAATCAAAAATGAATAATTTCAATCTCAAAAAATCCTAGATTTTTCGTAAAGAATCTTAAAAAAATGATATACCCGATCGATATATCGACTCCTAAACATTAAAATTCGATTTTGCGTGTAAATATAAGTAGGAACCGGTGTGTTTAACAGGTGTCAACAACGATAACAACCCCGTAGACACTTCAATTCAACGAGAAAATAGCGAAAAATACGGCCGGAGTTTGACCCCTCCCCCCCCTGACTCGAAAACGGTTCCTACACTCATCTTGAAATTTTTTTCCTGAGTTTTCTGTTATTATAATTTTTTACTTTAACCTTGGTTCGATGGTTGAACCGAATACCGAAAAAGGGGCGAAAGTCAGCCCTTATTTTGGGAGGCTCAATTCGAGTGAGATTCAAGGGTCGTCACAAAAATTTTGTGACCTTTCTCAAATCAGACAGAACTTCTTGACTCTCTAGTTTCTCCTGTTTTTTCAAGACTTGACATCTTTCCATTCCTCGAGGGTTGTCATCTCCGTTAATAATATAGACTTCGAAACTTGGCTTTTCGACAGATCTCATTATTTTTCGTTAATCTGGAAGACTCAACCGACGAAGCGCTCTCTGCGACAAGCGCGACTCACCCATTAACTTTATCTTTGAATCTTCCGACGGAAGCGTTTGGCCCGGGGGCAGTTGTTGAGTTTGATCCAATTCGGGGGTCGATCCAATTTCCCGGTCCCAGATTTTACGGGTGATCCCGTTGTGTCCGCGAGCGCGCTAAGATAAAGCCGGTTTTCTTAACAAGAGGAAACAACCGGGTTCCTGTCGTTAAAAAGCTCGTTGCTAGGAAGCTGGAAGCGCAAACTCCCCGCAGATATTCAACTTTATCTTGGCCGCGGAGCTATTATCGTGGGCGGTGGAAGTGCACCGAAGCGCGCCATTATGAGTCCTAAAGTGGATTGTTGTAAACTGGATGGGTCATAAAATCAGCGGTCCGGATGGTGAATTGAGAGGATGGATTCCGCTTTCGCCGCGAGACAGCGCCATGAAGGAGGCGCGATTTGCATTCCGACCGCACTCCACCGCGCGCACCGTGACAGCTCGACAGGGACGAAGACGATCAACGCTAACTTTTCTCTCCACCTGACTCCGGTCCGATCGGGATCCTGTCGAGATCCCGAGGGCCAGACAAGTAAGCTCGCTTTTTACAATGTCCAACTCTCCTTGCGCGCCGCCAAGTGTACCCCAAGTGGCGAAAAAATGTCATCTGCCAAGTGCAAAATAAGAGCACGCCTTGAATGGTGCAAGTGTGTGACCACCAGATATTCTTGCGTTGTTGTTTTAACTAGTAAGGCACTCGACGACCAGTGGCGTGGCGTGATTTGCGATATATCGATTGATTTCCCATTTAAACATATGGAAAAGGGTCGATAAACAGGGTATCCGCAACGAACACCTTAATAATCGATTCACAATTATCATCCGTTGATTTTAAAATGGGTCGTCTCCCTGAAGTAGGCCAAATTTGAAAATTATCTATTCAATGAAATAAAAAATACCAGGTCCCTTAAAAAGTAATTTCGGGTGGTAACTTTGGATTCAAGGTGCGTATTTGGACGAAAAATTGATGGTGAATGAAAAAGGTGTTTCTGAAGGGAAACATATCCGCCATACTTTAACTTTACACAACTTTTTGTACAACTATTTACAGCTCTATATAAATTTTGAAACGCTGATATTCTTGTGTGGGCCATTGTTCAACTGAAAACGGACTTGTCTTCTTTTAAAAACAATTCTGAAATCATTGAACATTGCCACGCTAGGGGGTGGAAGACGACCGTACGCACAAAATCAGTTTTCAAATTCTTGTAACACATACAATTTATCATTAGATTATGATGGCTTTTAAGGGCTCTAGGAAACCCGCAAATATCTGTGAAACCGTAAAAAGTGCTATTTTATGCAACTGCTCGCAAAAATGCTGGTTCACGACAAATAAACGTAAAAAATTTCAACTCCTGATCCGTCGAAAGCATAATACAACGCGACCATACAGAGAACCTTCAACTTATTTAACAGATGAACAAAGAGGGAGAATATATTACTCACGCTGAAAGAAAGACAGAAAAAAAACGTAACATATAATACGAACTTAAATTCAAGTATCACCCACGTTATCAGACGTGCACTGTTTGTATACAGTAGATAAAGTGCGGGACTTCCGTATAATCAATTCCATTTCTCCGGTGTTCTCGTTTCACGTGCATGTATGCAAGCAACAAAACTCAGCTGAAACTTTCCCACCGTAATTTCCTTTTGTTTACCCAGTTTTCTTTCCTTCATCTTTGCTCGACTCCGACCAAAAAAAAACGGCACCCACTCTTGCTGGTGCGCAAGTTTTGTCACTGCAATTTAACACATTTATGTGAAAAGAACTATCTGAAAATACATGAAATCAAAAGTAACAATGTGGGACGCAAACCTCATGCACTTAGTTCTTTTTAATTTAGTTTATTTTCACATAGTTCCTTTTGACCATAAATGAGTCCAATTAAAATGTACATTCAACAGACCTTGTCCTTTCTTCGTTAAGGTGAGACTTCTCATGATTTATGACTCAATTTGGATAAAAGTGTCGGACTCACCATTTTTCTGCGCTTACGGAGGAATACTCGAGGGTGAAATTAATTTTGCGCCGTAGCGCGATAGTTTTACTTCATCTCACGGACTCAGAAAGGTATTATCATTTAAGAGAGTGGACCCTTAGACAGAGTGAAAATTAAACTTCCGCGAGACATGTATCTCTGTCAGAATTTTACGTAGAACAGGTGAAACTTATCAAACTTTCAAAACTTTCAAAATTAGCTCAGTAGTGAGACGTTCAAATTTGTGGTTGATGTTGAAATAAATTGATTCATACTTGCCCCACGAGGAAAAACCAAAATCAACGTCATTGGGCCAAAAAAAGGACAGGGTCAAATCAAGGAATTTTCTTGCTTTCTTCCATTTTATTAATCCTCACGGCGTGGACGCTAGGTCTCCAGGAAAGTTTCATTCTTTACGGCGAGTGATGAAAAGACACGTCGCCTACATACAACTTTAAATTATCCACGAGTATCCTTGTTGCATATGCAAAAAAATGCAGGCGCGTTAAATTTCTTCAAATTCTGCACAGTTTTTGCTCTCGTCGTGCTGTCGCAAGTCCTTGAAGAAAAGCAGTCCTATCTTTTAAATAAAGATTGCTAACGAACAATACCATCTATCTGCAAACTGACTTTCCAGAACTGTAGAATGAGGCAAATTCGCTAACTCTTTTTTGCCAAAATTATCAGTTAGACGATATTGTTCGTTAGCTCTCGATAAAGATCATGATCTATGTGAAAACTTCGGAGAGTGTTTCAAAGCGTTATATCGTTTAGTTCCCGGATAAAAAAAAACTATAATCAAAGCAGAAGTGAGGGAACTGGACATGCAGTTAGGCTATTTCTTATGAACATTTACATAATGACGGAAGCGGATCCAGCAATTCGGCAACATCGGATTTCCTCCATTTAAACCTATGTCACATAATCGATTTTTGTCGGAACACCTGACTCGTCTAAGAATCGATACATTTTCATAGGTTTAAATGAAGAAAATAGAGTTGTCAATGGGTCAGTTACGCTGGTCACAGAATCGTGTTTCAATGCTTGACTCCTGTAGATCAGCTAAGAATAATAAGATCTGTCCAAACAGCAACTTTCTACATTCAACATTAACCGAGATATCACGCTTTGAAAAATTTGGTTTATGACGTCATCCACATAGTGACACTTGGTTTCTTTCACCTTGCCTACATCCGAGTTACGTTGAGTAAACAGTTCAAATGTGTACCTCACTGATTGATGAAAGCAGGGTGGAAGAAACCAAGGGTGTCATTACCGCAGTAGATGACGTCAAAAACCCAACTTTTCAAACAGCGATATCCCGGTTAATATTGAATGTAGAAAGTTGCTGTCTGAACGGATCTTATTTTTTTAAGATGTTCTACAAGAATCAAGCATCAAAACACAATTCTATGACCAGCTTAACTGACCCATCCGCTGAATCCGCCAATGCTTGAAGTCGGGGCAAGTTTTTGAAGGAGGCAACACTGTAACAGGCTCATAAATACGATGTCTCGAGATATCGTGTCTCTTGGTGAAGTCATGGATGAAATCGATAAAGTATGATTTTGGCGATGAATTTTCCACGGAGCAATAATTACGAGTTTATTTTCAAAGAATGCCGGCACTTTGGAAGTTGAGGGCGTCGAGAGGAAAAGAGGTCGGCTTATTCGAAGTAATAAGCGAGAGCCCCAAGTTTCCAACTCGGCGCGGTGCTCAAACAGAGCAAGTTTTCTCCTGACGGGAGTTGGTACCAGTTCGCTCATGCATCAGATGAACCAAAGTGGATAATTTGATCGATTGTCTTTATGTCTGCCCGTGAGTGCCACCGCCTTCGTCATCCTCGAGGTCGAGCCTCTTTTTTCCCCTCCTTCTTACTCCCGTTCTCGTTTTTCGTCGCTCTAATGACAAAACGGGAAATTTCTTCTTATGAGGTTCGTGGGGGAGATTTCATAAATACAAACTCAACTGGAAATTTTGCGCACTCTCAAACGGAAACGCTTAATTTTTGTAGTGTTTGTACGGCTAAAAGTGGTTAAAAATTAATTTTGTTCTCGACATTTTGGTTTTTTGGCTACGTTTTTTAGGCATCACCACTGAGGAAGATGATAAAAGAGTCATTTTCTTCTAAAGGTGACGAAATTTTGTCTTAGATTATTTTCGACGCAATGAAAGAATGTTAGGGAGGGTTTTTTTCTAATCTTGTTCTTCATCAACAATTTGTTTAAAGAAACTTCATTCTACTCAAAATAAATTTTTCCGATATAAAAGAGGAAAAAAATACATGACCTGTTACTTAAACGGACTTTTTAGAACGAGGGAATTATTTTATCCTCAGAGGAAAGTAAAGTTTTTTAATTCAAAGGAGTTTAAGGAAATTAGATTAACCCTTTGGAGGGGAGGGGGGTGTCCGCAAAGCAAGCCTTAGTTTCATTTGAATTTTAAAAAAATAGTTTTCCAAAAAAATGAAGCTTTCTGGATTGAAAATAAATTTGTCCTTTAAGCCAGCGAAATCTTTTGAGTCAAATTAAACACTTTTCTGTGAATCAAATATATATATTCAAAAAAGAATAGTTTCAAAACAATTTTTCTTTTAGGGGGTGAAGCAGCCCTTGGAAGTGGCGAAGGAAGGTGGTGGATGTGGAGCCGCATAGTGGTCCGGCGAGGATCTTCTCAATCGTAGCTTAAACGATGCATACAGCTCCTAATTTGACCGGGTAGGGCTCGAGTTTACCCAAAGCGTACAGTAAAGAACGTGAACAAGACAAAGGGTTGAATCACGCGATCCGCAAGCGTGGATGCCGCATAGTTCCGGTTTTTGCTGGACTCTTCACTGAATTAGGTGAACAATCCTCCCAAAAGTCATGCACAGCGCATGGCGTGTATAGTTTAACTATATTTTCCGGACAATAAAGCAATTAAATCAAGCTTACGATTGGTTAAGTTCCCTAATAAGTTTACTTCGCTAGTTCTGAATAATCTCTATATCCTGTAATGACTAATGGATCTGATGCACACGAGAAACACGGTTTATTAATTATTAGAAGACACGAGAGTTCTGCCGTGCTTAGGAAAAACGCCGTATGAACATTCGAGAGTTGCAAAATTTCCTTCGATAAAACGTTTATTTTTGAGGGAAGATACTAATATTATCCCTTGATATTTTCAGGAACTTTGAGTGAAAATGCGAACAAAATTATTTGAAAAATTGAAAGACATTTTTTTTTACAAATTTTCCCGAAATTTCGTGATTTACTAAAGAAAATTTTGCAGAGCTTGAAGACTCATACGACATTTTTCCTTACCACGGCAGATTTGCACGAAAATTACGTCAAGCATTTAAAATATGCCCTCCACACTAAAATGCAGCAGATTTCTGGTTCGATTGGCGCATTTTTTACATAATCGTGTGAGCACTTTCCTTTTGTATTTGGGCTGCATTTAGCAATAAGGAACCACTATTTCTGGCTCATTCATGAAAACACCTACCTGCGAATGGAAACTGACAAAACATACGTTGTTTCTAAAATGGACCAGAAATAGTAGTTTCTCATTGCTAAATGTTGCCTGTCCAGTCGTTAGAAATGAAGACTGTCTACAAAAAAAGCAGAAAAAACGAAGGGAAACGAAGTCGTTCGCAAACAGGTATGAATTTTTCCTTGAGACCGTCAAGGGGATTACTTGTTCCCTTCAGTGATGTTTTCCTTCCAGAGGGAACAGTTTTCTCTCCCCAGGGAATAGTTTTCCCTCCCGAGAAAATAGTTTTTCATTCCGAGAAAATACTTTTCCCTCTCGAGGAAATAGTTTTCTCTCCCGAGAGAATAGTTTTCTCTCTCCAGGGAATAGTTTTCCCTCCGGAGAAAATAGTTTCCTCTTCCGAAGAAATAGTTTTCTCTTCCCAGGGATTAGTTTCCTCTCCACAGGGAATAGTTTTCCCTCTCGAGAGAGTTTTCTCTCCCGAGAAAATAGTTGTCTCTCCCGCGAGAATACTTGTCTTTCCCGAGAGGATACTTTTCTCTCCCCAGAGAAAATCGCATAACAGTATTGTTCTCGCTTTAGAAAGTACAGCCAAGTACTACTTTTTCAGATTTTTTCATTTTTTTATCGTTTTATCTAACTGAGGAAGGCTGATTTTTCAGCCTTCCTCAGCCTTCCTTTTGTGATATTCACGTGAAAATTAGCCTTGTCACCCGTTGTGTAATTTGTTTTATTAATGTATAACTTGTAGCGGGCTGCGAAGCATTAATCATATCTCATATTTTAGCTTATGTTGAGATTTTTTTCTAGAGTCCCCCATTTAATAACCGTAAAATACAACTCTCTACAATATTAATTTAATATATAGATGGTTTTCAACATGTTTTATACGGTTGTTTTTAATTCGCCTTCAGTTGGGTCCGCAGCAATTGTTGTTACGAATGTGCTGTGCGTGCTGATCCCAGTTCATTACATACTTGCCTCTTTGAAGGCGTTTAATGTAGTAGAGCCTCCTGCTGGAGAACAACAGAAGTGAGAGTAAATCCTACTTCGTCCGTTCTCCGACAGATTGCGCTACTTGTGCACAAAAAACGCCTTCAGAGAGTCGAGTATGTAATCAGCCATAATCAACACGCACAACATATTCGTAACAACAATTGCTGCAGACGCAGCAGAAGGCGAATTCTTCAGTTAAAACAGAGAATATGATAGATAGTCTTCGTATAACGAAAGAGTATGTATTCGATCGAAATGAAACGAAAAAATAATAAAAACGTGAACCGATCAACACATTTCATGGGCAAATAAATAAAGAAGCTAATAAAAATTAGTAGAAAACTTACATTCACTATGAAAATTTCAAATTGCGGTGCCTCGTAATTAGGATCAGCGAAGATTTTGATTTTCCGTGATTTTAAACCCACACGTGCCATAGACTCATCCCTTGTAAACCGTTTTTGGGTACATTTTTGTCGCATTTTTTTTGCTTCAAGATCACCGTACAATCTATGTCTTCTTTATCAATCGCTTTTTCAATCAAATTCGACAATCATAGCCCGCTGGAAACCATTCGACTACCTGACTTAAAATTCTACGAGTATACTCTTATCACAATCCCAAAGTAGCAGTGATCGCGATAAGTTGCGATTTGACCGAAGAATGCATCGCGATTTTATCGACATGGATTAATTACAAGATTATCGGGTGAAAAATTGCGATTACAATTACACACATTTGCAATAAAATCGACGGCGATTTATCGCAATATCATCGAACAAAAAAATAGTGATGAAGTGAGATAAAATATCGATCAGATCGAACAAATGGTCGCGACAAGAGTGAGGATAATCGCTCCGATGCTGATGATTATAGCGATTTTATCGCCAAAATATCGCGAGAAAATCACAACTTCATTTCAAAACTTCTCAATTATTCCGTTGGAAAATGCTACTCTAGATCCGGACTCGTTCTTGGGAAGTTTTGAAACAAAAGTTTGCTCAGTTATCTAGAAAAAAAAAAATGAATCGGAATAATTATGGAGTGTAAAACGCCAAAACGATTGTGGTTAACACATCCGGACTATTCGCATTCATCGAAGTGTCTCCCGTTAACCGAATCACAAGTTGCATTAACACGAATCATAGAATCAAAGATCGTCCCGGAAACCGTCTGTTCGTTTGTTTGTTAGCTTTTGTTTCGGCGTTTCCGAGCTTTAATTCTTCTGCCGAGCGCCGTTCGGGGTGCGAGCGCCATTAAATTGTATTTACGGACGTGAAGGCGGTAAAAATTTCGGCGGCTCGAGAAACAAATGGGAATGCGGGGTTGCCGGCTCTCCGTAGCGGAAAATCCGCATATGATTTCATGTTACTTGATGGAAAATTTTGCCAAGCGTGGCAACGGCGCCGGCGTAACAAGGTGCGACGGGAACGGCGCGTAACGCAGTTTGCGGGGAGACCTGGGCGCGGTATGCGAGCGCGAAAAGGAAGCAAGGAAATTAAAGGACTTATTCAAATGTGAGCGGCGTGACTTGCATTATTCAAGGACCAACCCTCACGCCGCGCCGCCCCGCGTTGTCGGGTTGCTTTGCAATGGACCGCAGTACAGTACCTTCATAGGGAGAGTATGGACGACTCGAATATTTGGAGGTTAGGTTGATCATGTCATGTAGCTCTTGGGCAGAGACGAGTGACCCTCCACTGGCCTCCTAGCCTAGCTAGGTGGAAGCTTTTACTTTCGGGGTTTCAACAATTCCTTTTGGACAATTATTAGTGAGCAACAGTCATCACCCTAGTTTCGGCTGTTGACTTACCTACATGGTCGATGATGAGCTTCAAATGACGTCATGAGCCAAACAAGTTTCCCAAACGTCGGCCATTTTTGGTTTGTTTGCAAAAGGAAACTGCCAACACGTTGTTGAACATCAACCATGTAGGTAAGTCAACAGTAGAATGCTGAAGTCCCGAAAGTAAAAGCTTCCACAATGGCCAAGATCCTAGTGGAGGGTCTCTAGTCTCTGCTCTTGGGGCCAAAAAGAGGAGCCAACCTATGAACTCGAACTATCCAGTGCTACTAATTTTCACATTTCAACTATTTACACTGATAAAAAATTATAAAACCACGTGTAAAATTTCGATTTTGCTTACATTTTCTCAGTTTCAAAGTTTTAATCGTTATGGACACATGTTTGTAATGCGCTGTCGACCATATTGAGTAATCTCCCAAATGTATAGATTGGCAGCGGCACTTTTCTGGGGATTTTCTTTTTTCATGCTGTCGCTCTTTTGGACCCTAAGAGCTACATAAATCGAGCTGTCCATACTCTTACTATAAAGGTACCCTAGACCGCAGGACACGGTGAGAATTCGAGCGTCTCAGCTGGGATCATTATTGAAATTGACCGACCAAGTAGACGAAGGGAAAACGCAACTATCGCATTCATGGTGACAGGTGCCTGTGTCGCAGGCAATAAGTTAAATTAGGAATTTTATCAAATTCCCGGATGGACACTCAAATTTAAACAGTGTCTAAAATTTGGGAAATTTAAGACGGAAAGCTCACGAGTTTCGATATTTTGGGGAAAATAACTCATCAAATCTACGAGCTCTTCTCAAATTTCTCTCTTCAAATGCTTCCTATGTATTTAAATGTTAAAATTTGATAAATTCTATGTTCTCTGATATGCTGAAAATTTGAAGATGAATTATCGTTCAAGAGCTGAAAATCGTTAAAATTGAATTATGCGCATTTTTACAGAGAATTCTTTATTTGGGATGCGTGAACTCGTAATGCTCCGCTCTATGCTGTCAATGAGGTGTCGCTTAGATTCGGGAAAAAAGGTGAAAAATAAGACCCGATCACATATCTTATCTTCGGCTGTTTTGCTAATGTAGCTCTTAAAGCATCCCTACAAATAAGACAATTGGAACCAACACAACATGGAAATGGAGAAAGGAAAAGGACACGCACTGATGACGGCGGAGGGATACAACTATTCGTGCTTGATGGATGTCCGTGTTGTATCTGCAAAATTGAAGGCGCTATGGCGTGAGGCGTGAGCTCGCGATGTCTCGCTCCAGACTGCCAATGAACTGCCGCTTTTGTTCGGGAGAAAAGTTTCAAAAAACCATCAGACCCCAGAACTTCTCTCCTGTCTTCGGCTGTGTTGATATTCAATTTTTTTCACTTTATTTCAATTTAATGTCTTATTCTTTTTTAAGATGTATTTTTAGTCCTACACCTAAAGTTCGGATGTGCCGGCCATATGAAACCAGCGGGGTACGTGTTTTCAGCAAGCCTTGGGTCAGTTTGACCCGGCTTGGGAATCTAAAGATTAGATTCCACTATTTAGCGAAATCTCAGCTCCTATACCATTACTTGTAACTTGACTTCCTAGTAAACTATTGGTTCAAACAGCATTGCACAAAAATCTATCGAATCAACTTTATCGGACCACAAAAACGTTGGACTAAACAAAATTGGGTAAAGTGTCTTTTATAATCGCCTCTCATAATTACCTTTTATAATTGGTAATGATCAAAGGAACACTAAATTGTTGATCCAAATAACGAACCTGATAACGAATCAAATCTGAAACTGTACAGTCGAGCAAACAAGCAATATAATCTGAATAAGAAGGGAAAAAATATTGGAAGGGAACAAACAGTGGAATAAATGTTTTATTTTACTATTCATTCTAACACAACATTTTGCGAGAAACATGAAAATGCCACCGATTATCTCTGAAATCGACTCCCAAGTCAAAAAAAGCTTTTAAAGCTGAGGCAATAATAGAACACTTCAGTGCTATTCGAGAGTTCACTTTCATATTCAGACATTCCCTTAATGCAGATATAGAGGTGAATACATTAGTGGGGTTGCCACTTTGTGTGGAGACTCCAAATTGTCATTTTCTAGACAGAAAAACCGTAACTTTATTTCGACGTTATGAAATCTCCTCTCGTTAATTATATTTTTACTTGGAAAAAATTCACCATTTCTAACAGACAATTTTACGCATTTTCCTCTGCAATCGTGCAAAAATCAGCCAAGACTTGGACGGAAACAGTTCACTTGTAAAAATTGATTTTTGAATACATTTGGCAACCTGGGAATGGAGTTAGGTTCCTTCGTATGGCTTACATTTTGCAATAAGGAACCACTATTTCTGGCCCATTTTAGAAACAACAAACATGCCATTGGTTTCCCTGAGCAGATATGTGCTTTTATGGAAGAGCCACAGATTGTGATACCTTATTTCAAAATGTAATTCATATGTAAGACGACACAATAAAAAGAAGTTGAGCCTGGTCTCTGCATAGAGAACTTGACAGATTATGGTGGAGGGCACTAACTAAAAATAGGGATGCCCCTCCATAACGGTCCCAGAAGTTGAGTTGTTGGTTTTAGAGAAAAATCAGGTAATTTTATTTTTATTTTTGCATTGAGTATCATGCAACTAGAATATAAAGTACAATTGAATATCCAGCGACTTAATACTTTATTTTTAGATCATGAAATTTTTCACCAAATAAATACGGCGAAATGATGTGATTCAGAGTGAGAAATGAAAATTATTTGTTTCCTGACCAACAACAATCCTATGATATAAATGTTCTAAACGAACAAAAATGCTTGAATAGACTAAATACTATCTTTCACAATACGGACATCAATTAAAAGCCAGGATAGCTAACGCTTTGACATTTCTGCACAAAAACTCGGCTCTTACACAGACAATGTTAATGTACATTCTTCTCCTGCCCGTTGTAACATGTCACATTCCGTCGGAAAAAAGAATATAGAATAACGTTCACCCCATCGTCCCTCTACATTTACGACACCCTTTTTTCCATTACTGGTTTTTCATTGATGCTAATATCCGATGGTTCGTAGTCGGCTTGTAAATGCAGCTTCAGAAGATCTGCTCTTGAAGCTTGGAATTCGTGTCGAACTAATAGAATAACGCGGTTTTGGAACGTGCTCCTTGGTTGCAGTGACTATTGAAAAGCTTTAATATAAGATACTCCAGAGGAAAAATTTAAATTTTCAAAGAAAGGAGCCCCTCTTCCGGATTTTTACCGTAAATTTTTGAATTGGAAAAAAATTAAACTGAAGCCTCTTTGAGAAACCATCGTAGATTTAAAAAAGTTTTTTTTTTTTTTAACCTATCGTTCATTTAACGACTTCTTGTCCCTCAACGTTTTTTGGGGCCTCCTCTTTATCTCCTTTTACTTTTTCTCCTTCCGTATTTCTCTTATTCTTCATCTTCACCTTCCTCCTCTCATTTATCACCCACGCCTTCTATTCCTCTCTTTTCCGAAATCCAATGCGTTCTCATCGGACACGCAATTATGCATTGGGGAATCACTATTTTGGCTCATTTTAGGAACGGATCATTCGTTTCCTTATGGTATAAAATGCCTTTGTGGGAAAGTCAAAAAGTGTAGCTCCTTATTGGAAAACGTAATCTAAATATTAGGAAACCCAATACCCGAGCCCGTTTGTTGAAAATGATAGACAGAGCGATGAACCAAGAAGACAAAGAAAAATAGAGCGATTCTGTGCGTGGAAGTGGGAGGTTGCGATGGACAAAGGAGGTATAAGTAATAGACTGACCAAAGGCAACCCGCGAGAGTCCTTATATTTAGTGCACCACAGTCTTCCTTAGTCTGTAATAACAACCACTCATTTCAACCGATAGAATCACTTCATTTTCCCTTCGTCTTCAAAGTCTATGGTTTTGTCTGTAAATGTTATTGAATAGCTTGCAGACAGGGGTCAAAAGGGTTGCGTTTCCCGAGAACTTTGTTCTTTCCTTGCTGGTGAACATAATTCAAATAGTAAACCCGATGCCACACAAGCAAGTTTCCGTGATACCACTATTCGAACTCCAGTATATTGCGGAGTATCATAGTTATTTGAAGGCGTTTTGAAAAAGGCGTTCCTTGCGTAATGCGCATGGCTTTGCCTATCAAATTTAATAATCAACCCCAGAGATTATTTTTCCCAAGGAGAAGGGCACACGATTAATCGTCACCCTCCGGCCAAAGTATTACAAGCGCCATGCGATGTTTCAAAATTTCCGCCATCATTTTATGTTTTTACAGAGAAATTGTTGCTTGAATCTGTTTGAGAATGTAACTGAATTTTGTCGTCAGCACGAGGAAAATTCAGTGAAATTTTTGGACAGCTTCGTTGAACAATTTCTCTGTAAAAAAAATGAATTAACAGCGGAAATTTTGAAACGTTGCATGGCACTTGCGATACTTTGACCGGAGGGTGACGATTAAGCGTATGCCCTTCTCCCTGGGAAAAATAATCGCAGCGGTTGATTATTGAAGTTAATAGGGAAAGCCGCACGCATTACGCAAGGAACGCCTTTTTCAAAACGCCTTCAAATTACTATGATACTCCGCAATACACTGGAGTTCGAATAGTGGTATCACGGTGAAGGTGACTACATATCATTGCAACGAACACAGAAGGGATGGAGGTCTCAGGCGCTGTGGACGAAGTGGCAACGCGAGAACGGGTGAGGGTGAGGGTGAAGGGGGATGTAGAAAGGAAAGCACTCCACGACGAGTCACTAAGTCACTAAAATAGCCTAGAGTCGTCGCGGCACTCTCGCCATGAATGTCACCGTTAAATGTCGTGTTCAGACAAACAGGACGAGATAGTTGCACAGCATCATAGAACGCCTATTCTTTCTCTCCCGCGACCGCACGACTCGTAATCCACTAGATTGTTCGCGCCCTTTCTCCTTGCGCCCGGGAAAACGACGTATGAAAATTCGGTGGTTGACAAAATTCCCTCCATAAAATATTCATTTTTAAGAAAATGTATGAGAGGTTTCCTTAGGATTTTCAGAGTATAGAACTCTCTGAAAATTTAAAAGAGCGTTATAAAAAGTTTTTTTGAGAAATTTTATTTGGAAACGTGCTCGATAACAGAAATTAAGATTTAGTTTTTGGATGCACTGGATTGATTGCGCCTTTTTCCGTTGCGCTTTGAGTCCGGGAAAGACGATGGATGTAAATTCGGTGGTTGACAAAATTTCCCTCATAAAATATATATTTTTCAAAGAAGTTATGCAAATTTTCCTTGCAATTTTCAGCCACTGGAGTAAGTTGCCGATAGAACTCTCAACAAATGTAAAAGATCAAAAGTTATCACAAGTTTTTTTTTAGAATTTTTAATTGAGAACGTGCTCGGAAACGGAACTAAAAATCGAGTTTTTGGATTCACCAGATTTTTTCTCGTCCGGTAAAAACATAGTGCGAATGTTTGTTAGTTGACAATATTACTTCGGTAAGACAGCGTACTCGGGAATATAAATAAAAATTAAGTGTAAGATGTAAAAGCATTGAGGAAATAGTTCTACAACTATTTTTGCACTAAAAACACTTTGAATGCCCAACCAAACCGGAGTTATACCAGTTGAAGGTTTAAAATTCAAAATGAGGACAAACAAAATTTCAAGTGCTAAAAGGAAAGAAATAAAAATGCTAAAGAAAAAAGTAAAAAAATCAGCTAAAAGTGCTAAGAAATAAAATCAGCAGGATCTGCAGTTAGAAAATAATGTCGAGTAACTTCCTTAGTAAGCATGCAATTTGGAAGATGAAAATTCTCAATTTTGAAACGTAACTTCACCCTGTCGCCTGCAAAACGACGAAAAGACGTCCGTGATTTCCAGAAAATTTGTATTTCAGCGGTATAAATTTGACAACCTTCGGCTGTTGTTATGGCGTTTTTGCTTAGCGCGGGGGTTTTCCGGGGGTCTTCTGCCCATCCCTACCCGGCGACGCGGCGGCGCTACAACGAGACGGCACTTATCCAGGTGCTCCGCCGGGCGTATGTGGTGGTGAGTTCATTATGCTCCACTCGTATTTAATTATCAGCTCTCCAACTCGCCGCGCCTGTGTCATCTCCACTTTTCGACGCTCCTCTAATGTAACAGCTCACCTCTATTTCCTGGTGAGCCACAGCAACAATGGTGTTATGCGGAAAGCATGGCTCATCGAAACGTGGAAATATGACCTGACGACAGGACAGCGACGTTTTTTGCGACCTCGACGCACGGGCGAGGGATTTTCTCGTCGCGGGACGGAATAAACCGCAGCGACTTTTTTAATATGCGCGGCGGGATAAATAAAAATATACTGTGCAAAATTCGCTCCAGCACTCGTCTTCACGGGTCATTTACTGTAGAATATTTTGATGATGAGCCCAAAAACATCCTCAGGTTGAGAGAAATATTTTTTCATGTTTTCAAAATGCAGCAGAATGGAGAATTTGCATGCAAATTTTTTATTGCTTCATCTGAAAGTGCTTAAAGAGCTGATTTCACAATATTTTATATAATTTGTTCTATTACAGGAATTAGTATAAAAATAGAATTAAAAATGAGAAAATACACCACCTAGTCATGTCATCTGGTGGCATTTCCCAATTAAATACATGTATTGTAGCAGATTAGATCATTTTGTCGTGTCTCCTCGAATAATTGCTCAATTCATGAACCGAGGGTATCCTCGTGTTCAGTTTACTCAATAGTTCCTACTTAAACACGAAATTCACAAAAGTTCAGACGCTTGCAAATTCTCTATTCCCGATGCATATTTCAGAAACGTTAATTTTAGAAATTATCGTATGGCATGCAAGAATAATTAATATAATGAAATATAAACGTCACTCCAGCACCGGTTTTCCTATCAGTTATTTTGAAATATACATTGATGGTGAGCCCCAAATTCTCTTGGTTGAACGGCGGTTGTTTCAAACATTTTGAAAATTCTGCCAGAATAATCATGATCTTTTTTTGAATATATCATCGTACGTTTAAATTCTGTTAGCTTATTCAATATACTATGGGAGCAATCCATAGTAAGTTTCATAACATGATATAGGTTGGGTTTTGGCAAACTGGATAAAACATAAGAGAAAATTAGACTCCGAGAAAATCAGGTATAAGATCATCTGGCATCATTCTGGTTAAATCATTTCAGTCCACCGCAGTTACGGTGCTGAGCGTTATTCTAACGATGAGATTCGTGCCTCGATATGGAATGTAGTGGAGGACCGGAGAGAGAAATCGTGAAAAATAACGTGCCCTAAACGGATACACTCCTACTCGCCGGGTCAGGTTTGAGCTCCTTATGATTAAGTCATAAGATCGAGCGATTAGAATAAAAATGGGGAGTGAGCACGCCGATTTGTGAGGAACACGAGAACCACCTCTCGAAACTGTTTCGTTGGAAAATATCGTTTTACGTTTGTAATTTAACAGTGTACGTGGGAATTTATGGCGAAATTAGCCCACAAGTGGGTTCCACGGCGCTTGTCACGTTAGATGGCGGATAAAAATTATTATTTTTATGATTCATTCCTTCGACTGGCAGTTTATTTTATGGTCTCGTTTTTATCATTCGTAACGCTCCGAGAAATTTAAAAATAGCACTTCAACCCTTATTTAGGTCTTCAAATCCTCGCGTTTGGTGAGGGGTTTAGTCCCCTCTCTCCTCCTCCTCCATCTTTATCCGGTTACTTTTTATGTGCGATGATCGTAAATCTTTTCGTCTAGTTTCTCTATTACGTGGCGGAATTCCACGGAGCTTCTACTTTATAAGAGAGGTTTCCACTCACTTGAAAGGAATGCGGGATACAATGTAAAATGCATATTTCATACTGGAGAGCATCAAGCGACGAGTCGGAGTAATCCTCTCCTTTTACATTCCTAAAATAATACCAAGGGCTTAAGAATATTTTATGAGGATTCCGAAGTTTAAAGTTCCATCGCGTCTTGAGAAGATCACCTAATTAATATTTATTTTAACAAAACTCATCCTAGAGTTACCTTGCATTTTACACGGTGAACCATCGCAAGGTGTGCAAAAGGGTTCTATTTCTCGATATTAATTATCAAAAAAATATTGCTTTGTTGCCTACTGATCAATAATTTAATTTATTGACGAATGGTTGGAATCCGGATCCATATACCTAAAAATTCAATCGTCAGGATTGCGTCGAAGTAGTGGATCGAGTCAGTCAAAGAGGCCGGACATGAAATTGTTGACTAAAACTGTACATTTTGATGTTTATTTCGTCAAATTTTGACTATTAAGAGATGTTAATAGGAGAAAATTTCATGAAAAACCCGATGAAACCACTTTTAGAACCTTCAAATTTGGTATAAACGAAGTCATAAGTGTTTAAAGTTTCTTAATTTTGTCCAACCCCTCCCATTGACTCAATCTACTGTGCAACGGCACGGGAGATGATGGCTGCGTGATTGACCATTTTGCATGAAATCATGACGAAACAATTTCTAATAGGTTATGGTCTTGTGTAAAAAATGGCAGAGGAAAGGTTGCCGAAGAAGCACCTGGATTTAGTTCGTTACGAAAAAGGTGCAGAGGGCAACCAATTAGAGGGTGTAAGGATGGGATTGATGCAGAATGTTAAGGTAATAGATTCCCGAGGGGTTGTGGTTCGATTTGAGACGGTGGCGGTCATAACTGTCGTGCAGCACCAGATATGTTATGAAACGAAATCTACATGTATATTTTTTAAAACGAACTTCATTTGCGAAAATACCGTGCCTCTTACAAGAATTATTTATGCAACGTACCTATCTACATGAGTAAAATTAGCTAAAGGTAATACCAGGAATTTCAGCATTCCTGTCTTTTGTATATGAAGAAAATCGAAGTTTTTGAGACTACAAAAGGTCAAATATTTTTTTGAAAAAACTCTGATATTTTTTTTTTTCGACCCGGATTTATCTCTCGTTTCCCACTACCAGATTACGTGCTCGAATGCCGGTTTCTGGTCACGTGGAAGACCTGATTCCTGCACCTGACCTCAATTGATGGAGATGGAAAAGTCCAAAACTCTGGAGAATGAAAGAGAGGTGGAAAAATAAATCAACATTCGTTTCTGTTGAGGTTCACTTTCCGTTGCGGAAGGGAGAGAGGCGTAGGCTAATTAAAGGGGGCTAATTTGGCATGCTCGGAGTCGAACCCCTTTCGTTTTACTGTGGAGGATAGCATTCGTCCAGACCGCACGTTGGTTGCTTCACACCGCCTAATTGATATTCCGCGGTGGTTTCAGGGAGTGAAACGTGGTATCTCACTGAAAACGCAACTGAGAAAGTATTTGCTATTAGAGCAATTAATTCTTACTATGTTCGGTCCGGAATATTCTACTTTGTTGGTGTGTTCATTGCCTGATAGGAAGTCTTGAACAGCCAAACTGTTTTGAGAAATCGAACAGAGTGGTAGGATTATTTGAATCGCATTTTGCAAAAAAGAACCAGCGCGATTATGGTGTTTTCAAAACTGTGCAACTTCTACCTCTCTTTTGAAATTACTTAATATACGTACAGTATTCAAATTTACACAATTATTTTCCTTTAAAATTAAGAATTTTTTTGGTGTGAGGAAAAAATATTTGCTATTCTGGATGATTCTTCAGATAATTATGAAGAAACAAAATTGTTACAACACTATAATAGCGCTGGTCCCTTTTTGCTAACTGCGATCTATTTGTCATTTTTGTTCCAAGATACACAAGATTGCTGGATTTACAACCAAAAGGGATGGACAAAATCCAATGTCTCGAAGGAGAGCGTGTCTATAGGTGAGGTTGGAAACGACGTTGGAACTTTAAAAGTGCTGCAAAGATTCACCTCAACAACGGAAGATTCACAAGATTCACTCCTACAACGGAATATATTTTCTCTCATAGGAAAAATACATTTCTGGACCTAGGAGAAAAAAAAGAAGGTGATTGCGAGTCAACTATTCGCAGCCGCGCGCGGCGAGCGCCTACAAACCTAACAGGGATACTTCACGCATTGCGTAATGCGTGAAATATCCCGTTAGGTTTGTAGGCGCCAGTGCACGGTTTGCGCTGGCAGCACGCCGCTCTACTCTGTGATAGACTCTAATATTTAAACTAGCGGAATTAGCATTTTTCAACCCCCTCCAAAATTTCCTCGCTCAAAACATCCATTCTTTAAGCTCAGATGATCCAATAGTAGTCACCGAAATGTTATAACTCTTTTAGCAATTATATTTAAAAATTTAAGATGAATTTCTGGTCCCCTACGTAAATAGTCTGGTTGCTGATTGTCGTAAACTAACTAACTAACTATCATATGTTGCCGCCACTAAAATTAGCGGTGTTCCATATGAGCCACTAATTGGTTTAAGCCATGGATTTTTCTCCGTGCTGACCTCCCTCCCCTTGTAACGTAGCGTAACGCAGGCTCACTCATCCCCCCCCCCTCCGTCGGAGTGTTAATTTATGGAGGTCCCCTTATAGCGTAGGGATTTAAATAGAATAAGACGAAGGAATGGTAATCTTACCTCAAGGCCTTGCTCCTTTTTGAGGCCGCCGCCGCCGCTGCCGTGGGAGCTCTGGACGGTGTTCATTTTGGACTAGGAAATCGGAGCCAGGGACTCACACCCGCGACGCGAATTCACCGGAAAGCACCCAGGGACATTTCCTCGGCAAATAGAGCGCTGCCCGGACTCAAGGCGACTCAAAGGCCTCTCGCAGCCATGGCCACTCGCGTTCCCTTGTCAGGCGCTCACTGCGAATTCCTCCACGATTCCGTCCGCCGCGCCGCGCCTTTGCCCGAGCAACTTCAAAAATGAGGAATGCGATGCAAATCCGCCACCCGAGAGCTCCTTCCCTGCTCAGATTCCCGGATCCTCCCGCCAAGTTCCTGCATGGCCAGAGAGAGGAACAGAGCCAGCCGATGGGACAGTCAAACCGCCAGTCCAACTCAAACCTGCAATCAAACGGTAAAGCTTTGTTAGATAGACAGAAAATAAGGTGACTCACAAAATCAGAAGATGCAAATACGCTGGGAAAAAAATCGCTTGGATTTGGAATCCTGACTCTTGAAAACAATGACAAGAAAATATATTCTTGATTCAATAGGATTTTTCCCTGAATCAAAAGGAAATCTGCTTAAATTAAGAGGCTCGGTTCTCGATTCAAGCAAAAATTGAATCAAGAGTATGTTTTTTCATGTCAATGTTTTTAAGAGTCTGGACTCAAGATCCAATTTGTTTTTTTTCCAGTGCACCTAAAATTTTCAGGTTAAATTCTCGATAGTACTTGCGAAAAAATTCAGTAAAAACATGGTCCCAAGGTATGCGTACAAGTTTTTCTGCTATGACACATTGTTTCCAAAAGAATTAAAATTGCGTTTACGGCGTTTTTGCGTTGCACGGCAGAACTATCCTCAAAAATACATACTGTATCCAAGGCACTTTGACAACATTTCAGTACTCTTACGGCGGACTCAAGATCCAAGCGACTTTTTTTCCAGTGTATGACAATCGAGAATTTTTAGGCATCTCAAATTGGTCGATTTCATTTCACGGTGAAGTTTATTTAGATGCTTCACAGTCAAGAAATAAGGTGTCTGGTCGAGTCAGAGGTCAGAACATTCAAAGATGAAAGTAGAGAATTTTTAGCCATCTCAAATTGGTCTATTTCATTTCATGGTAAAGTTTTGTTAGATGCTTCGCAGTAAGGAAATAAGGTGTCTGATCAAGTCAGAAGTCAGAAGATGCAAATATGACAATGGAGAATCGGATTGCATTTTGCGAAATGGAACCAAGAGCATTCAAATGTCGCTGAGATTGTGCAACTTTTTTCAACTAGGAAATGTTGACTGATCATCTGAACAAGTTTAATCTTCACTCCCAATAGACTATAAATTTAAGACGAAAATTACCTTTGAAAATACATTTATTCATGATTTTAGTAAGTTTGTTGCAAATATTCTATGTTGCATAATGCTAGCAAAATTGGAATGATCTTGGTTCATTTTTGCAAAATGCAATCTAATTCTTCGGCGTCTGTAATTGGTTGATTTAATTTTTAAGTTGAAACTACTAAGCAAACTTGCAAAAGGATATCCGTGGTTTCTAAATTGAACAATTTTTGGAGAAAATGAAAAAAATTACCTAATTGGCTAAAATACTTGTTTTCAAATGGGAATGCCACGCAACGACGCGACATCACGAGATGGTGCATTTTCTAACTTTTCGTTCCAAATTTCTAATATTGCCCATACCAGAAACCATTATAAAAATACTGTGATACTATCTTGTTATCACGTACTTTCAGGTGAAGCAATAAAATTTTCTCGTGAAAATTTACCATTAAACGGGCTATTTGAAGAGGGGTGTGACAGCGTAAAGGCATGTTTTGAGAATAGGTACATGAAATATATTTTGATTTCATTGACAGTTCTTCATATTTCTGTTCAAAAATTTAACCATTGTTCTACATACCATGTGTCACAAAAACGGAGTCGTGCGATGAGGGTCGCAGAAGTGAGGGTAAGAAACAAAAGATTTTAAAAATTTTAAGATTAATTTAAGAAATTTTAAGATTAAGAATTTTAGATTTAATCTAGGTGGATACGTCCTTCTTCCACAAAATTGCTCAGTGATGCTCGTTACAGCAGTATTTTTACAGCCAAGTGGCACGCATGTTAGATGAAAAATTGAAAATCATAGTTTGTGCCCTCACTCATAGTTTTTAGCATGAGGTGGCACCCTGCGCTGGGGAAGGTGGCTCAAAACCTACTCTCTTTTTCCACTGAGCCGATATTCAAATGCCAATTAAAGACGTTTCATAAGCAATTTTGGTAAAGTCGCTCGGTGGTAAGATGTGAAGCAAAATTATCCTGTCGAAAACTCAATTTCTGAAAATTTGACGATTACGCTTTTCTTCCAAAAAACCCTTTAATTGCTTTTGTGCGGTCAATGTTATACTGTCGTGTTGAGAAAAAACAACGCATGAGCATTTCTTGTTCTTACACTGATTTCGTGGGTGCGACAAGCTCATCGATAGGGAAATCTTTCGGAGCTTTTACGATCGCAAGTGAAAGCGGAGTGTGGAACTCGTGCAAAGTGCCTTCAATTCGGTAGCTATGTTATGTTAGCTACTCAGGCGTTAAAAGAGTTGTATCCAGAATTCTGGCCGCGTCGTAGTTTTAATTCTGCTATAAAGTAAACCCATGTTCGGGGTAAAAGTTCATTTAAATGTTTCCGGAGGATCCCACGATATACTACTCAGTGTTCAAGAAAGATATGAACATTTTCCTTTGATTTTTACAGATAAAATGGATCTAACTGCGTACTTCCTGTAAAATCAGTGGAAAAAATAATTCAGACGTTCCCTGAATGAAAATGTGAATGATATCAAGGAAATTTGGCAATATTTGAAGTCTCATACGACATTTTTCCTTTGCATGACAGCATGAAAAAAGTATGACCGAACGATGGAAAAAAGGAAGAAAAAAACCTCTCTTTATCCTCCCTTTTCCAAGAGCAAATGTTTACGGCCTTTGAGTGGTCTCAGTCATAAAAAAAGTATGACCACACGAAAAAAAGAAAAAATGAAAAAAACCTTCATCCTTGTTTCCCCTTGAATTCACGTCCCTCCGTTAAAAATATGTACAAGCAAGAAAGCTCTCTTGCTAGTAAGTCAGGCACTTTGATGCGTTTTTATTTTATTGTAGTATATGGTTTGCTATTTTATAATACGTTGAAGATAGAGTTAATATTCTGAAATACATACATAATGTAATAAATTCAACTCAACCATTCTCTGGTCCGGCTAAATCTTCCCCTATGTTCGGTTTTGTAAAAGCCACGCATAAAGCATCTTCGTGCGTATCAAATAAGTGTTCAAGCATGGTAATGCGACACCTCGAAACAACATTGTGTTTCGATTGCAACTTGTTTTTTTTGGGTTTTTTTTTGGTTTTTTTGGTTTTTTTTTTTTTTAAAAAAGAAGCTACTCAACGGCAATTCCTAGAAACTGTCGTATATTTCCTTTTCCGGGCGAAGAAAATTCTGTGAAAACTCGAAGGAATGATATTGATTTTTTCTTCTTTAAAAAAATAAAACATAAGCGAAAATTGCAAAACACCACAAACGAGATACGTGGTTCGGAAGTTTCATAGTTGATATGCGGAACGGATGTTACTTCATTGTGGAGGAGGGGTGAGGTAAACAAATCAGAGAGAAAAGAGAGGAAAGAAGAAGAGGAGGAAAAGGGAAAAAGAGGAGAAGAAAGTGTATGAAAGAAGAGGACGACCGGAGGTACACCTACGCTTTTGATACTTGATTTCCCACATTATTTGCAATGTCTTGGAACGACAGTTAGCAAACAAACGAAAGTTCGGGAACTCGAAGAGCTCGAAAAATGCTGCGATAACTTTCGAACTGATTTCAATTAGCGGGAATCTACAAGAAAAATGAAGTCTCGCCGGAGCAAAACCTGAGGGATAAGAAACTCGGAAGGAAAGAGGGAGCGACGGATAACTTTTATTATTGTGCAAGCGACCTCATCTGCTCTGGTTCCAATGTTGTTAGACTACATATATAGACTATATATAGGAAGTGGTAATAGTGCCGATATAATGCTCCCTCTGTTGAAATACCGAATTCCGTTTTCTCGGGAAATAATGCGCCAACGCGACTATCGATCTACCAACAGCTCCTTTCGTTGCTCCTCTGGTGTAAGGGCGTATCTTGATTTCCACATGAGCCCCAGAAAGCATTGAGCTATACGGATGATAAGGTTCACGTGGACATTGATAAACACTCCTGCGTCGGAGGATCAAAGCTTTGTAGAGCTCCCCGAAATTATCTCAGATCATCGGAGTGAAGTTCCTTGAAAACTTTTCGACTCGGCAACTTGTGAATTTTAAGTTTTCCTGGACGCGAACGGGAAATCATTTTGTCTCGATGTTTCCTACGAACATTCAAATAATAATGCTCCTACGATGAAGGTCCTTGGCTCTCGAGAAATTGAACCCTTCAGTAGTCTGCCGGTATGAGAAATACGACGTATATGTACAAATTCTATCGCTGCTGAATATTTACTGATGACACGTGTATATTCTGGTAGTTTCAGGGAGATTCATACGCATTTTTTTTCCATCTGGAAATCTATGAGGACATTTTTTCATTGCCTACTTTTCTTAAAAATAAATATTTTTTCTAGGGAAGTTTGACCATTTTTTATTCACACTGCGGTTTTTCCGGATAAAATACGATTTTGTCGGGAAACTTGGGGCTTTATTTTCTAATTTTTTTTCTTTTTGTGTAGACTTTCAGTTGGAATCTTATCTAGGAGGTCTGAAAGTCTCAATGATAAATATTGAAACTTTTCTAGATACAAAGTTAGTTATTTTATTAGAAAAAGTGCCGTTCAAGCTTCCGGATGTTGCCAAAATCATATTTTTCATTCATTTATTTTTTTAAAAACAAATTTTATTGCAAAATATCGGAACTGCAACAGTCATCATATGTCTTGTATCTATCTGTACGAGTTAGAATTACAAAGGCCTGCTTAAACAAAGCAACGTTAGCTAATACACATCAACTGAAAGACCATGAATTTCGCAATGCTCTGTCTTTTTTAATTATAAACAATTCTTCGTTTTTTTGTCTTAAGAAAAAGTCTACTTTTTTTGTTGAAAATCATTTTTGGCACATAAAAAATGTTAAAAATTCACTCCCGAACGCCCAACTTGCGAAGCACACACAGGACACACACACATTTTCAAATTTACCGTAGTTAGTTTCCTCTTTGTCACCATCAGCTTTTCCTTGGGTATGACTGGAAACTAGCAAACATAAAAATCTGTCCACAGACGTGGTATGTGTGAGAATCATAAAAACAAGATGGACGAAATGTGCTTCTTGGGTACATTTTAAACTTTCCTAGTGTGCTTTATCTTTAATCATGTACTTTTTCGGGTGGATAACTGTCATATTCCGCCCGATTCCACTAAAAAAATCAACTGAGTTGGGTCAATGGACCCATCGTTGACTTGATTTACACATTTTTGACCAATCAAACTGAAATTACTAAACTCGATAAAACAAGCACTGCAACACGGAAAAGTCTGTCTCTTGAAAGACGCCTTCAATTTTTCAGTTTCAGGACATTCCGTCAAGGATCTTTTGTCGTAGCGTAGTTGTGTTGAAAGAAACTATAAAATAATGGCTAAATAGAGGGGGAAAACCAAGATGCACGCAGTCTTGGGTTTTAACCCGTTTATACATCGATCATTTAGAGTCAAGTACGTCCAATTTTGAGCGTTTGGTTGCGCGTACAACATGCTGCAGCACAGTGAAAGAACAAAATATGAAAGAAAAAATTATATTAATGTTCTTTGGGAATCATTAAATTTGACACGGAACCTTAAAATTTGAATCTCATTTATCAAAAAGGAACCAATGTGATTACAGTGTTTTCAGAATCGTGCGTTTTTTCAAAATCAACTTCTTCTTTTCATTTAAAATACTCAATACATATACCATATTACATTTTACACAATTATTTTCCTTTAAAATTAACAATTTTTATGTGGGAAACAAAAACTTTTTGCTGAGATTTTTCAGATAATTGTGAAGATGAAACATGTTTACACCACTGTAATCGCGCTGGTTCCTTCTCGCGAAATGCGATCCAGTTACAAAACACACATTATATTTTGCTTTAATACATAATTTTTTTCATCGATTCAAATGAGAATAATCCACGAAGAGTGTGCAAAAATTTCAAAATACATTATTGTATTTACATATTGTACATTTTGTATGTATTTCAAATACATCATGAGTTGAAAAATGCTGACCGAGTTTAAATATTAGCGCATAACACAGAGCGGTGCGGCATGCTGCCAGCGCGAAGTGCGCACTGGCGCCTACAAACCTGACGGGATACTTCACGCATTGCGCAATGCGTGAAGTATGCCTGTTAGGATTGTAGGAGCCCGCCGCGCGGCGGAGTGCTACGGCGCTTCAAGCAACTATTTCGCCATAGAGGTGTTGCACAGTATCATACGAGATTGAAGGCGCTCCAACCTATCAGGAATGACATGCGTTGTTTAAGAGTGCGGAGCTTTCCTTGCAAAATAAATCAAGATACAATGGCACAAAAAGAGAGCGGTAGTCCAAAAACTCACCAAGTCCTAGCATCCGTATTTAATAACATTTCGTACAATTTCGGAATTCCATTCGTGAAAAAGTGAACTAGATTTAAGCAGAAACATTCTCGAGTACGCTGTCAAGCAGATTTTATTTTGAATCAAGAATAAAATAGCTGAATGAAACAGGGTTTCTGTTTGATGTAAGTGACCTTTCTTTTTATATAAGCATATTTTCTTCTTTGAACAAGCATTATTTTCTTAATAGAATTTCAACGCATATGAATAGAATTTCAACTTACATGAATAGAATTAAACTCATATGAGCAGAATGTTTCTATTCAGTTTTTGCCAACTTCTATGACTACAGATTCCAACTCACATGAGTTCCGCGTTGAATCTACCGTGTCCGATATCTCAGAAACTAGTCACCGCATCAAGAAAATCGTAAGAACAAAATTTTTTTTTATTTTTTAAATGTACATACAATGTCGGTGTCTCTTGGTTAGAAACATCACTTCTGAAAAATGGAAAAAATTGAATTCCTATGAGTTGAACTTTCCTACTCTTATGAGTAGAATATTTTCGTGATATGAAGAGAATTTCTTCTCATATGAGTAGGATTTCTACTCATATAAGTAGGAAGTTCTTCTCATGTGAGTTGGCAAATTCTGAATATCCTACTCGTCATTTTTAAGGGGACCGAAATTTCCCTGCCAAGAAAACGCGTGAACGTAAACTACTAAAAAAAAGGTGCGCGGACAAAAAATCGTTGACGACTCATATAACCAAATTCTTGGATAGTCACCTATCACAGCGGTAAGCTACGAATAGTTGGTACAGAGATTTCTATCCATTCTTTTTCTCTATCCAACATCACGAGTACAAGCGTTTGGCTGCAATGGGCCTGTTGCAAACTTTTGCTAGAGCAAAAATAAGAGTTGTTTCTTGTAGATAATGCCTCAAAAATCACGATGAGTGCATCGGCAAAGTCTGAAATGCACTCATAACTTCACAATCTGCGTAAGAAATTTGCGTTTTTTTAAGCTTCCCGCTTCAAAAACGATACTACGGCACAGGTGAACATTTTGTTAGAGGAGTCGCTCCATCGTCGGCGATATTCATCATGGCCGACGCTTGCGCGCAGTTCCGCGCTTAGTTCGAGGAGAGTTCAATGTCAATCAATTCGGGCGTGGAAAATATGAACGTTAACACACCGATTGTTATCTGGTCTAATCCAGTTCAGGTGTTATCTCGTCCCATCAAACGTGTTTTGGCGGATTGGCGTCGACCATGATGATTATTGCCGACGATGGAACGACTCCTCTTACAAAATGTTCACCTGTGCCGTAGTATCGTTTTTGAAGCAGGAAGCTCAAAAAACCGCAAATTTCTTACGCAGACTGTGAAGTTATGAGTGCATTACAGACTTTGCCGATGCGCTCATCGTGATTTTTGAGGCATTATCTATAAGAAACAACTCTTATTTTTGCTCCAGCAAAAGTTTGCAACAGGCCCATTACTTGCCAATTTTCTATTCTGCGCATTAATACAAATTGAATTTATCATATACACATAATTCTATGCGAAGACTGCTCAGTTGGCAGCGTATATTGTGTGCAATGAACCTTTTCAATCCCGAAAATATAATATAATATTCCAATGAAGTCATGGTTAGTTGAAAAATCTCAACATTTTATATTAATCAATTCTTTTGAAGCAGAGAAAACTTCAGCAGTTTCCGAAAGCTCCTGATAGAAGCATGTGTCAAAAATGTGATTGAAATATTATTCAATGAGTAAAAAAAAGTTTTGATATCCATTGCGGGAATTGCATTTAAAATGCTGCAAATTACCGCAATTATCCTGTATTACAGTTTTTTGAGCCAAGTAATAATATATTATTTGACATTAGAAGTTCACTGAAAGTTGAAAGAGCATTTTTCAATATCGCGATAGATGACGGCTAATATGATAGGTTCTGATAAATTTGGCATCTCAAGGGAAGACAATGGTTTCGATGGGAAATCATTGGAGCTGTAGCCTCCGAACAGTTTCAGAAGTAACTTTTATCGCTGCTGGATCTCCAGGGACAGCTGAGAGAGATGATAAAATATGTAGGATCAGAAACGGGATGTATCCACACAGAGCATTTGTTCGTGGAATTGTTGCGATTTGCGACCGTTTTGACTCATCGTTGCCTGTTTAATATCTCTTAAAATGACATTTTAATCATAACCTTAACCCTTTTTATTTTAGATTTGTTCCTCTGCTGATATTAACACTATATTATAGCGAAACAGCCGAAGATAAGAGAGACGCAATTCAGCCCCGTTTTTCAACTTTCTTCCCAAATCTGAGAGACATCTCACTAGCAGCTTCGAGCAAAGCATTGCTAATTTACGCCTCACGCTATAACGCCTTCAATTTTGCGCACGCAATACGGACATCCATCGAGTACGAATAGTTGTATCTCTGCGCCGTCATCTCTCCGCTTGTCCTTGCAACACGAACATTAGATTTAATGTCATATTTCAAGTAGAGGGCTCTTTCTGGCTTGATGCCTTTGATAAATTCAACTCCAGACAAGTGTAAGTTGGAATATTGATATAAAGTTTTGAAGAAAGAAGGAAAGCAAAAATAGGAAAAACAAGTGGCATCGAGGCACTAGATGTTTCAAAGTGGTCATTGACTCTTAAAGTAATGAACAGGACTTGCGCATAATAGTCCAGGCGCCTGGTAAGTCTACCTGGAATTTTGGGTACACAGCGATTTTTTTGACCTACTTTATGTTTTTTGGGTAGCTGAATCCGAATCTGAAGTTTTCGCACGCGTATCTGGTGAGCATTTTCCGCTATTTTGAAAAAATGACCTAAAAAGGCCTTTTTTTGCGGTTTTTTTTATATAGCGGCTATGGATGAGGAAAAGTCCCGGATTTAGCTAATGTTTTGAATAGCTGACATAATTTGGAAGAAAATGGTGTATACATATGTAAGGTTTGCTTAAAAATTGAGGAAGATACAGCATCGTGAACATCGCGCCTATTCACGTTTTCGCGGTGCACCCGTCAACGCGCGATCCGGCTCGCCGCGGTCAGCCAAGTTCCGAAGCGCTCTAAAGTTCCGAAATCTGAGGTTCCTCAATTTTTGAGCAAACCTAGCATATTCATATACCATTTTCTTCCAAATTTTGTCAGCTATTCAAAACATTAGCTAAATCCTGGACTTTTCCTCATCCGTAGCCGCTATGTAAAAAAAACCGCAAAAAAAGGCCTTTTTAGGCCATTTTTTCAAAATAGCGGAAAATGCTCACCAGATACGCGTGCGGAAACTTCAGATTCGGATTTAGCGACCCAAAAAACATAAAGTAAGCCAAAAAAATCGCTGTGTACCCAAAATTCCAGGTAGCCTCATTTTTAGCTACCAGGCGCCTGGACTATAAGTAGTTAACGCGAGGTGGTGTAAAAAAGTTCCGGTGAAATGTGCACTGGGAACAAAATCTCTCTTGGATACAGAGTCCAGACTCAATATTTGACAAGAAATAGTACTCTTGATTCAGTCGGATTTTTGCTTGAATCAGAAGGAAACCCACTTGGATTGAGAGACTTGGCTCTCCACTCTAGCAAAAATCCGATGGAATCAACAGAATTTTTGCTTTCAAGCTTTTTGATAGTCTGGACTCCAGATCCATGATATTTTTTTTCAGTGTGGTAAAAATACGCTACTATGCAGAGTCAAAGGAGGTACTTTTTCGATTAAATAATAAACACGCCAAATTGTAAAAGACCAAGTGACTTCGAAAAAAAAGAAAAAAAATCGAACAGAGGATTTGATCTACGTCTTTTTTGTTAAAATGAATCTGCGTACTTAAATCGGCACGGAGAAAATTGATGAGAGATGTTTGAGCAAACGTCGGTGTCAAAAAAAAAATCCCAAAAATAGTCGTAATACCGTGTCTATGTGTCACAATTAATAAATATTTTTGGGTATTTCACTACTCAAGAATAGGTCATTTAGTGAGACATCAACGGTAAAACTACCAAACAATGCATCTTGTTAACGATTTTTAAATATCTCCGCTGCTACACTGGAAAAAAACACATTGGATCTAGAGTCCAGACTCTTAAAAACATCGACAAGAAAAAGTATTCTTGATTCAATCGGATTTTTGCCTAAATCAAGAACCAAGCCTCTTAATTTGAGCGGATTTAATTTTGATTTAAGCAAAAATCTGATTGAATCAAGAGTATTTTTTCTTGTCAATGTTTTCAAGAGTCTGGACTCTAGAACCAATGTTTTTTTCCAGTGTATTTTATTTTTAAGGGGAGAGAGTCAACATTACTCCTTGAAACGTTCAAAGACTTTTTTTCACTCTGAGAAAAAAATCATAAAATTTCTAAGAATTGTCATGGAGTGGTTTTTGATTTAAATAATAAAGCATGGCAGGAAATCTGCATCGTTGCAAACCGAAAAACGTGCTTAAAGAGTCTCACTGTCAATATTCTGCGGTTTATGTTTAGCTCTCTCTATCCCGGTAAATATATTAATGCTTGTACCGCGATTCCTTGAAGGCAATGTGAAAGTATAAATAATCATTAAATTTTCGAGGAGCATAAAAGCTCAGAATCGTATCCAATTTATTCCTAAAAAGAGGTAGTTTAAATTTTGGCGTCGAATCGCAAAAAACTTCGTCAGTTTGTGAATTTTGAGGCACTCCTACTTTTCAAACAAATTAAAGAAGACTACATAAATTAACAAATAAAAAACGTGATTGTGAAAATGAAGAGGCACCGACCGCAAAATATGTCGGCAGTATCTCTCAAAACTTGGGAAGAAAACCTAAATTACTCTGATTTTCTCAAATTTAACGATTCGTACGGCAGGGAACGCATTTATCAGAAAGTTCGCTTCGGAGAAGAACCCTCGCTCTCCATCAGAGTTTGAATAACTGAGTTTTTATTACTTTATATATTCATTTACTTCTTGATTTATCTCTCGGAAGACAGCGTGTCTACGATCCACGCCTCCCCATCTCGGCGCTCTTTCAAGTTGTTTTCTTTCGCCACGTGCGCGGAGAAATAAAAGGGAATAAGATCCTCCTTTAAAAGAGCCATGTTTTATGTTTGTCAGGATTTGAATGACATTCCCATCCTATTCGGAGCGGGAGCGATAAGGAAGGAATGCATCGAGTAGATAGTTATACATAGCTTATTGTTAGCCTTGAGTCAACATCCATGTTCTTTGGCTCCTGTTTTCCGGCTATCAGATTTGAATACGACGAGTAGATTTTACGAGCTTCAGTCGTGCACAGCCTGTACATTATTCTTCAATTTCGTTTTTCAGCCTCGACTTTGACTGGGACGGGCGGCATTGCCACCTCTTTTACGGAAAAAAGAGGTGGGATTTGTTGGAAGATATGGGTATTTTCAATTTATTGTGGTAGTACCCCCTCCCCCCAATTAATGGTTTAAGTGCCCCGGTAGATTAGGTTACTAACCCAAATGTTGCGGTATTACCCTGACTTGAGTTGCGATACCACCACAACTAATTGGACATGCCCATAATATCCAACAAATTGGGTTAGTATCATAATTTTAGGGGAGAACACCTAACACTTTCATCCGTGCTTTCGAATTTTTGCAGTCTCAATAATGCAGAGATCTAATGCATTAGAGGGGGGTGAGATTCCGAAAGAATACACCGAAAAAAAATATTGGTAGAATTTACCATTCCTTCACGCTGAATTTCACACAGCTTGAAGGAATGGTAAATTCTACCGATCTTCAAGTCGATTTTGCCAGAGGAATGGTTACCTGTACCAGTATATAGTAACGTTTACCTTTTTTCTTGCAGAATTGACTCTGAATTGTGTGAAATACAGCGTGAAGGAATGGTAAATTCTACCAATATTTTTTTCGGCGTAGAGAGTCATGGATCACAGCTACTCATAAAAAGGGCCGGAAGGAAGATTGCGAAAATTATAGAGGTTTGCCGGTGACAGGAAAGTTGAGTAAGATCGAGGGGAAAATGTTGAAAGCGAAGATCGAGGAAGAATGGAGGCCAAATGAAGCAGAGGAGCGGGCGAGGTTAGAGCGGGTGGATCGGCGGTTGACCATCTATTCCGCGTCACTTAGATTATTGAGAAAATAGTGACGTAGGACAAGAGCTGCACTTAGTTTTCGTAGATCTTCAAAAAGCCTATGCTAGCGTACCGTTGCTGACGCCCTAGGTAGCCTTAGAAAAATCTGGTTTTAAGGAGGGTCTTATCGTAGCAATTAAGCGGTTTTATACTAGCGCTTGAGCTGAAATTCGGTGTTAAGGGGGGTTTTCCGAGGGTTTTTTTATGTAAACAAGGGATTATAGCAGGGTTGTTGTCTTTGCCCCACTTTGTTTAAGGTTTAGGCTGAACAAGTTTTAAAAGAATGAAAAAGGAAGTGCTCCGGCATGGGCGTTCCTTTAAAAGAGATAGACACCCTTTCCACTTTGTGTTTTGCTGATGACGAAGTAGTTGTTGCTCAGGATGCAGAACATGTGGAATATTTGGCTCCATAGTTGGTTGTCGAAATTCGGAAGTGGGGCTTAGAACTTAGCATTCGTAAAACAGAAAAATCAACGGTGGGAGGCAATCAGCAAAGCGCATGGCCTGGTTACACGCTCAAATTTCCGTTGAATTCTGATCAAAACGATGACCAAGATGGCGGTCGAGAGTTATCTAAATTGATGAGTAACATTAATTAAAACGGCGTGTTGATTGAAATAAGCATGAAATAACCACGGTTGTGTGGAAATCAGATGAAGGATGAGCCCCACAGTTCCACCATCTACCATCAAATTTTTGCAGGCCGCAGAAATTTAATGGTAGATGGTGCGCACCAGTCACCATTTGATCAGAAATTGATGGGAATTTGAGCGTGTAACCAGCACAATAGAGTTAGAAGATTCAGGAAGATTCGGCGAGTTTCACCATCGATATGTTCCCTCTTCGATGTATCACCTAAAGGACGATTTGCGCGACGAAACTTACTGAAATTAACACTCATCCAAGATTTTAAAGTTTTTATATAGCATTAGGCAAGACAAATTTGAATTTTCCCACTCACAGGAAAAAACAGTGTCTAGCTTGAATGAAGTTGGGCACTGCAACGGCTTTAAGTTTCTCAATAAGCAGTTTTCCTCCCTTAACTTGCATGAATCAAATCGCGTGAAATGTTTCAAAGTGCAAAGCGTCAAAAAATAACTATCTTAATAGGACGACGTGGGGTTGCCTATACGCAAAATCGAAGGCACTCGGCTTTCGCGGTCGATAATAATGGATTCACTTTACTAGGTAAAATTAAGCATTCTAATTCTAACACATATTTTCTTTCTTCAAAATTTCACGTAAAACACGACTAAGTCGGCAACAATAACTGATTTTGACTCCGAAACTGAGACGTAAGCAATTTGCTCCACTCAAAAACCGAGGTTTACGGATAACTTAACTTGTGCAGCAAAAGAACGCATTTGCGTGCAAGGCGTCCAACGATAACTATTTTAACTCGGGCGTCGTGGGGTTGCCTACTCACAAAATTGAAGGCATTCAGCGTTCGCAGTCGACAATAACTCACTAGACAAGGTGACGATTTGGGCATTCCGGCTTATGTTTCCTCTCCAAAATTTCACGAGGAACAAGATTCCCGCGTCTAAAGTACCTGATATTACCTCCAAATTAAGATACTTTTTATTTAGCATCGGGTCTAAGCATTAGAATATCCCGATTCACCGTGTTGATGTCCCGTTTTAACTTGACATTCCTCTTCTGAAGACTCCGTGGGTTGAGATTCCTTTTCCTTAGGAGAGCCGTCTTCAAAAATACAAGCACATGGATAAAAAGCAAATGCTGATTGAGCATTTAAAATGTTAAAAAAAAGCCCGTCAAGTTCCAAATCGACGGTGAAACTACCAAACCACGTATCTCGTTTGCGGTGTTTAAAAATCTACGCTCGCATTTTATTTTTTTGAAGTGGACCAAATCAATATCATTCCTTGAAATTTTCACAGAATTTTCTCCGCACGAAGAGGAAAATTCACAGAAATTTTCAAGACTAGACGCTAAGTAGTTTTTCATTTAAAAAATAAAGTATGACAGGAAGTCTGCGACGTCGCAAACCGAGATACGTGGTTTGGTAGTTTCACCGTCGAAATGCTGATTTTACGATACAAAACTGCTAACACAACATTTGAATTTGTTCGTTTTACAGCGGGCGTAGTTGAGTTAGCATTTCTTCAAATGTAAATTCAGCATTTGAAACTTGTTGGACATGTTTCTAACAAAATAAATGCTAAATCGACATTTAATTTTTTTCCGTGCACATATTACTCTAGGTTTTCAAAAGTATTATCACGAGGAACCGCGCGAATAATATCTGATACGTTTTTTTTTTCAAGTTATCTATCAAAATGCTTTGTGGATCGTGACAGGAGATTCGACGCGTCTTGATCGCGGTGGCCCCGGAAAACTTTTCCATCCCAACAAAACGACCGAGAGTGGATGGCAAGGAAGAAGGAAGGGTTCGGGCCGGGCATCTGAGGGATTTCGCCGCGGACCCAAAATTATATTATCTACGTCATAACATACGACAGGAATTCCCAACTTATTTACATTGTCCAACTTTTTTTTATATCGTCCCGTGCACGCCTCGTGGGAAACGCGAAGAAAAGGAAACTTTTCCAGTTGAGTTATGGAACTTTCTGTAATTTTTGAATGTTGAACCGCTTTCAGAAACGGAAAGCTCGCCTGTCACTGCCATGTTTAGCCGAGTTGCTGCGGAATAAATTCTGCGTGCCGTCCGCTCTACTCTTTGTTACAGAAGTAACGCAATATTTACAGATGATGTCTCTATTTGGTTGGTATCAATCGATACTATGGATAAAAATAAGCAGATGGAACTCATCTGCATCGAATGCAGTGAGTCAGCTGCGCTAGTTTTGGAATCGTAATCTGCTCAAACTTCAAGTTTCTACGTCCAATATTAACAGAGATACCGCTCATCGAGATATACGGCGTGTAACGTCATCCTTTGCCGTACCATGGTTTCTTCAATCTAGTTTTCATCAACTTTGAGTTCCTGCGTAGTAGTGCTGAGGAATTCTTTAAAATGGACGTATCTCTATCAAACGGACCTAAGCGCCATGGGGTGAGGAAGGTAGAGGGGGCTTGGATTGGCGGCGGAATCGGGCTTCCGGCTTATTCCGTCCTATATACTCGCAATGCTTTTCCATGGCGCTTAGGTCTGTTTGACAGAACGCGCTATCCGGGATTCTAAATTCCTCTAAAGGAACTAAAATTGGCGCTTATTTCCGTTTGATGGAAATGCGTCCAAATGTCTGATTTGACTACTTATCGATGACACGCATGAAACTGTACTTTAAGAAGGTAATGTTTGGGATATAATTTAAGGCTCAAACTATTAATTTACGTCTTTCGGAATCACTATAAAATGCCAACTCATAGAGGTCAAGTCAGAGAGAGGATAGTGGGTTATACCTGTTTCGATCGGAAGAGCATTAGATCGTGGAAAGCAATGCTGTCATACGATGTGACCATTTGAAGTCCGCAAGCGGAGAGCTTAAGTTGCCGATTCATAATTCAAAATTGTTACGACTTCGAAATGTTTAATACATGCACTCGATGCCTGGCTTATGATTTGATTATGAAACTTTTCCAGTATGTATAACGTACTCAATGGGAGATCGGGGGAACAGGTTTTGTGCAGCAATTATTCTCACCCTGTCCAGAATTAACTCCCGCTCATTCGAACCTCGGATTCTGGAGCATCGAAACTTTATACGGAGCACACGTGGATTCGTTCCGCTAAGCTGTAGTACTTTCGCCCAAACGCCGTCTAAACATTCGGGTGTTGCCTAATTTGCCTTGTTCAACTGCGAGTTTCATGGAAAATTTCAAGTTATTCTTTGAGTGTGTTCAAAGAGTTCTATTCTTCGTAATCCAATAGATTGGAAAAACTTGAGAAGGAATCGACAGCTTTAGCAGTTAGGAACAAAAATGTTTGACTCATCCGTAAAAGCACTCATATGCATGCGGGAAATAATAGTATATGCGTTGTTTCTGAACTGAGCCAAAAATTATAGTTCCTAATTGAATCAGGAAGTGCGGAAACTGCTATTGTCCATATTTCCAGTCTTCAGTTTTTTTGACATGATAATACTTTTAAAGAGTTGATACAACCATAAAAGTGATGGAAGGACTCATTTTGGGATTAAGGTAACCCGGAGACGAGATTTAAGGCCACTCTCGTGGCTGCATCCAACTCCGAAAAGTATCATCAACCCAAAAAAACTGAAGACTAGAAAAATGGACATTAGCTGTTTTCGTGCGTCCCGATTCAATTGTAAAATGGGGTCCATTTCTGGCTCACGAATGAAAGGTTCTGCATAGAAGAACGAATGTCATGCATGCAATTCATTAAAAAACTCATGGAGCGATCCTATTGGTTGGACAGGGTGATTTTTATAGACTAAGGGGGAAAATGGTAGATAAACTATTGGGTCTCTCATGGGTTGACGTTAGGTCGTCTATCACTTACCCTCTTTGTCCATTGCAACCACCCACTTCCCCCAATGAGATCCCTCCATATCCCTTTTATCTCATTTGTCTATAGCGTTGTCTATCGCTTTCAATAATCGTAACACTGGCTGCATGACAACCGACAACCTTGAAGGGATTCCTATCGATGGTGATGCTCCTTAACGTCACACTGAAATCCGCTTTATTTGAGAAATTAAGGGGAAACTCCTATTGCAACCGCCCACTGTCCCCAATACGATCCCTCCATATACCTTTTTTCTTCTTTGTCTATAGCGTTGTCTATCGCTTTCAATAATCGTAACGCTGGCTGCATGACAACCGACAACCCCGGAGGGATTCCTATCGATGGTGATGCTCTTTAACGTCACACTGAAATCCGCTTTACTTGAGAAATTAAGGGGAAACTCACGCCGAGAAAAAAGCCCCGTAGACGCCCAACGTGCACATTAATGAGCCAAAGCTTTAATTCGCTCCGATCCAGCGCTGCTGAGTTCGCAGACTCCGAATTGGCTCCCCCGAGGGAGACGGGGAAATCCCGCAACGCTGTGGTAATGCTCGTTGCGCCATTAGAATCAATTTTCTCGGTCGAGTGCAGTTTTTTCTCTCTCCGTTGCCGCGCTGCTCCTCCCTGCTCGCCGCTCCGGCCGTATTGTCAACTGATATAAATTGGAAGACGCCAAGATTTCCCGAATAAAAGGACCAAGAGCCCCGGGCTGTCCGAGGATATTCATCGAGCTGTAATTACCGAGCTTTAATTAAAAGTTTCCCCGCCTCATGTTTTCATTGACTTCGCGAGAGAAATCGCCGTTCGGATCGAAAAGAGCGCCCGTCGAATACTTCCCGCCGAAGGATTCCGGCTGTTTTCAAAAGAAATGGGTGGTGGCAGTNGGGGGGGGGGGGGTTCCGTTTTTAAAATCAGTCTGACGAGGTCGGCTCTTACGACTCCTAACAGAGGACATATAGACGGTGGAACTGCAAAAATTCGTACCTTGGCTGCGGTGTTTAAAAATCTCCTGGCCATCAGCTATCTTTATCTTTATCCCACCACAGCATTACAACCGCTAAAAAGTACAAAAATAAAAGAAATGTATACTAAATGAAATGATTTTTTAGCGGCTGATAATGAGACACCGAAACGTCCCGTGTATGTATGTATTTTAGCCTTGTTTCCACTGTTCCCTTGTTTTGATATTACTATTTCCATTTTGGGCTGCTTGTGTACCTTTGTCTTTGTTCTTTATCTTTATCTATCTGTGGTAATTTTATTATTGTCCTCGTGTTAGTTAAATAAGGCTTAATTCTTGTGGAAGTCACCTACAATAAATACAAATCAATGAACAAAAATATCTCCACACATAGTTTAGTTTGTAAAAAGAGACCGGACCGACATCATGCCTTGAAATTTTCACAAAATATTCTCTAAATGGAGCAGAAAATCACCAAAATTTTCAAGAAATGACAGTTAGTAGTTTCCCGAGTAGAGAATGGATTTCGACAGGAAGTCTGCAACGTCGCAAATCGGGATATGCATCTCTAGATATAAGAACGCATTAAGAAGAAAAGGGAAAGGAAGTGGAAGAAGAAGTGGGGGAGGAAGCAGAAAAATCAGAAGGAGAAAGAAGATGATTGACGGGAATATGAAGGAGAAGAAGGAAAAAGAGAAAGGAAAAGGAGAGAGGAAGAAAGGAATATGAGTACGACGAAGTGAAGAAAAAATCAACAATAACAAATTGATTTCTTCATTTTTCCTCCTCTTCTTCTACTTCTTCTTCATCTTCATCTTCTTTCTCTTTCTGTTCTTCCTTTTCCTGTTTATCTTCTTCTTGATAGAAGAATAATTTTTCCCCTTATTTTTCTTTGTCGTCTTCTCCTTCTAATTCATAAGCAAGAGACGATGATAAAATTTAATCCCTTGTGGACTGTTTCAAATTATTTATGAAAACCTCGGATTTCTTTCATGTTAAGTGTAAACGTGTTTGCCTGGTTCTTGATGTCATAAAAAAATCCTTGAATTTACTCGATTCTTTTTAGATCTTTCAACTTCTTTTGTATTTCCCTAAATTTATTCCACAATAATGGAATTAGGCCCCCGAATGCTTGAATTCGTACCGTGTCTGTCGGTCCATTTGTGCTCATATTGAACATCAAGCATTGCGTCGGCGAAACTTTCTGTTTTTATTTTGTGATGGTAAAATTCTCTTATTTCATTTTACATTTTTTTAAAAGTAAACTAATTATGATCATTTTGCAAAATTCCATGCAAATTTCTTGCCTTTTCGGAGGATATTCTTTGAAAATTTCGAGCAAAATTCTCCATCCAAAAATGAGGAAGTAATGATAATTTTGCAACATTACAAGCGAGATTCGTGTTTCAGTATTCATCCGCGATTCGTGGCTTCGCCGTCAATCCCCATTGACTTTTAAGGGCTTGCAACGTCTCAGCACCTTTATCGAACTTCTCAACCCCATGTTCATCCGTCATCATCAGGGAAAAAAATTCTTGAGGGAGAGTCACTCATCATTCATCAATCATGATTAAGCAAATCCGACTGCTGATTTCTAGAAGAGACTTTTTTTCCACCCGATTACACTGCACACAGGTGATGAAACCACCAAGCCACGGATCTTGATTCCGGAGTTTCAAAATGCTAACTCTTATTTTAATTTTTTTTTGGGAAAATTTTGCTCGACAGTTTCGTACAACATTCTTAGAGAAGATACAATCGAAAGCTCAGCATATCTCGGTTTGCGGTGTTGTAGACTTCCAAGTCATACTTTATTTCCTACACGAACTATTGAAAGTCATTTTCTGAATGTGTCAAAGATTTTTCTTCTCATTATGAAAAATTATAAGTGAGAACTTCAACAAGCCATAATGTTTATTTGGTCTCCTTCTAAAAAATAAAACTGCGGATATTTCGAAACTCCACAACCGAGTCACGCATTTTAGCAGTTTCACCGTCGATATGTTAAAATGCTTACTCGGTACCTGCGGGTTGATTGTTGAAATTGATAGACAAAAGCTATAGACAATGAAGACAAATGGAATAAGGAGGTATCCCATTGGTGGAAGCGGGTGGTTGCAATGAACAAATGAGGTAAATAATGGACCAACTAACGGCAAACTAAAGAGACCCTATAGTTAGTCTATCATTATCTCCCTGAGTCTACACGAGCTAACCATTTCAACCAATAGAATAGCTCCATACTCCCTATGTCTTCTTTGTCTAGCGCTTCGTTTATCGATTTCAAAGATCAGCACGCTGCACAGTGGATCGAGTCAATTAGAGAGGTCGGACATGAAATGCAAAATGCAAATTTTGATGCTTATCTCGTCACATTTTTAATTTCAAGGGATGGTCTGAGAAGATAATTTGACGAGGAAACCAATGAAATCATTTTTAGAGCCTCAAATTTGTGTATAAACAGAGTTATAAGCGTTTAAAGTTTCGAAATTTTGTCCGACCTCTCCTATTGCCTCGATCCACCGTGCGTTGGTCTGATGATCGATTTTAAACATTAAAACTCGTTTAAAAAAGGCGACAGTGGGTTGAGAGGTCGACTCATGAATTACGAGGGTTGCGGGGCGGAAGCAAAGCCTATTGGATTTGGGGGCAAACCGCGCTTTGTTCCCGTCGAAATAGTAGGATTAATTTTAGGCCTTTAAAGGTCTTTGAATTCAAGCGTTTCCCATAAAGTCTCACTAATGGCGTTCATTTACAAGGCCCGAGCAGCATGCCGCAGCGCTCTGGTTTAATAACGCCATTCGGCGGGTGAACCGCGACGGGTGTCATTATTCCAGGATCATTCCTGTTTTACAGCCGAATTTATAACACTCAATTGACATTCATTTGACTCTCTGCAGCAAAAGTGCTGCTCTCTCGCCCGGGGGAGAATTCATTTGCCGTGACTGGAGTCGCTGGAAAGGGATTACTAAACAGGGCAAGAAATCAAAGACTGCACCACATTTTCCCGCCATGAAATTTCACGCAAACCGCGTTGAACATATCGGAAAATTCTCAAATCAACTGTTAATTGGACGTATTTCTACCAAACAGACCTATGTGAAGGTGAGAAATATGGGGTGTGCTCGTCGAAGCTTCATAAAAAGCAATGTAAAAGTGGGCGTGATTCCTTTTGAAGAATTGGGAAAGCGGGATTTTACATTCTATCAAAGAGACCTATGTGCCAACTGAATGTGGCAATAATGAGCCGCGGGCATGGCAAGATAGCGTTGTGGACAGGGCTCACGAGTTAAAGCGCCCCGACGACCATCTCCCCCTCGCTCGAGTGCGCACTATCATTGCCGCTGACGTCACCGGCGCTTTATTATTCCCATTCACTCTTACGGCCAGAGAACTAACGAGCACACCCCATATTTCTCACCTCCGCATAGGTCTGTTTGGTAGAAATATACGTCCAATTGAGAAATGAACTTTCGCAGTATACATTTAAAACACTAAATGTACACCGAGAAAAAAAATTGGGAGAATTTACCATTCCTTCATGCCGTATTTTACACAGCGTGAATTCAAAGTCGATTCTGCCAGAGGAACGGTCACCTAACGGTATGTTGTAACGTTCACCTTTCTTATAGCAGAATTGACTCCGATTTGACGCTGTGTGAAATACAGCGTTACGGAATGGTAAATTCTACCAATCTTTTTTCTCGGTGTAAAGTCCACTGTTTGTAACCGTTTGTAAGTCATTTTTCTCACAAAGTAGAATCTTTTTCATGAAGTTTAAAAAACTGGAGAAAAGTGCAACCTACATTAAAAAATAAAGGAAGATGGTACTTTAAAATAAATAGAGGGGGTAATTTACAATGACAAAATAAGAGAGGACGCGGGTCATACTTCAATACGAGACTAGGTCAACCGTGAACATGAATACTCATAATGCTGAGCCATTTCCAGCATTTTCACAATGGTATCGATGATAAACAACAAAACCACGTAGTCTTGTTTCTGTTTTCGTGTCTCGTGTAGTTTTGTTTTAAGGATTACTGGTCACAATTACAGCGAGAAGGTGCGGGTGGGTGATGTCAGCGTCTTTCAAAACCGTTCTTCGCAAAATTCTTGGTTTCTTGGTTATTCTTGGTTTTTTCTGGTAAAATAATCTCTTAAAAATTAAAGCAACTGCGAACAATTTAAAAATCCGTGATGGATAAGAGCATTTTTCTGGTTTCACCATTGCAACAAATTTTAGATGTCCAATCCGCGCTGCCTCGACGCTTGGGAAAAACAACCCAGCGGACCAAAGTCTACGGAAGCCCGTATGTGTAGTTTTAAAGTAACCGTATTTAGGTTAAGGTTTGTTTGAGTAGTCGTGATGATTGCGCTGGGCCTGTTTTCTATAGGTGAGGTGAGAAGCGTATCGTTCATCCTTTCAGGGGTTTTGAAAAGAGCCCGAGGCGGATGAACACATCTTTCAGAGAAAATTATTTTCAAAATGAACACGTATGAAGTGAAACTGGGGGGATGCTTTGACTCGGTAACATCCAATGAGGCCTACGTAAGCTCATTGAAACGAGGTCTAAAACATACACGTGTCATTAGCACACTCTCAGCAAATTCAGAAATACAACCGTGTAGGCCTCATTAACCTTAGATCACAAATTATACTTTTAGAGCTATATAAATACATTTTATGAATGAAGCCATATGTAGCGTGTGTAGAACGTTCTTAATTAATGGTTAATCTTAAATGCTTGTTTTCCTTAAGCGATGCAACTGCGGATACTGAATATCTACGATGAAACTACCAATCTCGGTTAAGGAAGTTGCAGACCAACCGTCATACTTCATTTTTTACAGGGAAAACTGCTCAAAATCAACACTTGAAAACTTCCGCGGTTTTTTTTCTCTGTATACAAAAAAAAACTTTGAGATAACTTCAAAAAATAATATTGATTTGTGTTCTTTCAAAAAATAAAAGGGGAGCGGAGATCCTCAAATACTGCAAACGAGAAACGCGGTCTAGCAGTTTCACCAACGATACGTCTGTTACAAGACAAATTGTTCGCATAATAAACATGAAGTTTGTAGCCAAGATGACAATTTAGGAAGTTTTGGATTCGACCTGTCAAAAACTCGAATTCTGTTACATTTTGTAAAACACTGAACTGCCTCAAGTTAAGTCACAAATTAAGCTTTCGACATTTTGCCCTTAAATATGACTTGCTTCCTTATCTGTTTAATTCAGCTCATGTCGTTTTCCAGACGAAAGCACGCAGCTTCCTTCCAGTGTTGAAAAAATGGCTCAATGGAATGCATGTTTCACTGAAATGTGGCTGAGCGATTCTTGTCCAAAATTTTTGCTAGTTCACGAGAGTGATTGGAAGAAAAGTCGGTCAAATTTTCAGTTAGAAACACTCAATAGTTTCCTGGTGCCAATATAAATTGTTGATGAAGATTTTACAGCAATTAAATTCAGCTACGTCTTTTTGTCTAAAAGACAACGATATGAAGATAAACCATGGGCGGATCCAAAGGGGGAGAAGCTAAGGTGAGCAGTTAGGGAGCGTTCACTGATCAGCTTGCAGACAAGGGCAAAAGGGTTGCGTTTCCCAAAGAACTTTGTTAGTTCCTTGCTGGTTAACATAATTCAAATAGTAAACTCAATACCACACAAGCAAGTTTTCATGGTACCACTATTCGAACTTCAGTGCATTGCGGAGTATCATAAAAATTTGAAGGCGTTTTGAAAAAGGCGTTCCTTGCGTAATGCGTATGGCTTTGCCTATCAACTTCAATAATAAATCCCTGAGATTATTTTCCCAGGGAGAAGGGCACACGGTTAATCGTCACCTCCCGGTTAAAGTATCACAAGCGTCATGCAACGTTTTAAAATTTCCGCCGCCATTTTTTTTTTTTGCGGAGAAATTATTGGTTGAATCTGTTTGAAAATTTGACTGAATTTTATCGGCAGCACAAAGAAAATGAAGTGAAATTTTCGAACAGCTTCGTTGAAAAAGTTCTCTGTAAAAACATAAAATGGCGGCGGAAATTTTGAAACGTTGCATGGCGCTTATGACACTTCGGCCGGATGATGACGGTGCGTCTTGATCCAAATATGAAATGATCGTCCAAATACTTTTAAATCCCTTTAGTTATTAACAGGGACTAAAAAGAGTCTGACATTTTATATCGACGCGGGTCGTCCTTTAAGAGCACAGAAGAAAATCAAAATCGCATAAGTTCTCCACCTGGAAGTGAGGAGGGAAAGGAGAGAAGAGGGGACGGCGACTATGAGGCCGTCCCTCGCCTCGCCGGCGGCAAATGTCGCGTCCTGTTTGCGAGCTGCGAAAGTGTCGAGAGAGCAATAATTAGCGGTAGGAAATTTAAATAATGCAGACTCCTTGTCAACTACACGTACCTAATCAAAATCCGCGAGATGAGGAAACAAAGAAAATTGAACTGTTATAATTACGTTGAGAGAGAACGGCCCCCTGTGAATTTCACTGAACGTGCATGACACCGTTGCCAAATTCCGGGAAAAAACATCTCCAGAAACAACATTAAAACCTGAATGCATAGAATTCCGTTCGTCCGAAAAATCAAAATAAATGTAGAAACAGAACAGGCTCTCTTCAACCCCCCCCCTCCCGTGGATAAAAAAAGACCTGTTGAAATTACGATCTATTAATGACATAGTAAGAGTTCCTGAAAGTGCAGACAGTGAAATTCATATTAAAAACACAGTAATGATAAAAAGGACAGCGCTTTTGCCAGCCTCGAGGGAAATTCAGCAATATGATTTTGGAAATGGTTCCTTGAAAGGAATTACAACGATTTCCCACTGCAAAAAGTCCAAAATGCGAAAGCAAATATACCACAAGTTTTATAACTTTCTACCTACCAGTTTGTAAAAATCGTAGAATTTTTTCTCCCTCGTTATTTCCTTTATGCCATGGAAAATCTTTGCAATCCCTTTCAAGGAGCCATATCCAAAGTTATATCGCTGAATTTTCCTCGAGGTTGGCAAAAGCGCTGCCCTTTTTACACCAAAAAAGTGATCCTGATTTAACATTCTGGATGTAAAAAAGTGTACGAGAACTCACAAAACGCTGAATTAACCGCCACTGCAGTCACTTTAGATGTAAAACTAACTGTTTTGGCGGTTAATTAAACGTTTTGTGAGTTCTCGTACACTTTTTACATCTAGAATGTTAAATCAGCATCATTTTTTTTTTCGGCGAGTGATGCTATTTTGGGGGCTTCCTATGTCACAATGTAAACCAAATGGGGCTTTACAAAAGAAAGACCGTTTATAGAGCGATTATGAATACTACCCTCACAATCAGATCATCCGCAAAGAAGATAAACCCATCTACAACTTCTGCAACTGATCACCTCTCATCGTCAAACACGTGATTATGGACTGCTCTGCCCTCAGGGATCTCCGATCACAGATTTACTCACCAACAGTCAAAAGTAATACAAACCCACTAACATGCGATGAACTCAATGTCACAACCAAACTTCTGAAACTCGTTGTCTCCCTTAATTTAAAAATCTAAATTTTTGTATATACACCCATCTTCCAAATTCTTTGTAAAGACGTTAATAGCCTACACTGGAAAAAAACACATTGGATCTAAAGTCCAGACTCTTGAAAGCATCAACCAGAAAAAGGATTCTTGATTCAATCAGATTTAAGCTTAAATCAAAAGGAAATCCGCTCAAATTAAGAGGCTTGGTTCTTGATTTAAGTTTAAATCTGATTGAATCAAGAATCCTTTTTCTGGTCGATGTTTTAAAGAGTCTGGACTCTAGATCCAATGTGTTTTTTTTTTTTTTTTTTTTTTTATTTTTTTATTTTTCAGTGTAGGGTGTTGAATGTCTAAATAAAATAACAAACTAACTAACTCAATCGGTAGCGAAAGTAGGAAATGATGAGGATGAAGTGGCAAGGGCGGACTGCATGGGCTGGGAGCGTCATCGGGGATGACACCGCTGACCCAGATTCCTTGGGCGGGTTGGCCCGTTGGCATGAGTAGAGCAGTGAGCGCCCAGCCGAAGAAGTATAGCGCTCCGGGGAAGAACTTCATCAGTATCTTCAATTGAGCAATTAGGTCAGTCCTGCCCCCTTAGGGCTCCAGAGGGCTGTTTTGTTTACAAACATGTTAACCCTCCACGCCACCCGACCCCGTGCGTGGGACCGTCCTACGGCAAAACGGTGTATCAACGTCCGAGCGATGCCAAATTGTAACACACACTGAAAAAAAAGATCGGTAGAATTCACCATTCCCTCACGCTGTATTTCACACAGCGGAAATTTAGAGTCAAAGCTGCCGGAAGAAAGGTAAACGTTACTATATACTGATACAGGTAACCATTCCTCTGGCAGAATCGATTTTGAATTCACGCAGTGTGAAATACAGCGTGAAGGAATGGTCAATTTTACCAAAACTTTTTTTCAGTGCATTAATAGACAATCTTCTCAATAATTCACTCATATTTGAACGTATAGTTGGACTTGAAAAGAGATATGCTCGTTTGTGTGGCCGCGGAAGATCAGATCATATTCTACGAACGCAAGTCGAGCAATTTTTGCCGAGCTGCGTCGAAAGACTGGATTTTAACATTTCAAAGGAAACCTTGGAAAAGGTAATGAAAAATTAGTTACACGCGACACAGTTCAAGTTTTTACTGAAAAAGGGCGAAAAATTGCATTATAATCAGGCAATTTCGTACCTGAAAAATTGCAGTCTAGAATTTGAAATAATCTTTATCCGGAACAGTTTTTTTATTTTCATGAGATAGAGACTTCAAATCCTAATCATTTCAGTTTATGTTGATTTTTTGGGCGTTTTGTGTCCAAACATGTTTCAATACTACTTCATGTTCTGACGATAAAGCACATTGTAACATTGCCATTTTGAGTTTGTTTCGACGAGAATCCTTTTTTTCCGGGGACAATCACATGTCGACGGAGAAGAGGCTTACCTCACATTTTATTTTTTAAAAGGAGAACGAATCAACATCATGATTTTTAATTTTCAAGGAATATTCTTCACGCAAAAAAAAATATTACTGAAGTGTTCATGAAAAGACGTTTAGTAGGTCTTCTCTTAGAAAAAAAAAGTATGACAGAAAGTTTGCAAGGCCGCAAACAAAGATACGCGCTTCTGATGTTTCATCATCTCGTCACCCTCCGACCGAAGCATCACAAGCGCCATGCGACGTTTCAAAATTCCCACCGCCATTTTATTTTTTCACAGAGAAACTGTTCATCGAGGCTGTCCAAAATTACACTAAATGTCGTTTGTGCTGTAGCGATAAAATTCATTGAAATCCTCAAGCAGATTCAACCAACAATTTCTCTGTAAAAAAATAAAATGGCGGCGGACATTTTTAACTGTCGCATGGCGCTGGTCATACTTTTGCCCGGAACGTGACGATCTATATCCTCCTTTGAATTGTTCATATATTTTACTCATAATTTCCCTCAGTGTACCTACAAGCATTGACAACTCTGCCGTGTTAAGCAAGAACGTCGTGAATATCAAGATTTTTCCGCCTTTTTTGGAACTTAACACTTCATGAAATAAAAAATGTTTTGCCCATGCACACTGGAAAAAAAAAAAAACACATCGGATCTAGATTCCAGACTCTTGAAAATATTGACAAGAAAAAATACTCTTGATTCAATCGGATTTTTGCTTGAATCAAAACGAAATCCGCTTAAGCTAGATTCTAATTGAATCAAGAGTACTTTTTCTTGTCGATGTTTTTAAGAGTCTGGACTCAAGATCCAATGTGGTTTTTTTTTTTTTTTTTTTNTTTTTTTTTTTTTTTTTTTTTTTTTTTTTTTTTTTTTTTTTTTTTTTTTTTTTTTTCCAGTGCACCTAAAATTTTCAGGTTAAATTCTCGATAGTACTTGCGAAAAAATTTAGTAAAAACATTGTCCCAAGGTATGTATACTAGTTTTTCTACTATGACACATTCTTTCCAAAAAAATTAAAATGGCGTTTACGGCGTTTTTGCGTTGCACGGCAGAACTATCCTCAAAAATACATACTTTATCCAAGGCACTTTGACAACATTTTAGTACTCTTACGGCGTTCTCCCTTAAAATGACAGCACAGAGCCATTTTATCCGCGGATCCCGAAAGCCGAAACCCGTGCCGCAACTCATAAATTCCTCGGGCTCCCGACGAAATAACGTGACTTCACTTCGCGATGAACCTTGCCGCCCATCCAACTCCACGCTCGCCGGGTTTCGCGTACCAACGGACTTACGCCTTTTTCCTCTCCATGTCACTTCCAATCCGTCTTGACGGAAACGGATCAAGCCTTTCTTCGAATGAGCCCCGAGTTGCGTGACATCAGCCGGGCTCCAGGGCTCGAATGGGGAAAGGCGCGTTGCCTTTGAGGGTGAGGGGTTCAGGTTGAGCTGGGCCCCCGAGGGACGCGCGCGCGATTATTCAAGGGGGGCGTTACTCGGAACGCACCGTCGCGCGTCGGTTGAGGAAATGAAGCTTGATTTTCTAACGGGCCGCAGAGAGCGGAATATGAAATATAGCCTCGGAAAGTCGGTGAACGGTGAGCCAGGGGAAGGGTGTTTTTGCGGTACGCGGAACTCACTCCTCCCAAAAATAGGGGCGGTGAAATGGACCGCTAGACAGCTCAAGAGTTATAGGGCCACAAGGCATCGTCACCTTCCGGCCGAAGTATCACAAGCACCATGCTTTATAGTTTCTTTATGATTTTATATCATGTGCACATGTAGTAAGATACGGGAAGAAGAACGCAAAATAACCTAAACGTGCGGTTACAGGGTGACCAACACTGGTACAAAAACACATTGGATCTAGAGTCCAGACTCTTACATCGACAAGAAAAAGTACTCTTGATTCAATCAGAATCTAGCTTAAATTAAGAACCAAGCCTCTTAATTTAAGCGGATTTCGTTTTAGTACAAGCAAAAATCCGATTGAATCAAGAGTATTTTTTCTTGTGAATGTTTTCAAGAGTCTGGGCTCTAGATCCAATGTGTTTTTTTCCCCCAGTAAAAAGTCTGGAAAACCGGGAATTGGCAGGGATTTGCAACGACCGGGAAAAAGCAGGGAATGTCAGGAGAACCCAAAACCCCTTTTCCTCTTCAATATAAAGTAAAAAGTTCCAAAAACTGGCTATGGCATGTTTTTAAAGTATTCGCGAAGAGTTTTATTCACATCTTTGATCATTTTAAACGAAACACCTTAATTAAGGAAAAAATGACGGACTTTGAAATGATCATTTCACGTCCGGTTTTTCATCACATTCCATTAAAAACTGCATATTGACCGTTAAATGCAAAAATTTCTTACTCGGTAAACAAAGAACTTTTTTTCAAAGTAATCAGTATTCATCGTGTTCCGCGTAAAGTATCCAACAGAATACGTACATATATCGTAGAATTTAGGCTTTATTTTTATCATAGAATCTTACGGCGCACATAGAGCTTCCTCTTTTTCTCAGCTCCATATTGGTGTAATTTTGTTTCTTTGCGTTACACTCTATCCAATTTGGGCTCATACAGATGTATGACGCCAGACACAATGATATTACAAACATTTGCACTGTTCGATCACTTGCAGGACGATGTTTCGTTAAAAATCATTACTGACAGAAAACACTTTGCATATCATGCTCAGCACTATATTTTAGACGAGGGCATGAAATCACTGAGATGGCAAGGTTCCAGCTGGAAACTTGTCCAATACACCATGTTTGTCCTCCCTGGTTTGTGTTTTTTCTCCGATTCCTAAGTTGGCGACAAGACCCGCCGTTTAGAAACTTCTAGTCGCCGTTGTGTTGTTACTTTGCAAGAAATATTCTTACTTTAAAACACTGTTCTTGTACAAAATATGCTTTTGTGCTTTGTTTCGGGGAAACTCTTTGACGAATATGCTGAAGCGAGTCTAAAACTGCAGGACCAGTAAACTCGAGATCCGTTTTACGTTTTATCTACACTTTATTAATTCATTTAATCAGAGGTAGTGCTTAAGATCGAATCTGAAGCATCTTCAGAGTATCAGGCACCAGGAAGTTTTTTTCTTTAAAGCAGGAGATGAACATAAGAGAGATGAGCATATTTTTTAAAAATTGCAGGAGCTGGAAGATTTATAAATTCTGGGAATAATTGGAAAAAAATGTGTGACTTGCACAATTTTCCTTATTATAAGAGAATTTTCAAAATTGAAGAGAGGTTTTGGCGAAGCGACAAAATTTCTCCAACCGGTTGCTTGAAATCTGAGGAAAAATCAATGAGATTTTCGGTTAAGAATACCCAAAATTCTCCCACTTTATATGCAATTTGCAAGGGGAAATTTGCCAACATTGAAATGGCGTTACGTTCTTTTGCGAGGAAAAGGACGATTTGTGGGAAGGAAGGAATCATTAAAAAACTAAACACTTGGTTAAAGTTGGGTGTTCCCTCTGGAGTGTGGATCGGGCAGGAAACCCTCATCTAAATGGAAAGAGCTCAATTTAAGCCCCAGGAACTACACTTCCCGAGTTAAGTCTCGTTTAAGTCGCAGAGGAGGAGGAGACGGCGGTAATTATGCGGGGAGAGCTTTAACAGTCCTTCGATCCGACCGAGATTGTGATACTCGGGCGTCGAAGGCAGGCGTCGTTCGGATGATACATTTCAGGGAGCACAGAGCAGCGACATTTGCATTTAGAATGACTCCCGAAATGCAGGTTCGGCATCCCGCTTCACGTTGGAGTGGCATCCTCGATTCCACCCTCGCAAACCGCGTATCTTCACCGGGCTTCAATTCTCCCCCGCTAAGGAAAAACGCCATATGAGCTCTTCAGGCGCTGCCAAATCTCCTTCCACAAATCATGAATTTTCGGTGAAATTCGTGAATATTTTTTCTCCAATTTTCCAGAGGATTATGTTCGTAATCTGATCTTCAAAATATAAAAATTGCAAAGACAAATGTTCAAAATTCTCTACAAAATTCAATCTTTTCTGAGAGAAAATTTGGCAACATTCGAAAGTTGGTACAGCGTTTTTCCTTAGCGCAGCGGAATTGGACTTGTGCTCTTTGCGATGAGCTGCGAACGAGGTATTTATACTATGCTCCCGAGTCACCAGTTTCCATGGCGACTCGATCAGCGTTGTCGATGCGCCAGGTTCTCGGCTCACTACTCCGCCGGGGAAAAGCATGGCGCAGGTCCCGGCTTATAAACTGGCGGAGATGCCTCCGCTACCTCGGGAATGAAAAACTCGGCTCCTTCTGTAATCTCATTCCAGTCAATTTTGTAATGCTTCGTCGGGGAAGGCTCACGCCAATATGCCGGCAAAGTTGTGTGTGATGAGGACGGAAATATTCATTTTCACTCGTTCACCTATCAAGCGCCAGACTCGTGCCGTCCTCTTAACGGCTCCTGGAATCTTCCGCCTTGGAGCTATGCTGCCATGCTAAGGAAGAACGCCGTTCGAGCCCGTAGCCCTTGCCAAATTCCCTGTGACAAATCGGGAATTTTCGTGAAAATGTGTGAACATTTTTCTTCAAATTTTTCAGAGAATGTTGTTCGTAATTTGATCCATAAAATTGAAAAGATTGAGGGAAATATTCATGACTCCCTTCGAAATAAATATTTCTGAGAGGAAATTTGGTAACTTTCAAAGGCTCGTAGGGCGTTCTTCCATAGCGGTATGCTAGGAGACTCGGGTCTTAAGAACCCTACTTGGTTAAAAATTGTCTTTTTAATGGTTGCTTTGGGTTACTTTGAGTTTCTTTTTTTCAATGAGAACAAGTAAATTTATGGTTATATCCATGGAAATCGCAGGTTACTTTAAGATATGAGGGTATATTTCCAATAAAATGTTTACTTTAGAACCTGGATTTTTATGTTTTGCCTTGAAGTTTTCAAATACTTCAGATTGTGTTTGCGAAGAAATTTTTTTGAAAAACTGGAGGAAAAATATTCATAGGTTTCCCAGAAAGTTTCTTTTCATCTAGGGAATTCTGAAAGCGGCTGAAGGCTCATAAGGGGTCTATTTCATAAATACAGCAGCATTACCGTGACGCTGAGTAAGCTTACCACAAAACTGACGATCGTGTCCCCAGAGTAAGTCACGGCTTTGACTTCTTAGGGTCCAGGGGGCTGGCCCCCGGGTTAGGCTCCTTAGTTGCCAGGGGGCTGACCCCCGACTTTGGCTTCTTAGGGGCCAGGGGGCTGGCCCCCGGGTTAGGCTCCTTAGGTGCCAGGGGGCTAGCCCCCGGTTTTCGCTTCTTAGGGGCCAGGGGGCTGGCCCTAGGGTGCGTCAAAAAAAATGAAAGTCTGAAATGTTATCCGCTCCCCAGGCGGCAATCGATGACGTTTGGTAAAAAAACATGTTTGCCAAAATTTGGGCCAATTTCAACCATTTTAAATGGTGCCAAAGGTCAATTTTGTGATGAAATTATGAAATTTTGGTTTAGACCTCGATTACGTACAAAAAACTCGATTTTACGCTGAAATCGTGCGTTTACGAGAAAAATGCCAAAGAACTCGACTTGTAGAGGATAAAATTTTACACTAAGGGGACGTCTTTGTAACCGATAAAAATCAAATTGAACTAGAAAAACTCAACTCGGTATTTATTTTTTTGGTCCTCAGAATTTCCGAGGTCTTACAAAGTAGAGGTTTAAAAGACTAATTTTTCACGAAAATTAGTCGAAAGAGGGTATAAATGAACTGTAGGCAAGTGTTGAGGATGCAAATGTCATCAGAACTTCCTCAGTTTCAAAAAAATTTCCTACAATTTTGCACAATCCTCCAAAAAGTGTACGGCTCGAGAAGCAGGATCGTGCTATAATAGTAAGGGGAAAGTGCGGTTTGACCGGGAAAAATTGCGTAACAAACTTTCCCTATGTAATCGTCATCAGTAGGTCCCCCTGAACAACTTCCTAAAAGTTAAAAATGGCCCGACGACGGAACACCCCTCAAAAAAGTTAAAATTGAAAATGGCGGCCATAATAAGAGGGTCCGGGAAATCGGTATTTTAAAATGCTCATTCTGTCTCATCATGTTAGGTATCATTTCCTATGTAATTTTGGTCGTAAATTTCATTAAGGAATTCCACAAGGTCCTCCGGCCAAAGAAGGCGCTCCAAATCAAAGATGGCGGCCAAATGTGAAAGGCAGGAGGTTGCATTTTTTTAAATATTCACCGAAGGAACAAGGAATGTGAAGTGTCATTATTTTCATGTATTTATGGCCAAGAAACTTAAATTTGATGTTATAAACGTATTTAATAAAGGAAATTAAAGGAAACATACGACTACCGAAAGAAACGTAAGCTCAGAAGGGGCCTTGCGGAACTCATTTATGAAATCTACGACCAAAATTACATAGGAAATGATACCTAACATGATGAGACAGAATGAGCATTTTAAAATACCGATTTCCCGGACCCTCTTATTATGGCCGCCATTTTCAATTTTAACTTTTTTGAGGGGTGTTCCGTCGTCGGGCCATTTTTAACTTTTAGGAAGTTGTTCAGGGGGACCTACTGATGACGATTACATAGGGAAAGTTTGTTACGCAATTTTTCCCGGTCAAACCGCACTTTCCCCTTACTATTATAGCACGATCCTGCTTCTCGAGCCGTACACTTTTTGGAGGATTGTGCAAAATTGTAGGAAATTTTTTTGAAACTGAGGAAGTTCTGATGACATTTGCATCCTCAACACTTGCCTACAGTTCATTTATACCCTCTTTCGACTAATTTTCGTGAAAAATTAGTCTTTTAAACCTCTACTTTGTAAGACCTCGGAAATTCTGAGGACCAAAAAAATAAATACCGAGTTGAGTTTTTCTAGTTCAATTTGATTTTTATCGGTTACAAAGACGTCCCCTTAGTGTAAAATTTTATCCTCTACAAGTCGAGTTCTTTGGCATTTTTCTCGTAAACGCACGATTTCAGCGTAAAATCGAGTTTTTTGTACGTAATCGAGGTCTAAACCAAAATTTCATAATTTCATCACAAAATTGACCTTTGGCACCATTTAAAATGGTTGAAATTGGCCCAAATTTTGGCAAACATGTTTTTTTACCAAACGTCATCGATTGCCGCCTGGGGAGCGGATAACATTTCAGACTTTCATTTTTTTGACGCACCCTAGGCTGGCCCCCAGGTTCGGCTTCTTAGTTGCCAGGGGGCTGGCCCTCGGCATTGGCCTCTTAGGGGCCAGGGGGCTAGCCCCCGGCTTTGGCTTCTTAGGTGCCAGGGGGCTGGCCCCCGGGTAAGGCTCTTTAGTTGCCAGGGGGCTGGTCCCTGGCTTTGTCTTCTTGGGGGCCAGGGGGCTGGCCCCTGGGTTAGGCTCCTTAGTTGCCAGGGGGCTGGCCCCCGGCTTTGGTTTCATAGGGGCCAGGGGGGTCACCCCCGGAGTTTATTTTTCGTATGTATATCAGATGACATTGCTGTAATTCGTACTCCGTTGCCTGAAGTCAATGATTCGCCTTCAAATGGCCGGGTATGCAAAATGACTGTCGTGACGCACGAATAGTGGTATCAGAATTTTGCATTAAGTTCACGGATTGATTTGAAGGCGCTCATCTGTATCCATTGTGAGTGGCCTTGTACAATGATGTTTACCAAAAAGTTCAGTCATTTGTGTTTGAAATCGAGCCGCAGTTTCCAAAAATGGCGAGGATTAATTTTTGAAAAAATAATAATATGGTTTTTGGTCTCTACGTCTTATTTCAAAGAAGAGAGCGCAGGCGGCTGGATCAGATTGTGTCAAATAAGTCCCCTGGTTCGGTCATCGTATTCTGAAGCGAAACTGAAAGAGTCGGCGTTTACAAGATCGCAACTTACTCAAAAGCGGTTGTGAATTTAAAAAGTTTCCCACGGATAGGATGAGCTTTCTTTGATTAACTGTGAATAATTAATATCGAAGAAAAGGTACTTTTTCCACTGGTCCTTTGGGAAAGCCTAAATCATGGATGGATGGGGCATCGAAGACCAGCTAAATCTTATCTGTTAAGGAATTTTAAATTCGAAACCCTTTTTTCAGTCTTTAAATGATTCAAATCACCAACAAGTTTAAGACACTAATTGCAAAAATGCGAATCTACTGATGAAGGGTCGATTCCTGATGCCAAAAACGCAAAACCCGGCATTTCTGCCATATTTCCTAACAGTTCGAGAAATTATTGAAACTGCTGATGGAGTGTGAAAAAACATCTTATTCTTGCTATCCTCAAGAATTATATCACCCTTCTACCGGCAATAAATAGGAATGGAGACATTTTTTTCCTCTCCTGGAAAATCGTGTTTTCCGAGATTCGCACTTCTGCACTTCCACTATCGATAAAGTGCTTTAGTATTGTTTAATTAACATTTGCACAGGCAGCAATTGTGATTGTTCAGTCAGTAATTTTTTTTTCTCATTAATTTCTTCACAAACATTCTCAGGTATATATGTTGCAGGCAGTTAGAAATCGCCGGCAAATTGCAATCTATTCGTGTTTAATCAACAAATTAAATCGTTTTAAATTGAAAAAACGAGATTGCAAGTAGAGATTATTATGCTTTGAATTCAAACATACGTTAGCCCCTTATTCTTGTATACATGATGCCAGCTATAGCACACTCGCGAGTTCGTAAAATGTCATCAATAATCTGTGTTAGGTTCGGTTAAGCAACTAAACTAACTCCTTGGCAAAGCGGAGAGTATCGCTGGATTTGAAGGCGTAAAGAAATCTTTAGTATATCGATGTTATCGTAATTACAATTTGACGAATTGATAAGTACGGAGCTGTACCCTGCGGCTTACACACTGATAAAGATTTCAGAGATATTTATTTCCATCTTTAAGTTTACATGTTTATGTTTACATGGTTGTTCTCGGATGGAGAATAACCAATTTCAATACCAATATATCATTGATTTTCCTAAAAAATCGCATAAATTCGATATTAGCGATTGATATATAGACTCTTTAACGTTAAAAATCAATCCTACAAGAAAAAATACGTAGGTGCCGGTGTCGTACAGTTATATTAGGTGCATTGAGTCATCCATGAATAAAAAATGAACAATATCAATCTAAAAAAAATCGTCGATTTTCCGTAAAGAATCTTAAAAAATCGATATAACAGATATTGACTCGTCACATTAAAACTCAAAAATGGTTCCTATACTCATCTTGGAATTTTTTCTTGAGTTTTCTGTTATTATAAGCTTCCACTTAAACCTTGGTTCGATGGTCGAATCGAATACCGAACTAGGGGCGAAATTTTGGGAGGCTCTTTTATTTGGACGTATTTCTGCCAAACGGAACTACGTGCATTAAGGCATGAGCCCTGAGACCCATAAGAATATATGCATGACAGAGCTCACGTCCTAATGCACATGGTTCCGTTTGACAGAAATACATCCATTAAACATTCGCCAACAGAGGATTCTGAGTTTTGAACTCTTGCTGGGATTCAATGAAAGAATGGATTTCTATCAGTTTTTAAGAACATCCATACGATGAGAGCGTTTTTCCCCTGCATTTTAAGCAGTCTTAATCAATTAAAAACGCCGAACCTCCTGTAATTTCTATAATTAAACTACGCTTAATGATGTAATTCAGCGAGAACATTCTTTTATTTGACTCGATTGCTTCCGTTTTCAATATTAAAATCTTTTATTTAACCTGTGGCTCGGCGTTTTCGCGCTTTTTTTGTGGCGCGCACGACATTTCGGAAATTGTTAAAGTACGGATTTACAGCGAATTTGGAGATATTTTTCTTCCAATTTCTCGGAGAATTTTACTCTCAAGTTAAGCTTAAATATTTGACAATTTCAATGGAAAATATTCAAAACCGTTTTTGAAAAATGAATATTTCATTCAGGGTTAATATTCGCATCTAGCCATCGATATACTATTTTACAGCTACATGAGAGATTACCGCAGAAAAGGTGGCTGAGAAGCTCTCTCTCTCGAAAAATTCTGAAGCAGATGGACACATGTAAGTCCAAAAGGCACTAAATCCATTATAACTTGAACCCTGTTATGCATGTACTATTATAGATCTCAGGGCTCTCGTTAGAATGGATACAGTTCCTTTTTATTAAAATGCGTTCAAATGCGCACTGCATGGACTTTTTTAGTGGAGAAGCATCTTTTACATGTGGAATTCAAATTAATATCTCAGTCGATGAAAGGAAACTCAAGGATATGCTAGGTATTTTTGGTGCAACATTTTGTTGGTAGTATAACTGGAGCCTCAAATTTTTAATTTAGAATGCATAAAGTAAACCTTGATTTAACGAAAGGGGGGCACATTCCTCGAGGGGCAACACAGGAAATGAACAAATAAATAAAACGTCTGTCATGCGCGCACGATAAAGTGAGAGAGAGCGCTTCCCGACCCATATCGTCGCTCCTCTCAAGTTCCATCTCAATATCCACGAGAGCCCTGATGTCTATATAACTCTATGCTCTCTGGAGCTCACTTGGAAATAGTGTTATGCCCTTTACGTCAGAGGAGGGACGATATCAGCGATTCACGGTTCAGGTCAGTTACTGGCCGGTGCATAATTCTCCTCTCCATCGAAAAAAGAACGCAAGTACAGTTTGGGATGAAGTTCGCCGTTGATACACCTCTATTTCGTCCGTTGCCCGTGTTCAAATGGAGATACGCTCTTTTTCTCCCCAATAGAGAAATTAGAGAAAAACCAAATCTCACAGTGGCATAGCTCATCCGCGAGCACAATGGGTGGATTCATTTTAATGGCACCTGTAAATCTCCTTTTTCAAAGCTTTTTTACCGCGGGTTTAAGTGTAAACTAAAATAAAAGATGAAAATAATGGCGCAAACGAAGATTGCATGTGAGATAGAATATTTCGGCGGTGCATGAAGTAGAAGAGAGATGGCGAAGCAATAAAAGTTGTTGTCTCGCGGTTTTCAATTGTTTTTTTGAAGATTGGAATTTGTAGTGCTGGAGTGTGCACTAATTTTTAGGGTCACTAATCGTGACTTTGACATATTGCAACCCTCATAGCTCGTGAAAAAATAGGTTGGAAGTTGGATGTACACTTTATTCATATTGAGGTTTGATCACGTTATACTCATTTCGATTTTTTCGGTCTTTTCAAAGTTACACCTCTTCAAAAATGACCGGCAAAAGCGTAAGAGAATTAGGTTGAACGTTTGATTTACCTATTTCTAGTTTTTAAGATTTGGTTTTTTTTGCCTTTGACCCTTTCATCTCATAAAAAAAATAGTTAAAAAAAAAAAAAAAAAATCGGGAATAAAATTAGTTAATGGCAATCCCTGCACAGAAAAAATAGGATAGTCATCACAGCCCGCGGCTGGTTAAAAATGCGCCAGCTACCGTGCGGTAGTTATGATAACTATCGCGGTAGAGGACAAAACTAACCCGGTAGTTACATGGTTTTTTGTAACAACAGTTATCGCCACTACCGCAAAAATGTTACTCTTGCTTTTTTGTTAGTAACCTTACGGAGCACCTATTTTCGCTTGCCCGTTTCGATCCGACAACTTTTTTAAAAAACGCTCCACCCTAACCGCACGGTAGCTGGCGTATTTTTAACCAGCCGCTGGCTGTAACGATAATCCTGTCCTATTCGCGTAAAAGTTGGCAACAGTGGGCTTAGCCTACTAAAGTGCTCGTAAAATAATCTATCGTTTTTAATGGAGTTAAATGGAGAGGAAACGGTAACGCCGACTTGAAAAAATCGCCACTGAAAGTAGCCAACGTGAAATGCAGTTCAAAAGATTCCAATTTACCCGAGCTTTCAGGTTACGAGGCTTTTATTTCACTGGTCTTTGCATCTTCACACGACTAGAAAATCTCTTGTCCCGGTTTTACACCACTCTCGAAAGTAACGACAAAGAAAAGTAAAATGAATCGTATTCAAGAGGCCAACGAGCGGGTTTTATCTGATATGGAAAGTTTATTAACCTGCTGACGGGACATGGAGAAAAAAATTCCTACGAGGATGAGTGCAGTCACAGATGAACTCAAGTGGTTGGCTGAAGTGCTGCCAAATATATGATATTCGATAATTCTGCGCGGATTCAGCAAATGAGGTTTCAGTACTGCCATTGGATCCTGTTAAACAGAAAGGAACCAAGCCACATCAGCTATTGCCAAATTTAACATGGAAACTTCATTTTTTACGAGAGAACCTCTGAGCAGATTCCTTTGAAAATTTTAAGGAATCTTCTTTGTATTATGGAGAAAATTCACTGAAATTTCTACAAAAATCCACGCAACCGTTTTCATGTAAAAAATTAAATTGCCTGATTAAATTTGTCAATAGCTGATGTGGCTTGGCTCCTTTCTGTTTAACGAGTTTCAATTGTCTCTGAGCTGCCAACTGCCGTGAATTACAAATAATATATGTAATTGACCTGCTCAGTGACTTATTTTTAAAAAAAAAAAAAAAAAAAAAAAAAAAAAAAAAAACGTGACTTTACCCGTAAAAAAGAACGCGGATTCATAATAGGAAGAATTCGTAACTATAACAGTTTAAATACGGGGCTATGAGTCTGTGAAAAATGTAATTTTGAGAGAATACTTTTAAAAATTTTAGTCTGCCTATTCTGGAGCCTAAAATTGTCGAACTAACATACATTAGTAAAATCTCAATTGGCGCATGGTTAGATTGTTAATGTTCAGATATTGAAGAGTCGAAATTTTTTGCCCTCTCCCTCCATTCCAAAATAAATCCAAAATATATTTTGCAAAAAATGCTTTCGTGAGTAACTAGTCACACCTGAGGGAATCTCCATATTTGTCTGTTCTGTTGACACACAGGAATATACCTACCTTATTCGGCTATAAGTAAGAGATCAATGGGAGTGAGCTTGACACATACCTGAAACAAATTGTAAACAAACATTATTCAGTAAATATTACGTCAAAGAATAAAGATAATTGAAAAAGAATATACACAAATATATTACAGAAATGTTGGACATGAAGAAAAAAATATATTACATTCTACAGTTATTAAAACATACGCCGAGGTTTTTTCTCAGGGCAGTTCCCTTGTGTCAACACCCAACTAGTTTTAGGAGGTGTTCAATAGTATAAAAATTTAGGTATGAAATTAATTAGGCAAGTAACTACATTTTAACTGTTGCACAAGAAGTCTGGTAAGAACACTGAAGTGTTTTTCCTCCTTAGTATCTAATAGTAATTCATTTTGTAAAACTAAGCCTCCCAAATTTTTTCCACCCGTATCTCTGTTAGTTTCAGTTTCAACTTGTACCCTTACAATAAAAATATACCTTTTGGTAACAAAAAAAAAAATTGCCACCATTTTCCGAGGCCATTTTCTTCTTGAACGGCTATAATAGGAGAAATTTAGGCACCAAGTACACTGATACATTGACGCAGTCATGTATTTACACAGAAAAATCAAATGATCAATCAGTGGTAAGAGTTTAGAGAGTGACAAGACAGAGGAAGTTCGAAATCTGGGAAGCGCAGGCAAATGTTACTGACATAATATTGCACATGGATCTCTCGTTAAATGCCATAGAATCTTGTACATACAATGAGTGAAAATTCCTAAAAATTATCAGGAAAAGGAACGACGTAAACATAGACTGGGAAATCTCTACTTCTATGTAGAACGTGTAAAATTGGTCCCACTTGAGAAAGCTCACAGCTCACAGACAAAGCCAAACTGTTCAGCGCGTTTGCAGGCGCCTTCAGAATTTAAGCGATAACTATTCGAACACCGGCGCCGTGTGGTTGCATACACAAAATCTGGAAGGCGATTTAAATCTGCGTGACAGAATGAGCGATCCGGACAGAACGTTTTTTTAAGAAAGCGTCACCATTTTCCTCCGTGCGGTGCTATCCCCACCCGTTACACCGCAATCACACGCTGAATGTGGGAGCTGAATGTGGCTTGAATGTGGAAGTCATCGGCCCGATGCCTGAATTTTGCGCGTCACGCGCAAAATTCAGGCATCGAGTGAAAGATTCACATTTCGAGTGAAAAATTCACACAACTGTTTTCATGTACAAAATTAGATTGCCTAGTAAAATTTGGCGATAACTTATCTGGCTGGGTACCTTTTTGCTTAGCACGGTCCAAATGTAGTTCTCTCTTTCGTGTGGGAAACGACGAAATATAGGTCGTCGTTTGTTTGAAACAACAAAATGTTTCCGTTTTTTTTTCTTTTTTTTCTGTTTTACGCGATTCTGAACAACCAATGAGAGAAAAACTTCCAATTTTAGGTCAGAAAACCACGTTGCTTTTTTGAACAACATGAAAACGACTTGCTTTAAGCACGTTGCAGTTTTTGTACAAAAATTTTGCCGTAGGGGTTCCCAAATTTTGCACGCGGAAATAAGCCCCGCCCCTACAACACAAACCAACTTCGAACAAAATGCGATTGCTGCTTTTTTTCACAGCATGTTGCGATTGTTGCTTGTTTTCACAACATGTTGCGATTGTTGCTTGTTTTCACAGCATGTTGCGATTGTTGCTTGTTTTCACAACATGTTGCGATTGTTGCTTGTTTTCACAACATGTTGCGAGGGTTGCCTCCGAACAAAATACGACTATGCAGCGGCGAGCTTACAACGGTGGGTGAATTGAGTAATTTCTCGAGGGCAACACCCTCTCTGGATGACAGATGTGGAGGAAAGATGGGCGTGGAAGGACGGCATTAGGTGAGGTAGTATTCGATGACAGCGATATGAATACTTTGTTGCCGGGCACGTAGCCCAACGTAGCCTCATCTTCGAGTGCAACTCGAGATTTAAACCGAGACCACGCGTCTCGTCCGTCTCGTCCCCGTCCATAAAGAAACTAGCCCCACTGTTGCCTCGTCGCACCAAATATCCTCGCCCTTTGGACCTAACGGCATATACATATAGTTAGTTAGTTATTATAATTTTAAGACATTCAGCGTCTCAGGCTTTTAACGTCTTTACGGATAATTTTGAAAATGGGAGTATAAACGAAAATTTAGATTTTTAAATTAAGAGAGGTGAAGAGTTTTAGAATTTTGGTGGTAATATTGGGTTCATCGCATGTAAGAGGGTTTGTATTTCTGTCGATTGTAGGGGAGTAATATCCATGTGAACGCAGTTCTACATATGGATTCATGCTTTCTGGGGTTCATCCGGAAATCTAGATTTCATACGGCCATTCTATTTGGACCGCATTTTGCAATTTGGAACTATAAATTCTGGCTCTTCCGGAAAAACACTTATGTGCATAGGGAGACAAATGGCATATCGACGGTGAAACTACCAAACCACGTATCTCGTTTGCGGTGTCTAAAAATCTACGCTCACATTTTATTTTTTTGAAGTAGACTAAATAAATATCATTCCTTGGAATTTTCACGGAATTTTCTCCGCACAAAGAGGAAAAATCACAGAAATTTTCAAGACTGGATGTTAAATAGTTTTTCATTTAAAAAATAAAGTATGACAGGAAGTCTGCGACGTCGCAAACCGAGATACGTGGTTTGGTAGTTTCACCGTCGATATAAATTTCCATGTGAACGCAGTTCTACATATGGATTCATGCTTTCTGGGGGGCATCCGGAAATCGAGATTTTATACGGCAATTCTATTTGGACCGCATTTTGCAATTTGGAACTATAAATTCTGGCTCTTCCGGAAAAACACTTATGTGCATAGGGAGACAAATGGCACGTACGTTGTTTTTAAACCGGGGTAGAATTTATAGTTCCAAATTGCATGTAGTCCATTTTATCGAAGATTCCGGGGTCCCGGAATCAATTCCGATTTTCAAAAGTCCCGATGAAAATTCCGATTTTTCCAACAGTTACTGAAGAAATCCCGAAATACGGCCGGATTCAGTTCCAAAGATGGTCGGAATACGAATCTACGCAAAACATGTATTTTACCTCTTCAACATCTCACGTAAGACACAATTTATGCAACGGAAACAGTGCTGCTACTTCATTTTATCAAAACTAGCCGTTTATACAAAACGTTAAGGTTCTCAAAGTGGTTTCATTGGCTTCCTCGTGAAATTCTCTGCTACGAGCACCCTTTGAAATTCAAAATGCGACCGTATAAACACCAAAATCATCAGTTTTAGGCAAAAAATTCATGTCTGACCTCTCATTGGCTCTATCCACTGTGCGTCGTGGGGCCACTGATTGGCCGGCGATGCGGTTTCAGCTAATGGACAGAAATTGCATTTTGGAGCAAAAGTCCCGACAAAATTCGCCGTCCGTCCCGAGTTGACTCCGCAAAAACTTCGCGCGACGGCGTTCCTGATTCCCTCGGCCGTTCCGTTGATTGAAATTGAAACATCTGGAAACGAACTGACCAACCGCACCGACCATGCGGCATAATCGAAGTTCCTCCCCCGAGGTTTGTTTACTTTGGACGCCACCTCCACCGCCGCCGTTCCCCGGTAGCGACCGCTAATGACGCTTACTAGCGTCCTAAGTAAGAACACCCTATGAGCCTCCGGTTGTTGCCAAATTTCCGGCAATCAAATTACTATTTTCGACGGAGACTTGCGAATGTTTTCCTTCCGAGTTTCCAGAGAATTCTGTTAACGATTCAATATAAAATATCAGAAAATTTGCAGGGTGGCTGTTCATGATTTGTCTAAAAAATAGATATTTTATAAGTGGAAATTAGGCAACATTTAAATGATCATACGGCGTTTTTTCTTAGAACGGGAGCTCAGTCATTCGAAATCGGGCGGGTGAGCGTGACTCCACTACGAAATGAGCCCCATGTCCAGGGCCATTCCATGTTCTCCAGGGCTCACGGGGTGTGGAGTTTACCCCACCGGATCACCCTGCTGGATCAGAAACTACACTGACGTCGCAAAGTGATGACGTCGACAACCCGAGCGATATATTTGATTTGAGCCTAGGTGCCGCAGCCGCACAATGGACCAGCTTTTTGGAAGGTTGGCCGCGATTTTTTTTTTTTTTTTTTTTTTTTTTTTTTTTTTTTTTTTACTACTACTACTACTATTCATGAGTGCCGCATTCAATTGGCACATAGTTCCGTTTAATAGAATATAACATTCCGCTTTCTCATTTCTGCAAATCATCACGGCCACTTGAACATTGTTTCTGCTTTCTAGAGCATACCCCATCTTTCCCACTCGTCCATGGTTCCGTTTTCCAGAAATATGTCCACTGCACAGTTGGTAAAAATGGTAACGTAGCTAACCAAAGAAGCAAGGAAGTTATCAAACTAGCAAAGTTTCGTGAATAAATTCTGGTACACAAACAATGCGTGTTTTGGTGTACTTTCGACTCATTTCTTCATTGTTTATCTTACTGTGTATAATACGATCTCATAGGAGTAACGCGTAACGTACAACGCCAAGGGTGCAAGGCGCGTGTTTCTTATATGCTATTATATTGTGTTGTATTGCATTGTATTATATTATATTATATTATATTATATTATATTATATTATATTATATTATATTATATTTATTATATTTATTGTATAAAAGGTATTGAGGTATTGAGGTATTTGAGGTTTGTTGTGTTTTTTGTATTTGTGTTTATTTGTTGTTTGTTGTGTTTTATTGTGTTGATTGTTGTTTGTTGTTATATTTTTTGTGTATTTATTGTATTTATTGTATTGATTATATTATATTATACTGTATCTTCCGCAGAGTGTCCAACTGTTTCATCGACTCGTTCCACTGTGGGCCGGGGACGGGAGCGAAGCAATAAATTACTCGCGAGGTGAAATGCCTGCAGTTGCGCCGCGACTGCTTTGAGTGAAAACAATCTTGGCTGCTCCTGCTTCGGAGCATTCGAATTGCAAATATGCTCTTCTCGGTCCTCGGGATCCCGTTTTAAAATTAAACATGGTGTCGGCTCCCGGCGACGCGATAAACATCGACGATAAACGAACCAAATGAAATGAAACGAAATTCACTCTCCAACACATCTTCCTCCCTGGTCTCTTGAAACTCCACGCAAGTTTCCATCGATGGCAATCAAAATGCGGCTTCGAGCGGGATCTTGGAAGCTTGTTCCTTCTTTATAAAAACGTCCATCCACCTCAGTACTACTCGAGGATAGTACTAGTTCGCGGATAAGGAAAACTCCGTATTAACCGCGAGCCTCCTCGAGCTAATGGTTTGAGCGAGCCACGAAGAAGTCATCAAGTAGAATTGATGGATCGAATTTCGCGCGGGGATATTTGTTTCTGCGGGATCACCATGGCGGAAGGGAGGGTGTCGGGGATGGGTTCAATCTCGGGGCAAGTAATCCCTTCTGCCGAAGAAATCATCAACAAAATTGAGACGGAGAGGGTAAGTTTCCCCGTTAACGATCGACGGAACACATTAGCGGGGTTCCTGGCTCCTGTTGCTTGTCTACCGTGACGCGTGGCCGCGTGTGTTCGGAGCCCAGCCAAGTTTTTAATGAAGTAATCGAAGGATTACAAATTAAGATCGCGCTGATCGGGAGCAAGGAGCCACGCTGCCAAATTATTTATTTCCGTTATTTCCATCAATTCGACTCGTTTCAAAGCTATTCTCACGTTGATATGCTTCCATTTTACTTACAAAAGTTTGAACTTTTTCAATTCAGTCATATAAGAATGGAATATCAGACTTTATTTGGAGAGGATTAATTTGACTTCATTTTGAAATTAGGAGCTACAATATCCGGCTCAGTTCAAAAATAACGTATGTATCATCAGTTTCCCCACTAATATAGGGATAAATTTTAGTTGCTAATTGCAAAATGTAGTCCAATCAGTGCCTCTTTTCCTGTTAAAGAAAAATATTTCTGCGATATCAGGTTAACATTTGCGGAAAACGTTGAGATGTATTGGCTTAAAATTGCTTTAGTATTGAGAAATGGCTGGAGAGATAAAATGAATTCATTGTAGCAATATTTTACCAACATTAATTGAGTATGTTGACATTATTTTTTGAAAATTTAGTCGACATGGTCATGAGAAGTCACCCCTAGAAATCGATCCAATGGATGCAGTATTTAGCTAGTATTTTTTCATGATTTTTAACTCCAGTAATATTAAATAAAAACAAAGAACGTTGCTTTCTTATCCAAACTGAAGCATTGCTATCGCAACTGGGCTATGCGTTACAAAAAAATGACATTGTAACTACTGCTAGAACGGAATTTATGAACTGGAATCCACCAAGAGCAAAGATTATTTCTCTCTGAGCCAGCAATTCAGTTTTATGAACATGACTGAATGTAATTTGAAATGGCTTTCTGTGGATACGTTTATCGAATTCGAAAGTTTGAGCCACTGTATCGTCTGCAGAAGGTTCCAAATTTTCAGTCTTTTTCGGCTCTAAATATTCGCGGAACATTCCCCACGCTCTGGTGTGAATTATTCAATTTTGATTTTTAACTCTTTTTTTTGACTGAACAGTACAAGAAAGTAACTCATAGATAGTTAATTCAGTTATGGGATGTAGAACACAAAGTAACCTATGCATGCGGTTGATATTTTTTGGATAGTTCTTCTGGTTGGTTAGTTAGCAGAGTTGATATCTTAAGCCTTTGACAAGATGCGAGTGCAACGATGATTAAGGCGCCGTGATACAACTATTCGTGCTTTATAGTTGTGCATGTTGCATACGTAAAACAATTGAAGGAGTTCTGGCTTTCTTTCCGTTTGTCATTATAGCTCGCAGTGCGAGAGAATTTTGAGTTAAAATGAGCGACAGAATATGTTTTGACTATAACATGCAGGAATGGTTTTTGGTTAGTTCTTCTCTCGGTTAAAGTGACTTAATTTTTAGATTAAAAATAAACGTAAGTATTCAAGTAAAGTGTAAATTTTACTTGAAAAACAGGCACGAACCGCAAGGATAGAACCTATGAATCACGTCGGTGACATTCCAATATGTGCTTGCCACTGTGCCACTCGTATCATAAGTGACAACGCCTAAGTGATATTGAGAGAGAGAAAAAGAGATGTTTAAGAGTAAGAACAGTATCGAGGAGTTGGTCGATGACCGTAGTCCCTTCTGGTGTATCTGACTGAAAAAAGTAACTCAGAGTGACCCTAAATAACCATAAACATAGACATTTTAGTTGTATATTCTCTGGCGTTATTTTTGTTTTTTTTCTTTTAGTGGATCGCAGTACCTCCTCTAATTTCAGAATGTCCACTAAAACAGGCTGGCCAAAGTACATTCCCAAGGAAGCCAGTACTTCTTCAACAGAAAAATTCAATACTTTTTCAGTATCTCCATTCGACGGCACTTGAAAATTATCGAAAATTTGAAATTCACGCTAGAATTGCGACAAAAATGACGAGGACAAAAAATTTCACTAACGACTTGGAGATTAACTGACTGCACAATCGCAATTTTGCAGGCAAATACTAGTCCAAGAATCATCGCTCTGGGGATCGCATATACTTGCCAGGCTTTATTAAAGAACACGCGTTGTATGAAAGAAAAATTCCGGACCCTCTTGCAGGATTCCCGCATTTTTTCAGTACTTTCGGACCGCCCTTGGAAAATCAGTACTAATGTAATCAATACTATGTATTGTATTGTAATGCAATGTACATTTTTATAAAGAGTTGGTCAATTAACCGAGAGAGGATCTAACCAAAAAACATCACTGCATGTTCAGGTCACATTGTTTTCTATCTCCCATATTAACTCAAAAGGCTCTCGCACTGTGAGTTTATAATGATGAACGGAAAGAAAGCCAGAAAGCCTTGAATTGTTTCATGTATGCAACACGCACAACCATTAAGCACGAATAGTTGTATCACGGCGTCTTAATCATCGCCGCACTCGTATCTTGTCAAAGGCTTAAGATATCAACTCCGCTAACTAACCAACCAGGGGAACTATTCAAAAAATATCAACCGTTTGCTTAGGTTACTTTGTGTTCTACATCAAATACTAAATCAACAGTCTATCAGTTACTTTCTTGCACTGCTCAGTCAGAAAAAAAGTATAAAAAATAAATATTTCACACCAGAGCGTGGGGAATGCTCCGGGAATATTTGGAGCCAAAAAAGATTTAACATGTCGAACACTGAAAAAAAAACACATTGGATCTAGAGTCCAGAGTCTTGAAAACATTGACAAGAAAAAATACTCTTGATTCAATCGGATTTTTGCTCGAGTCAAAACGAAATCCGCTTAAATTAAGAGGCTTGGTTCTTGATTTAAGCTAGCTTTTGATTGAATCAAGAGTACTTTTTCTTGTCGATGTTTTTAAGAGTCTGGACTCTAGATCCAATGTGTTTTTTTTTCCAGTCAACCTTCTGCAGACGATACAGCGGCTCAAACTTTCGAATTCGATTAACTCCAAGACGAAATTCTAGACTAGTAGACACCCTAATGATGAACACACCTATGTGAGTACACTGCCTCTGATTCCGTGCTGACCTCCGAGAGGACCGAAAGTGGTAAGGAAGTCAATGCACAATCTGACAACGTGTCGACGCACACGAATGACGATTGATGATGCATCGGACGCCATGCTCGCGCCGTGGCGGACCACAAATAAAAAATTAACCTCCCAATTCCATCGATCCGCAAGAAAACTCGGCTGGATCCGACTCGCTCAGCTTTGACAGCCACCGTCAACGTTGAAATCCCCCTTTTCCATGGCCTTTGCACCTCCGTTGCCAAGTCTCCTATCAAGCAGCCCAGTCGCGCGTATCACACATACACAAAAAATTAAGTTTTACCCCTAACCTCCCCCCCCTCCTCGCGTCGTGAAATCGGTGACCCGGATATGCAAAGCCGAGAGTATCTTCTGGATTTGAAGGCACTCCACACTAAGATCGTGGTTTTGAGGTTCTTCACGAATGAAAACGTTACAATCTCGATGCGGATTGTTATGGTTCAGTTACACGATCAAATTGAGCCATCAAATTGGGCCTCTCATTGATTGCATCCTCACCTCAGGTCTTTTTCCACCAATCAGAGCTTCAGTTTGATGGCTCAATTTGATCGTGTAACTGAACCTTTACAATTTGGTGAGTTGACACGCGTACTAGAGTCCCTTTACAGAGTTGAGACAACACTGCTTATGGATGCCACAAACGGGAGTAAAAATTACACAATCGGACGTGTTTTTGTAATCTTTGATCAACCCATTCCCGAATCCCTATATCCGTTCCCTCCCTCACTCCATTTGTTCCTTGCCGTACCCCCAATATCCCGTTCCATTCCAGTTTATAATCTTTGCAATTGTTGAAAATGTAATCTTTATTCCTGTTTGTGACACGGTGAAGGCATAAAATAAGAAAACCAATCAGAAATAGATTCGCATTGTCCTTACTCTCAGTATAAAGGGACTCTAACGCATACCATTTTCAAATTGCCGGATATTGCTAACTACCTACGTGGTACCGAAGCTGAAGATCCACCGTGGCGAAATCTACTGGCACTTCGACGTCCAAAGTGCGAGACCACGTATCTCCGTCTGCGACGTTGCAGACTTCCTGTCATACTTTATTACTTCTTTAAAAAAACTGGTCATCGTAATTTTTTTAAAACTTCCCTGGCTTTTCTTCGCTATTAGCGGAATATTCTGTATACATTGCAAGCTTTAAAAATGATGATAAAAATAAACAAAAGAAGCCTGAATAATTTACTGGAAAACACAAGGAAACGAGCAATCAAGGCTAAAAAACAACAAAAGTAAAGCCTGGGTACGTTTCGTGATAGCTTGAACCCTCTCCTTGACCAGGAAACAAAAATATATAAAAAATTATTAAAATCAAAATACTTAGAACCCAATTTCGTGATAACACAAGTGAGGTTTTCACGAAAGCTCTATGACCGGTACCTTGGTACTGGGGTCTCAATCTCCCCCCCCCCCCTCTGTCATAGAATCTCTGCGATAACCTCAGTATTTGTTATCACGAAATTGGTTCATGTATTTTGATTTTTACGAGTTTAAATATATTTTTGTTTTTTGGTCAAAAAGAGGCTTGAAACAACCTCTAAACTTCCCAGATTTTATGTTTTCTTGTTTGTTTGGCCTTGTTTAATTGTCCCTTTTCTAGCGTTTTGGCTAATAAAATTGACTTGTTCCTCTTCAAAAAAAAAAAAATCAACTCGGTAGTCAAATAAGTGTCCGACATGTTTCAATGTACATTTTACAACAAAAAAATACTAATTTAACCAACCCTGTAGTTTTCCTTTATTGTAAAATATACATTCAAAACACGTTGAACATGTTTTTCAAAAATTTAATTGTTAAATCAGAAATCCATTTTTATCCGTGCACCGCACAGTGGATCGGTCAATTAGAAAGGTCGGACATGACATTTTTGACAAAAACTGCAAATTTTGATGTTTACTTCGCCATATTTTAAAGTTAAAGGGGTGCTACTTGAAGAAAGTTCCCTGAAGGAACCAATGGAACCACTTTCAGAACCTCAAAGTTTTTTGTAAACGGAGTTATAAGCGTTTAACGTTTCCAAATTTTGTACGACCTCTCATATTGACTCAATCCACTGTGCTCCGCTTCCCGCATCCAATACTGTTCGAAAATTGGAGGGTGAAAATTTTAAAATTTTCAGGACGATGGCCACAGTGCGAAACAACGCATCCCCATTGCGGTTTTCCAAAATCTCTGGAAAATCCGGGAGGGTCGGCAACGGGGGGGTTGCAACACGTGGTGGATAACCCCGGCTCCGGAGGAGGGACAAGGGATGCGGGATAGGCACGAGCGGTTGATCGATGGCGAAAGGGGTGAGGCTGATGACAGGCTGGAGTGCCACCGCGCCGACCCCTCGGGCCGCGGGAAGAGGGGGCGGGGGGCATCGGGAAACGGGTGGGGCTCTCAGCTCCGTTTCGGTTCAACCGCTACCGATTTAATTGCTTCATTTATTTTTTTCCACTTTCCTTTCTATTCCTCCTTTTCTCTTGTCTTCGTGCCCGCGTTGAGGATTTCGATGGCCCTTTGTCGAAGCGGGAGCCGCCGAAGCGTCTTCAGATGCAGAATTGCAAATTGGAGGAAGATGGCTCAAAATGAGATCTGAAGAGACGCCCTCCCTGCGGGCCGATTGTTGAATCGTTATCGAATGAGTTTGATCGATAACTCCCTATCTTCACAATGCTATATATCGATCAAGGTCATTCGATAACGATTAAACAATCGCTGGTCGTCGAGTACTTTTGTATCGGGACGAGGAAAAACTTGGGTGAAATAAGAAAGACTGGTCAAAGATATTCACGCTTTGGATTGTAGCTTTCCATCGGAGCTTTTAATCCGTCCTCGATTGTTAGATCTTATCAGCTGTGCTTATTGTTACAACAGGACTTGAAAGACGAAATTTAGAGGGAAAAAAGGAAATAAATGCAGTTAAAGTTAACCCTCTCGCATGCGTCCCAGCGGGCTGATTATTGAAATTGATAGACAAAGTGATAGACAAAGAAGACCTAGAGAGTAAAGAGCGATCCTATTGGATGAAACGGGTGGCTCTTAGACTAAGGGAGAAAATTATGGACTAATCGTCAGGTCTCTCGTGGGTTGCCGTTAGTTAGTCTATTACCTAGCTCCTTTGTCCCCTGCAATCACCCGCTTCCACCGATAGGATCCTGGATCCCTCTCTATTCCTTTTGTCTTTCTTGTATATAGCTTTGTCTATCAATTTCAATAACCGATTCGCAGAAAGTATACAGTTATGCGGAAACTAGGGCTCACGTGGAAATCAGGATACCTACGCCTTGACATTGCTGCCGTGCGAGCCTCCAGACGTTGAAATATCTCTTCAATCAAAAACAATTTTACTCTAAAAATAATTGTGAACGCTTATCTTCAAATTTTTAGACAATTTTGTCCGTAATTAAATTAAATAAATAGATCTGAAGATTTCCAAGGAAAATATACAAAACTCTCTTCAAAACCGCACGTTTCATCCGGTGAAAATCGGCAACTAGCGAATGTTCATTCGGCGTTTCTCCTTAAAACGGCAGAATAGAGGGGCAAAGGTCTGAACATCTAAGCGTCCGCAAATCTCTTCGAAGGAAAATTGTATTTTCGAGATAATGTGAGATTATCCCTCGAAATTTTTAGACACGCCGGTGTGAATTTCAGATGACATTCTCTAACAATTTCAGAGACAAAATTCAGACGAAAAAGTCTAGGGGAAAGCAATTTTTACGGAGCGTCTGAATCTTGACGATACGTTTCCTTGGCGAGGCTAAATAGGAGAACGAGAGGGTTCTTCAAAAAAAACCTCAATGCGAATCCAAACCCGCATTCCCCATGCAGATTAACGTATCTGAATGCATCGGATACTTTTTTCCTGTGAAGGTAAAAAAAGGGGCGAATTCGCGCTCCGCTACCGTAACAGCTTAACTGCGTTTTCAGATAAGCCTCGTCTGCCGCAGAATTGAATGATTTTGTGAAAATGGACATGCGCTGTTACGTCAGAGTAGGGACGCATTGTTAGAGGCGAGGCATTCCCGCTCTCATCAGGGGTTTTGTGCAGCGAAGAAATGCCAAGAATGAGGCCGACTCGACAGTGGCAGCGAACGCACATTGAATCCACAGCAACGACAAAGATACATAACTACTCCTCGTATACGGGGTGTTTCGGGGCGAGCTAAAAAGACATCAGGAGTCGTATTTACGAGCATGAGCAATTAATAGAGTTAGTTAGTTAGTATATTTTCAGACATTCACAGTCACAGGCTATTAACGTCTTTACAGAGAATTTTGAAAATGGGAGTATATACAAAAATTTAGATTTTTAAATTAAGAGAGGTGAAGAGTTTCAGAATTTTGGTAGTAATATTGGGTCCATCGCATGTGGGTTTGTATTGTTTTGTGACGAAAAAAGCGTAATGTATATATCTACGGCCAAGTATGAAACCACGTGCCTCCATTGCAGTGTTTCAAAAGTTTCGCGCCTGTTTTATTTGGACCGCATTCAGCAGAAAGGAACCAAGTCACATCAGTTATTGCAAAGATTAACTGAGGAATTTAATTTTTCAGAAGAGAAGTTTCGTGTGAAATTCTTTGAACATGTCACGGACTTTGCTTCGCACTATGCAGAAAATTAACTGAACTTCGCACAAAAATCTGCACAACCGTTTTCATGTAAAACATTAAGTTGCTCGATTAAATTTGGCAATAGCTGATGTGGCTTGGTTCCTCTCAACTTAACGCGGTCCGTTTTTCATGGTTTGGCACTTTTATGGCTTGAAATTTATACCGAATATACTGTCTACAGCTAGAGAAGAAAATTCAAGGAACTTTGAGTGAAATTACATTGACCAGTTTTCCGGATAAAAAATGAAGTATGGCAGGAGATCTGCAACGTTGCAAACGGAGACACGTGCTCTGGTGAAAATTGTCGATAAGAGCTGTGTTTCAAAATACCATAGGAATCATATAGCTGGCTGTAGAATGCGGAGAAAATCATACGGCCGGGCTATAAGAAGCGATAAAAAATTATGCAGCCGGGCCATAGTTCCTATCGCCGGGATTTTCACTTTATCGCCTGGCTGTTGCTTTTTCGCCATCGATTATAAAAGGCTATAAGAAATTGTGTAGAAATTCGTGTGCTTTGGAACTCATTAAGTTTGATACGGAACTACCTTCATATTTACAAAACACACATTATATTTTCCTTTAATACATATTTTTTTTTCATCAATTAAAATGAGAATAATCCATACAGGGTATGCAAACATTTCAAAATCATGAGTTGAATAACGCTGACTCCGCCAGATTAAATATTAGAGCCTAACACAAAGCGTAGCGGTGACGCACTGGCGCCTACAAACCCAACAGGGATACTTCACGCATTGCGCAACGCGTGAAGTATCCCTGTTAGGTTTGTAGGCGCCAATGCGTGTTTTGGCTGCCCGCCTGCCACTGCGCTTGAAGCAACTATTTCACACCAGAGGTATTGCACAGTATCATACGAAACTGAACGCGCTCTAATACATCAGTAATGGCAGGCATCCATCAAAAGTACGAAGCTTTCCTCGCAAAATAAATCAAGATACTACGGCCCAAAAAGAGAGCAGTATTCCAAAAACTCACCAAGTCCTAGCATCCGTAATTAGTAACGTTTAGCATACACTTTATCGCCTGGCTGTTGCTTGTTCGCCATCGGCTATAAAAGGCTATAAGAAATCGTGTGGCCGGCTATAGAAGCTATTGGAAATCTTACAGCCGGCTGTAGGTCTATGGTATTTTGGAACACAGATTATACTGCCAATTTTTACCAGGGTGGTTTTGCATGTTGGCAATTGATGTCATCAGCGAAACTGTAGGAGCGCGTATCTCAATTAAGTCGTTTCAAGATCGCTCATGTTTTATTTTATTTTATTTTATTTTTTGTTAAAAAAACAAGCCTACTATACATAGAGCATGAAATTTCCGCAGAATACTTTACTCACAAAAAAGAAAAATCGATGAAGTTTTCAAGGAACAATGTGGACTTGTTTGCCAAACAAAAATTGGAGAAATGCAGGAAGTTTACACTCTGCTAGGTCACCAACAGACTTCCAGCCATGCTCTCTTAGGAAAACTAGTCAAAGTAATTTCATTAAAACTTCCTTGACTTTTCGTCTTTATTAGCAGAATATTTTGTTAGAATTTGAAGCTATAAAGATATTTTTTTTCCCCCCACTAGATGGTTTTAAAATGTTCAAGGAAACACCCAGATCCGTAGAAACATGATTTTCAACAAGAGTGCATTTGTAGGCTAGCTGTTTTTTTGAAAAAATGATATAAGAGCGGAAAGTTCGAAACACTGCAATGATGATGCCAGGTTTCGCACTTTGGCCATGGATACGTCGTAGGCAATCAGCAATCTGAGGCGATTTGCAATCGAATCGCGAATTGTCTAGGCAAATGACAAATTGCATTGGCGATTTGCCGGCTCGCGAAATGCCTAGGCAAATTGCAAGCCGATGGCAAATTGCCTCGGATTGCTAATTGCACGACACATTCTATATACGTTGCTGGGAAGGTCGGAAGCATTGCCACCGCCGACAACGACGACCCATTTTGCAGATAGGTACTTTCATGGCCGAGCCAAAAATAGTCGCCCCTCGGTGGAAAATGCAATGCGGGGGATTCTGGGTGCATCCTCAAAGCTCGACTCGGGGCCCGGTGATCCCGATGAGATCACCCTGTTTACAAAGTGGATGCCGTATCTTCTTCCCGGGACGGAATCTAGGTCAACGCGGAAACGAGTGAGCCCTCCCTATCGGGAATTAATCCTCCAAGCCGAAGCTTCTGAAAAGTGGTCGCAGGGCCGTAACGGCACTTTTATTAGGCCCGCCGATCCCTCCATCCCTCCCCGCTCCTCCCCCCCCCCCCCCACGCCCGGGTTGATTAGCTTATCTCAGCGGTGCCGCTCAGCAGTGAGCCCCCAGCTCCCGACTATTCAAACGTCCTAAGCAAGAACGCCGTATGATCTTTCCGATGCTGCCATATTTCCTTCAATATAAACGATTTCGATTAGGATTAAGTATAAGGACCACATTAAGGAGAAAGGAACCAAGCCACATCAGCTGTTGCCAAATTCAATCAAGAAAGAGCCTCGCCAAGTTTCGCCCCTTTCTTTTATACCCGAGTTGGTCAACCGGACAGTGCTCAAATGAAAGCCTATGGTAAGGCAAACTTCCATGCAAAGTTTCAACTTCAAGTGACCCCTGGTTTAGGCTGTACAGCGTTGCCAATTTTCCAGTTTCATGTGCTAAAATCAAGGATATTGGACTATTCGTCCGGTGCATAAGTAAACTAGTACACCCAAGTTGGTCAACGGGACAGGGCTCAAACGAAAGCTCATGGTAAGGCAAACTTCTGGGAAAAGTTTCAACTTGAAGTGATAACTCGTTTAGGCTGTACAGCGTCGCCAATTTTCCATTTTTATGCGCTAAACTCACGAAATACTGAATCATTGCGTTCGGAATTCAATTTTCTCTATCTGTAGCGTTCATTTACTATCGAGTCGTAATGTTTAGCCCATACTCATCAAAGTTATAGCCCATGAAGGTACGTTTTCCCCCAAAAATCTCGGAAAACCTCTAATTTTATGTTAAAAAAATTAATAATAAATTGGCAACAATGCTTCGAAAAGTTTACGATGGCCTTTAGTTGCGCTTCTATTCGATCTCAGGGTAGTATTCAGCTCGTAGACCGATGAACTAGTTTGTTTAATTATGATGCATTGGACTATTAGTCCCGAATTTCTTCATTGTGACACATAAAAATGGAAAATTGGCAACGCTGTACAGCCTAAACGAGGTTTCACTTCAAGTTGAAACTTTTCCCAGAAGTTTGCCTTACCATAAGCTTTCGTTTGAGCCCTGTCCCGTTGACCAACTTGGGTGTACTAGTCTACTTATGCACCGGACTAATAGTTAAATATCCTTGATTTTAGCACATGAAACTGGAAAATTGGCAACGCTGTACAGTCTAAACCAGGGGTCACTTGAAGTTGAAACTTTGCATGGAAGTTTGCCTTACCATAGGCTTTCATTTGAGCACTGTCCGGTTGACCGACTCGGGTATAAAAAAAGGGGCGAAAAAACACCACTTTTTGGCGAGGCTCTTTAATTTTTTACATGAAAACAGTTGTGCGGATTTTTGTGCAAACAGTGAATTTTCTGCATAGCACGAGCTTCTTTTTTTTTTCTTTCAATTTTTCTTCGGCAACCAAGTCCACATGATTTCTTCAAAACTTCATCGATTTTTCTTTTCTATGAGTAGAATATTCTGTGGAAATTTCGTGCTATATAGTTGGCTTCTTTCTTTCAAAAAAATAAAATAAAACATAAGCGATTTTGAAACACCTTAATGGAGATACACGCTCCCGCAGTTTTGCTGACGACATAAATTGCCAAAATGTAAAACGACGTAGCTCCGTTTACAACGTTGCAGATCTCCTGCCATACTTCATATTTTCTCCGGAAAACTGGTTAGTGTAATTTCACTCATAATTCCTTGAATTTTCTTCTCCAGCTGTAGAAAGAATATTCGGCATAAATTTCAAGCCATAAAAGTGGCCAGTTTTTCTCATGAAAACTGGACCACGCTAAGCGGAAAAGAACCAAACCATACTTCAGCTATTGCCAAAATCAATTGGGAAATGTAATTATTTACATGAAAAAGGTTGTGCGGATTTTTTTTGCAAATTTCAGTGAATTTTCTGCCTAGTTGGAAGCAAATTCCTTAAAATTTTCAAATGAATCCACGCCAACGTTCTCTTGTAAATAAAATTACATAAAAAACATAAAATTTTACAATAGCTGATGTGGCTTGGTTCCTTTCTACTAAACGCGGTCCATTTGTGCCTGACGTGCTCACCAATTTTTTGTAGTCCCAAATGCATCCTAAGGTTCAGGACATATCAATCTCAGTGGTATAATTTTTTCGAGTATGTTCGGGATCTCGCAGAACATGTCAAACTGTTAAATAACTTCTTAAAAAATGTTAAGTTAGTTGTTTTTTGAAGAAGTCTTTTTTTAAATAAAAAAAAAAAAACATTTTGAAGTTTTTATTGTTAGTTTGACCTGTTCCGCAAGATCGCGAATATATACGAAATTTTACCACTAGGAATGAGGTCCTGAACCTTGAAACGTATTTCCTATAGCAAAAAATTGGTGAACACTCCAAGCACATAAATTTAACGCTGATCAATATGATCATTGGGTGCAAAATGCAAATCAGAGGGTACACACGAATTTACAGGGAAAATAGGTCACTAAACTGGAATTAATACCTATATGGGGAGAATATGGACATGTCGGAAATTTTGACGTTATGTATGTCTTATATACACGTCTTCCATGGCCCAAAAAGGCAGTCAACCTACTTTGAAAAAAAAGATTGGTAGCGTATACCATTCCTTCACGCTGTATTTTACACAGCTTCAATTCGGAGTCAATTCTGCCAGAAGAAAGGTAAACGTTACTGGCACAGGTAACCATTCCTCTGATGGCAGAATCGACTCGAAGATTGGTAGAAGTTACCATTCCTTCACGTTGTGTGAAATACAGCGTGAAAAAGTGGTCAATTCTACCAATCTTTTTTTTCAGCGATGAATTCAAATTGAGTGACTTATCACGACAGTAACGATTCGTCGTTCGCAAAGCGAGTATTTGAGCTGAAGAAATTTGGCAATTTCTGAAGGTTCATACGGCGTTTTTCCTTAGCGAGGCAGCATTGACGGTTGTTTTGAGCTCCGGTTGAAAAGCCGGGACGAGGACGGGATTCCAACGACGTCTGTGACGTGACGCGATGACGCGACGACGACGCGACGACGCGACGAATCTCGGCGACCGACGCTAACGAAATTAGCAGCACTCCTTTAATTCCGCTCTCGGGAACTTCCGTCTTCGGCGAAAATTTCATCCGGACCCGAGTTTTAATGACTCAAAGCAGACGCACATCCCCGCTGGACGTATTTAAATCAAAAGGAAGTTTATCCGTTCCAACGAGAGCCTTGAGATTCATAAGAATACATGCATGACGAGGCTCACGTCGCGATGGGTGTATTTCCTTTCGATTTAAATGTGTCCAAATGGGTTTTCTTATGCTAACAGGAACTATGCGCAGATGAACTCTCATCAAATGGAACTAAGTACATAGAATTTGCTAGCTTTATACTTAGTTTGACTGAGTTTATCAGTAGGAAACCAACCCACACTAAGTTGAAAGTTCCTCAGGAAAGTCCTGCATAAGGCTCAATGTAGAAAATAAACTGTAGTCCCTTTTTCCACATGTCAATTAATAAGGAACATCTGTTTTTCGAATTTCAGTTTTTGGCAGGAAAAAATATACGGCTGGTGGGACTCAGAGACATTCTTAACACAATTGTTTTGAAAATGTGGGTTGTTTCTCTTGTGATAAACTTGGTCCAGTTAACTCTCCAATTTAAATGCCACAAAATGGACCATCAGAGAAGGTACGAATTTTTACAGAAAAGTGGGGGAATATTTGTGACTAACTTCGCGAGACAAAAACGAAGCAGAGCTTGTGGCTACGTCAATAGTACATAAAGAGATAAGTCTTGCGATTTCTACTGCGTTCTTTTACCAAGGATGTTCTCACTTTCAAGGTAAACAATCAATTTTCATATCTTATTTACAAGTTATACGAGTTAGTTTTGAAAATTTCCAATATATTCAACGTGCTTTGCATTAATTTTTGATAAGTAAACGTGTTTTTCGATACTTTAACTCCAGACTCAGCCGCTCGAAGCGCGAAGAACCTAACGCCGCACAGTGGATCGCGAGTCAATAGGAGAGGTCGGACACAATGTTGAAACTTTAAACGCCAATGACTCCGTTTTTACACAATTTCGAGGTCTCAAAAATGGTCCCATTGGTTTTCTAGTGAAATTCTCTACAAGAACTACTCATAGAAATTTAAAATTTGACGAAATAATTTTCATAATTTGCAGTTTTAGTAACAAAAATTCATGTTCGACCTCTGCTATTGATTCGGCCCATTGTGCGCCAGGACGTGGATGAGGTGGAACCGCAAATCCGGGCTCGGCAAACGAGGAGCACACGAGGCAACATATTAAAGGGCGAAAATCGTCGCTCCTCTGACGCATAAAAGCGTATCTGTAGTTTCGCATGAGCCACGGAAAGCATAAAGTTACACGGAGGACAGAGCCCACGTGAAAATAGAGATACGCGCTTAGGTCAGAGGAGGCGACGAAATGTATCCTCGTCATGGCCATCGGGGTAATAACCGGGGGCGAGAGGATGTCCCGTGAGCCGAGGCATAATAAAATTGTAATATTAAGAGGATGACAGGGGGCCCGCGCGATTTCAATGCCGACCGGGTCTGATATTTCACTCTCAATATCGCAAGGCGAGGCTTTTGTGATTCAGATCACTCCCGCAGCCACCCCCTTCCTTTCGAGTTTCCCACCCCTTTGAGATTCCCACCCCTCGTAAGTCTTGCTACCCCAAGAAAACCACGTAAAACCGCAGGAGATCATGAGTGGATGCGCGGTTTTGGCGGGCATGAAGGAGGAATCCGGGACGATGATTGGTAATTAGACGTGCCGTTGCTAAATGCGCATGATAAATGGTCAATTTTCCGCGCTAATTGCACCGGTCCAATGCACGAATTGCCCGGCTGTAACTGAGCAGGCTCCATCGAGTTGCCAATCAAGCGGAAATTCAAGACATCCTACGCGTGAAGATGACTGTGCAATTGGACTGCGTTTCGCTGAAAGGAACCAGCTATTGCCAAATTTAGCTGCGCCATTTAATGTTTTACAAGACAACGTTTGTGCGGATTCATTTGAAAATTTTATAGAATTTGCTTCGTACTGTGTATTTAATTCACTGAAATTTGCACCAAAATCCGTACAACCGTTTTCGCATGTAAAATATTAAATTGCCCAATTGAATTTGGCACTTGATGTGACTTTGTTCCTTTCTGATTAAACCGGTCCTCGCTCCAAAAGCATCTAGACGCCTGAAATGTCAGGCTCTTCGGCAGAAATTCAAGACCGAAATCAATGACTTTTCGAGGGATTTCAGATAGGTAAGTTTCATAGAGACGCTCTAGAGAGAGGTAGAAGACGCCCTGCCAAATTTCGGATTGAGGGAATAAGACAGGAAATGAGGAGTGCGATCTGCCGGAGGAGCTCTGGCAAGATTGCTGTCATAGACGGTTGGGTCGTTGGGGGTCGCAGAGTGCACAAAAGCGGAATAAGAGCGACTCCTTGGTAAAAATTGGCAGTAGAATCTGTGTTCCAAAATACCATAGACCTACAGCCAGCTGTAAGATTTCCAAGAGCTTCTATAGCCGGTCACACAATTTCTTATAGCCTTTTATAGCCGATGGCGATTAAGCAACAGCCAGGCGATAAAGTGTATGCTAAACGTTACTAATTACGGATGCTAGGACTTGGTGAGTTTTTGGAATACTGCTCTTTTTTTGGGCCGTAGTATCTTGATTTATTTTGCGAGGAAAGCTTCGTACTTTTGATGGATGCCTACCATTCCTAATATATTAGAGCGCGTTCAGTTTCGTATGATACTGTGCAATACCTCTGGTGTGAAATTGTTGCTTCAAACGCCGTGGCACCAAGGCGGACAGCCAGCGCGAAACGCGCATTGACGCCAACAAACCTAACTGGGAACCATTGCGCAATGCGTGAAGTATCCCTGTTAGGTTTGTAGGCGCCAGTGCGTCGCCGCTCCGCTTTGTATTAGGCTCTAATATTTAATCTGACGGAGTCAGCGTTATTCAACTCATGATTTTGGAATGTTTGCATATCCTTTATGGATTATTCTCATTTTAATTGATGAAAAAAAATATGTATTAAAGAAAAATATAATGTGTGTTTTGTAAATATTAAGGTGGTTTCGTATCAAACTTAATGAGTTCCAAAGCACACGAATTTCTACACAATTTCTTATAGCTTTTTATAATCGATGGCGAAAAAGCAACAGCCAGGCGATAAAATGTAAAGCCCGGCGATAGAAACTATAGCCCGGCTGCATAATTTTTTATAGCTTCGTATAGCGCGGCCGTATGATTTTCTCCGCATTTTACAGCCATCCATATGATTTTTTATAGGCTTCTGTAGCCGGGTATAATAATTCCTATGGTATTTTGAAACGCAGCTCTCATCGCCAATTTTCACCAGGGATTATTGTAGTAGTAGTAGTAAGTTTCAAAGATCTTTCAAGGATTTCAGATAATTTTTTCAACCACTTGAAAGAAGTTCGACGCTGAAACATCAGTAGAGCATATAGACGGTGAAACTGCTAAAAAGGCGTATCTCGGTCGCGGTGTTTCAAAATTTCGGCTCTTATTTTATTTTTAAAAAGAGATCAAACTCAACGTCAATGATTAACATTTTTATAAAATATTTTTTAGACTGAGATTAAAAACATTTAAGTTTTTAAAACGTGTCATTTAATAGTTTTTCAAGCAAAAATGATGTATGACAGGAAGTCTGCGACGCCGCAAACCGGAAGCATTTCTAAAGTTTCACGGTGGATAAATCGCGCGATTTTTCAGGGGAGCAAAAAAACTGCCCACATTTCTTTTTTAAGGGTAGAAAGGTGATAGTAAATATTTCAAGACAGCTACAAAAAAGATGATCCTCAAATGTCCCGGAAAATGCTTCAACTATTGGGACTATTAGCGAACAATCAAGGTACAATTTTGTGAATTGAATTTTAACACTTTATCTCAAAATATTCTAGATTGCCTAAAAAAATAAAATAAAAAAAACTGCATGCAATTCGATCTGGGAGGAATAGTTTTACACTTTTCAGGTAAGAAGCCTTGAACTCCTTTTTTTTCTAAAATTGTCCCTCCAATCCCACTCCACATCCCCAAATTGACCGCGTTTAGCAGAAAGGCACTAAATCACATCAGCTACTGCCAAATTAAACCGGTCAGTTTAATTTTTTACAAGAGAACGTCGGAGTGAATGCCTTTGAAAATTTTGACGGATTTACTTCTTACTATGCAGAAAATTCACTGAAATTCGCACATAAACCTGCACAACCGTTTTGTATAAAATTAAATTACCCAATTTTTGGCAATAGTGTGGCTGGGTTTCTTTCTGCTTGACGCGGTTCAAATGCCCTTGTCCCCTCTAGCTGTTCCAGGTTCCGGTGAATGGCTCTAGGATTGCGCCCGGAAGTTTCTCACAGGATTAAAAAGCATTTCAAAAGTTCCGCAGCCGAATACTTCAACAAGCGCTATTGACCCGACAGCAAGGCAAGTGTAAGAAAAAAAGAAACTTAAAATTCGGGTTTCCAGCTCATTCGAGCGAATTTATTTCGATCATCTACATCTTAATGTCCCCAAGGACTCGCTCAACTTTTCGAATACGAACGCCGGGCGGAGACGCAAACGGCTGTGAAGCTCGGGAACAGCTTCTCGGAGTCAAGAGCCGATTCCTTGCATCCCAGACGAAAGAACTTAACTCTGTTAAGTGTTGTCGAATATCCACTCACAATTTGTATTTATACCCAAAAACTGAAAGGAACCATGGGCGGGTGAGAAGGAAAGATTGTGCTCGTTCGTTGAAGGCCGTAAGAAATAATGGGTATTATGAAGCGCTAGTGACGTCAGCGGCGACGACGAGCAGCACGATTTCGAATTCCTAGATCATATTCGATACATCAAACGGGTGAGGTTGTATCGATATCGATTAGTTCAAAACATAAACATAGTCTCAGAAGTCAATTGAGTAATCTGACGGAACGGGTTTTTATATGATAGATGTTTGATGTATAAGAGTACTAATTGGCCTAAAGTAATAAAATTGCTACGGAATTTCTCATTTTCGGCTTTTCTGACGAATATCCTAAAATTTTGGTTTGAGGTTACGTTCCATTGTTTTGAACCGAACGATAAATTGGACCACTATCGAATACGATCCATAGCACTGTCCACAACTTTCTTGTCACATGCTCAAAGCTCATGAGCTAGCATACTGTTGACGCTTGGTTCTTCTAGATTAAATGTAAAATCCTACTTTCCAATTTTCCCAAAAGGAATCCCACCCACTTATACATTGTTTCTTATGCAGCTCAAATGAGCACATCCCAACTTTCCCACCCGTCTTTAGTTCCTCGTAGCACGAATTCGTCCGATTTAGGTGCGAATTACAGGCAAAGCTCAGCAGTATCGAGGACAGAAATCGAGCGGTCATTTATGCGCGAAAAAATAATTATTTAAGTAAATGTTGCGACCTCCGAATCGACTTACATTCCTCCGTCTTGGAGGCGACGGATTGTGAAAAGAAAACAAGCAGTTCCAACGCCCAAGCGTTGAAGGGCGCTTCTTTGACAAAGCATATTATTACCAACTTATGTACCCGAAGGCTGACGAAGATGGAATTTGAAGTGGGATTCTTTAACAGCAAAACCCTTCAAAACTACAGATCGACCGCGAAGATCAGTAATTTTCCACAAGCACTTTGTGACGAATGTAAGTTGGTGGTGAATGGAAACATAAAGGATCCACTGTAAATCAGACGACGGGAAAGAGCGGCGGAACCTCTAAAGCTGGTGCGTCAACGCGATCTAGCGGACAGCGGCGTCGCGACGCCGCGAGGTAGGGCGCGCAGGTCGCGGGGGAGCGGGGCCGCGTGAAGAGGAGTTCAGCCAGGGGGAGGGGAAGCGCGGGTCGCGGGGAAGAGAGGGACCGGCGACCGGCCGGCCGGCGGTGACATCGGCCATGGATGAAAATATAGGCAGCGCTAATGTCTCCGCTAACTGGAGTTGGGGGTCCTTATTTATTCTCATGGTCCATGACATAACCTTAAACCTTCCGCTCAATGCCGCAAACAGCTGACGTGTCGATGCTGCGCCAATAAAATGAACCAATCACAAAGTAGCACAGTAATACGTCACTAAAATGAAGAGATCACGTGACTGTTCGTAATATTTTCAAATCGATCTGAAAGTACTGCCTCGGATATAAGTATTTAAAGCATAAGGAGGCCCTAAAATACTTTAACCAGGTAATACGTTCGTGCGAGATTGTTATGCTTAAAAGCAAAACATTTCACGAAAACTTTTACGAATACCAGATGCAGAAAAAAATCAAATTTTCCCGGGTGTACCAGAATGGCGTCATTACCCATAAGGCAAAAGGGCATGTAGTATAGTACATGTTACATCGGGGGAGTCGAACGGTTGGAAAGGGCGCATCTGGTACCCAGAAGCGCCCAAAAGGAGGCGAAGAAGGCGAAAAAACCCAAGGGTCGGAGGCTGATCTCTTAATTGTAACATCTCCAGCCGAGGACAAAAAACTGTTACAAAAGTTCTTCGTTAATGTCTGAGAAAGGATGAAAACGCCTCTCCGCCATTGACACAAGGACGTAACAACACTTCAGGATATGCCTCGGGTGTCCATGTAACTCCATGCTCCTCAGCGTTCACCGGAAAATGAAGTTACGCCTTTCTGTGAGCCAAGTGAGGGAAAGGCGGTGCTCGTAACGAGGCAAAAGACTTGACGCCGCACAGTGAATCGAGCTAATGGGAGAGGTCGGACAAAATTTTGAAACTTTAACCGCTTATGACTCCGTTCATACAAGACTTTTAAGCTCTAAAAGTGGTCCCATTGGTTTTTCCGTGGAATTTTCTCTCGGAAGCACCCCTAAAAGTTTATAATGTCACGAAAGAAACATAAAAATTTGCAGTTTTAGTCAAGAATTTCATGTCCGACCTCTCTAATTGACTCGATCCACTGTGCGCCGTTCCCCCGCCCTCAATTTCTCATAGAGTTAATGAAAGGAAAGTAACGAAGCACGTAAACGACGCTAATCGTGAAATATAAAGGAACACCTTCGCGGAATTCACAAAATCATGCACGTCTTAGCTTTCCCGCATAGCTTTCGTATACTTCTGTTCTATTTGATGAATTATTAATACTTGGATCTAACTCCCCCCCCCTCCTCCAAAACGCGGCCCACGCCTCGCACTACCAAGAATGGGCCTGTTGCGAGCTGTAGCTAGCGCAAAGAGAAGAGTTGTTTCCTTTACAGAGAGTGGCTCAAAAATTACGACGAGCCTATCGAAAAAGTCACTCCTAACTTCCACTGCTCGAGAAATATCGACGGTGAAAGTCGGCAACCACATAACTCGGGTTGCAACGTCACAGACTTCCTGTCATACTTTATTTTTTAAACGGAAAACTACTCAACGGTAATTCTTTAAAACTGCCGTGATTTTTCTTCTATGTGCGAGGAAAATTCTGCAAAAACTTCAAGGAATCATGGCCATTTGTTCTCCTTTAAAAAAATAACATAACTGCGGAGATTTTCAGACACCGCAAACGAGTTATGTGATTGCCGACTTCCACCGTCGATATGCGATTTTTAAAGCATTCGCTTCAAAAACGATACTTCGGCACGGATGAATATTTCGTAAGACGCGCATAAGACCAGGAGAGCACAATGTCAATCAAGGTGGATTTCTCAAAGCAAAACAAAGTTTCTTTGAAAAAGGTTATAAAACCTTTTTCTTACCAACTTTTCCAAATTTTGATGATTTTACTTTTCCACTACGGCCGCACAAAGGATCGATCAATAGGAGAGGTCGGACAAAATTTGGAAACTTTAAACGCTTATAACTTCGTCCATACAAAACTTTGATGTTCTAAAAGTGTTCCAATTGGTTTCCTTGTGAGTTTTTTTTTCTATAGGCACCCCTTAAAATCTAAATTGTGACGAATTTAACATCAAAATTTGTAGTTTCAGCCAAGAATTTCATGTCCGACCTCTCTTATAGATTCGATCTACTGTAGACCGTTTTGAGCGACCACTCACCGTCAGGTGTTAAATAAATTTAAAAAACTGAAATTATAATACGCTTTCGCGATTGCAAGTAGTTACTGTTCCATTTCCGCATCCGCGATGTGACTGATAACCCTGGTATTCGTTCCTGTTTCTTTCCTTCTTACTCCGCGTCATCTTGTGGCAGTTCATCAAGGTGAGAAGAGAAATTACGGTTGTTAGGATGCTTTCTGTCCGAGAATTGAGGATTCCTTTGGTTATGAATCTATTTATTTCGAGTTATTCGCAAACGTTCATTTTTTTACCCTTTTTGCATCTTCTCATCTTTATTTCACACTTTTCAGGGGAGAGTTTCGAATCAATTAAATGGTCGCACAGAGATGAGTGACCGTAATTCTTGTTCTTGGCACGGTTTAGGTGTTCCCTGGTCCTTGTTTTAATACTTGTGCCCGATTGTCCTATATGTAGAGAGCCACATTCGCATCTTATTCTGCAGATACCACTCTGTTCAAGTTCATCTTGATTTTCTTTAACTAAAAAAAAACGGATTTTGTCGACAAGGAATGACGATTCAAGTCAAAATAATATCCAACGAAAAATGTTTTTTCAGTGCAGACGCGAAAACGAACCATAAAATTTTCGAATGGAAGTCGCGATGTCGTATCAAGACTGTTTATCTGCTCGCCTCTTTCGTTTCCTCATTTTCCTCTTCTTATTTTTATTTCTCATTTTAAGTCTCATTATTTTCGCGCGACCCGCTGCAGCGCGAGCAATCTGTGATTTTATGACTTATGGTCCGCGGTCGGAGAAGAGTTTATCCGGAGACAGTGTGCTTATTATCGCTCCGAATGAAGGAGATAAACTGCTCGTTTTTGCTACGTTCATGCACGTGAAGGGGGGAGGGGGGATCAGGGAGGAACTTTGAAATCTCTGAACCGAAGGAGGTCAGCATCTCGTCTCGCTGAGAACGCATATTGACCTCAGGATTAATGTCTCCTCGACAAACTACAGAGCACACAAAAACCTCTTCGAGCTAGATGTCGCTCGACTATTTGCAACCATTAGTGCTCTTCTAGGAGGAGATTCGAACTTATTACACTCCGTTCTGTGCTTGATTCCTTTATAAACTTTTTTCAAAGGGTCAAGCTTGGGGGCTACATTGCCGTGCTAAAATAGAACGCCGTATAAGCCTTCAACGTTGTCAATAATGAGGAAAGGTGTGATAGAGAATTTGCAGGTGTCTGAAATTTGATGAATTTCGTGTTTAAGTGGAAACTACTGAGTGAACTGAACACGGTGATACCCTTGGTTCATGAATTAAACAATTATTGGAGAACATATGACAAAATGATCTAATCTGCTAGAATACGTGTGTTTAAATGGGAAATGCCGCCAGATGACTTCACCAGGCGGTGTATTTTCTCACATTTAAATTCATTTTTATACTATTTCCCATATCAGAAAAAATTACAAAAAATGTTAAGAAATCAGCTCTTTAAGCACTTTCAGATGAAGCAATAAAAACTGTGCATGCAAATTCGCCATTAGGGGCATCCCTGATTAAATGTCTACTCAAAATGTGACGTCGTGTTGAAAATTTCAAGAATTTGCTTCCAAATTTAGGAGTACCATTTATTGTATACTATGTATCCTTAGAATCTGTGACAGGAAGTATCTTTATGGTTTGCTTCTTCTTTATTCCTGCATGTTACGGACTTATGAAACTACGTATCATGTAAGGCTGTGCGTGAGACACGACAGAAACGAGACACTCACAGCGCCTTCAATTCAGTAGATATGTAATGTCAGCTACTCAGGCGTTAAAATAGTTGTATTTAGACTCCTGACCTCGTTCTGGTCTCAAATGAACAATGGTTCACTCAAAAAGGTGGCAACATCAGCATTTTGATATGTTTTCTCATCAAAATTTCACGATTTGTAAGGGAAATTACTGAAAGTAACTCCAAACAATGACATTACCATTTTTAAATGCATCTAATCATCCTTTCCGCTGAGGGAAAAAACAATTATCTACTTGGGTTCAATTGTGCACCAAACGTTACCAAGACTGTTTTTACGTCATGAAAATATGACAACCTCAACCTCAGGAATTCAGTTCAGCAATTGCTCTTCGTTTTGAACAACACAGGGTGGGGAAGAAACACTGCTTGATCGAGAAGCCCGGGCCCAAACCTTTGTAGTGTAAGATTTGATTCAAGTAGACTTCTGTTTTTCTTTTGAGCGGGCGTTTCGAATTTTCCGTGCTAAGTAAAAACATCATTATCTTGGTTTATATTTTTAATATAAATTATTCCCATTCAGTGCTGCCATTTCCCGGGATTAATTCCTAATTTCACAACTTTTGCAATTTCTCGGAACTTTACTTGGAGTCTTCAAAATTCCCAAAATATCCCAGAATTTCATGGTATTTTCCTAATTTTCTTGGATTATCAGGGGTTTACGTCAGTTTCACCGTTTATTTGATCAAAATTGATGATTCTTTTTATGAAAATTGACAATTTTCGAAACTAAAACCGGCCTTATATCGGAATTTTTCCCCAGAACTTTCGAAAAATCGGAATTTTCATCAGAACTTTTGGAAATCGGCAATAACTCCGGGAACCCAGGATCTTTGGTAAAATGAAGTAGCAACACTGTTTCCGTTGCATAAAATGGGTTTTACGTGAGATTTTGAAGAGGTGAAATGTATGTATTAAGTAGATCTGTATACCTTGTGTAATGGTCCGTTCAAGAATATTCAAGGATTCAAAAATTCGGAAAAAGTTTCATGTACGCTTAAGGACTTTTGAAGGTATCACGAACCCCTAGATGATTCAATTTTTTATTTAATTTTAGTTCTATTACTTTTCATGCTCAGATGTGCGGTCTTTGAGATAATTCGCATTTTCCTAAGAAAATCCGTGGATTTCCCCGGTCAATTTACAGTTTTTGGGGAGTTTTTGGGGTCAAATTTGGAGAATTTTAGCGAATTTTAGCTCATTTGATTCTCCTTGATCTCCTGAATAAAATGAGCCCAAAAAACATAAACATACAATTAGTTCCGGGTTAAATCCTCAGTTGACTCGACTGAGAGGCCAACTCGGTGGTTTAAAAACCGAGATTTGGCAACCACGGTCGAAGACAAGACCAGTCAAAAGGCGCGACAATCACGGGAGTCGCGAAACTGAGGCTTTAAGACCGTATTTTATTTCCGGGCTTCACATTGTCAGCCAACTGACAGGTGCATTGTGCAAATAGAGGACCTCACACCACCCGCCCGCCCGCCTCCTTGCCGCATCCCTCTCTCAACTCCCTCGCTCCCGCTTGAAAAATCCCCATTTCCCCCGCATTTTTGGCACATCTGGAATCGCCGATGCCGAATATTGTACTTTTTCGAGGATTTTTTGCATTCCATCGCCTTACTGAGGAAAAACGCCGTAAGATCATTCGAATGTTGCCAAACTCACTCTCAGAAAATACGTATTTTAAAGCAAATTTATGAATATTTCTCATTGAAATTTTTAGAAGCTTAAGATCGAATTATGAAAAAAATTCTTTGAAAATTCGGAAGGAAAACGTTCAAAATTTGCACGAAAATTCGTGATTTGTCAAATAAAATTTGGCAACGCCGAAAGGTTCATGCGGCGTTTTTCAGAGCGGGGCGAGAAATTATGGAATCTGGCGGCGCGGCGCGCATTCTGCATTTCTAAGTCCTCGTTGTCGGCACCGCTTTTGAATAGGACGAATTTCTATCAAACAGTACTATGTGCATTATGACGTGAGCCCTACTATGAATGTACTCTTATGGGTCTCAAGGCTCATGTCTTAATGCACATAGTTCTCTTTGATAGAAATACGTCCAATAGTCCAGTCAAGTCACGTCACGTCGAAGACGGGAGACAGTGATTCATCTCCTTGATTATTTTCCCACGCCCACCGTCGAGATTCCTTCAATTTTCCCTAGTTTCCTCCGGTTAAACTTCCACACTTCCGTCGATGATTTCCCAGGAAATGGGCCACTGGATAAAGCCTCAACTAGAAAAATACGTTGCATGTTTTTCTGCTGAATCTTAGGTTAAGAATGACTCAGGGTTGCCGCAAAATGAAGAAAATGAAATTTCCTGAAATTTTCCTGAATTCCTTGTCATATTTTGGTAATATTCCCTGACAATTTCTGATATGCCATATGGTGAAAAAAACATAGTACCAGATAGTTTTCACGCACAATGTATTGTATGAAACATCAAGCCCAGTCTAGAAAGCACATAAAGGTGACTTGAAAATTTTTCCCTGACATTTTCGACATTCTCATCATTTTCCCTGACATTTCCAGGTTCTTCCTGACTTTTTAAAATTCCCTGACATTTCCCGGGTTTCCCGGTATTCTCTGATTGTGGCAATCCTGATGATTTACACGATAGGAATTTCGGGAATCAACTCAGAAACGAGATACTGACAAGGATTTTTAACACGGATCGACTGGACCACATTTTGATTTCAGTTGCAAAGCGTGAATGATCAAGTATCGATATTTTCCTATTCGAGGATATGGTAAAGAATCAATTATTAAGAATTTTCATAAACTGGTTCATCTATAAACTTGTCCTCAAATAAATGTTTTAGCTATATTTTCTGAGCGAGCTGGGACCCTGTCTATACGGCATCGCCAGTCGCCGCACACTAGTCCTAGGAGTACTGGACAAAAAAACCTCAAAAAGTAACTTCATCGGCGCTCCATTACATTGTGACTCGACTGTACTCTATGATAAAGATTTCTGCATTCTGGACAATCCACGTCAAAGGCGTGGAAGTCCTCCCAATAAAAAAAAAAAAATAGGACTGAAAAAAAGTCTGGCGCAAGAACCTAAAGACCGCCGTACATCACTTATTGAGGTCGGTGTTGAGGATTCAGGGCTATTGATTACTAGGAGCTCGACAAAGTGCCTAAGAGAATGTGAAACTGCCTCGCCAGCACTCGCAGCTTTGTTGGCAAACAACCCGCAGCGGGCGGGAGGGGGCGCCGAGCTCAGCTTTTTCCTATTAAATTCGGATCGTAAATTACCGCGATTATAACTTTACGTGGCGCCGCCCCCCCCCCCCCGCCACAACCGTTCGTTACGGCACTCGACCATCTCGAGTTCACACGTCGTGCACACATCGTACATCGCATCGCACCGGACCGAAAGACTCCCCGTACCCTTTGTCGCTTTTGTTGTTATTGTTGTTGTTGTTGTTCACATTAAAGAGCGTAACATCCTGTCACCTCGTTTTGTCGAGGGGAGTTGATGGGGGTTTTTCTCTCGACTTTGAGTAGAGCCATAATATTTTCATAAAGACAGTATGGGCACGGAGGGGTCCATTTTTAGGTGATTCAAAAAGGCTCTGCAGCCTGATCGTTGAAATTTTGTGTTTGTCGGGTAGACATACATGACATAGGTTAAAAGGCGGAGCGTGATTGGTCGGCTATGTCTTATCACTGCTTTCTCGCGCCTTTGTCAGGTGGAATGAACGACATACTGTCGGAAACTTAAGAGGTGCCTTTAGTTTGTCTAGAGTTCCACCCGACGTAGGCACGACAAGGCAGTGATAAGACATAGCCGACCAATCACACTCTGCCTTTTAACCTATGTCATCTCTGTCTACCCGACAAACACGAAATTTCAACGATCAGGCTGCAGTTCTACGAAGCGAATGACAATGGTTTGTACATGGTTCCATATCGACGAAAGGTATATTGAGGTACCAGTATGGACACCCTGAAAATAATCTTGAAAGGGAGTAAAAAATTGGTAGATATTTCATTCAATATCGATTGCGCCATCAACATCGCCATACGTTGTGCCTTAGAAAACTTAAGCGCCTGCAATTGCTTGTGTATGCAACATGGACAACCAAAGAACACGAATAGTTGCATCCAGACCTGACCATTGAAAAATCGCAGCCATACGTTGTGCCTTAGAAAATTAAAGCGCCTGCAATTTCTTGTGTATGCAACATGGACATCCAGAGAACACGAATAGTTGCTTCCAGACCTGACCATTGAGAGAGCCAAAGCTGCTTCAACTTTTCCGCTTGTGATAACAAAATGTGCCTCTGCTCATTGCATTCACACTTCGCTGTTGCACAAAGACAGGACGATTTAAGTAATGAGTTAGGTTGAAAATAAGAAATAAGTAAACTAATAATCGGTATATATAAAATGGAGACTTTTCATTGATATAGGCAATTAGTCGCCTGACTTAATCGGCAATTATACATTTTACCTTCCTTTGAATTTTCTCATTTCATTTACTTAGAAATACAGTAGACCGCGGATTATCCGAACTAATGTTGTGGCCAGCCAGTTCGGATAATCCGGAGTTAGTCATTATTTTTCGTAAAATGAATGAAGAAAATTCAAACTGCATTAAGTATATGTGAAAATCGGAACCAAATCGTTATCTACTTCTTTTGCACGGGGCAGCGTTCCCAAGCAGTGAACACTGTGAAACTGTTATCGGCAAAAACAAGCAGAATCACGATCTATCGAGATCTTCTCAGTTTGCAAGATGACTTGCAAGATTTTCTTGGATATATAAATTGATCTGTTGCACGCAAAAAGCACAGCCAAATAAATATCTATCCCCTCTTCGGGTAAAATTGCACAAAATTGAGTACGTCAAAATAGTCTGAAATACATTCCTTAGCGCGCAAACTGTGTAGTTTGTAACACGCTTTTTCAAGCTTCCCGCCTCTGCGGACAGTTTTTTCAGCCACCGCCGACCAGGTTTGCACAGGTAGATCGCAGAGAAGTAAGAAAGAACGACCCGAGGTAAATAGACTACTAAGTAACTTTTTCTATTGTATGTCTAATCGTTTTGTTTCCTATTTCTTTATTTATTTTGAAAAAACAGAAACATTGAATCGATTGATATGTTACGCTAGGAGAGTTTGTAATTAACCGTTCACGAAATTTTTTGGTATTTCAGGTTAAGTCTCTCTCCGGGCAAACCGGACTGCCGGCCACCGAGAGGAACTACCCGCATACGCGCGGTGAATTTGAAAAAGCCTGCTACAAACTACGCAGACTATGCGCTGAGGAGTGGATAATAGACTTTCATGTTCCCAACGTGATTTTCGAGCGAACTTACCTTTAGAAAAATTACTCAGTCGGCTGCATCTCTTGCGTGCAACAGACCTATTCCCAGACTTTCCAGATATTTTAAACATAAAAATCCTATACTTTCCCCTGGCTTTTCAGTGTTTTTTGGCAGTGTTCCTAATAAAAATCCTAATTACATACCATTCTGAGCGCTAAGTATCTTTACAGTGATGAGATGCGATGTTTTGGCTAAAGAATAACGTTTCTCAACTCATCATAGTTTGGTGAAATCCCTTGAGTAGACATGCAGGAAATCTGCCACATCGCAAACCGAGATACATTTTCACATGGCGTAATATGGACAGATTGTATAGAAAAACATATTCTCACGAGAAATTTAAGATGCAATTATTATATTCGTATCGTATGTGTATCAAGTCGTATGTATCATTAATTGACACTTGATTATAAACAATAATACAACATTGCCAGATTACAACAGAGTCAGCGTGAGGATTATCAAGTGAAGTTGAACGAGAGTTATTGCAGGGAGTGCACGGTATAAGATTATCACTGCACCGAGGATTGTACTTTACCTATCCGCGAAATAGCGATGATACACCTACCAAACATTCCCCCTCTGTGACGCTTCCTTTAAATTTCCAGTCATGACACGCCATTAGTTGTTTTGCAGTATCAGCGTCAATATCCTTCCTTCGGCGAATATCGAAGATCGATACTATCCCATTTAAATCCAGGATACAGAGTCGATTATTAAGGAACACCCTGATGATCGATCCTTTTTCATGGGTTTAGACTGAATCATCCGTGCTAAGGAAAAACGCCGTATGAACGATCGAGCGTTGCCAAACTACCTTCACTAAAATGATTATTTTTAAGGATATTTATGCGTATTTTTGCGTGAAACTTTCAGGGACTTTGGATGAAATTGCGAAAAAAATTATCTGAGAAATTGGAAGAAAAATATTCATATTTTTACCGAGAAAGTCGTGTTTCACCAAAGGAAATTTGGCAACGTTTGAAGGTTCATACGGCGTTTTTCCTCAGCACGGTAGTACGACACGCGGCGTTGGGGAGCTCCGGGAATCGCACTCAATCTTGAAGTGTATGTGTCGTTTAAGTGTTCCTGTTGATTCCTTTCTCCCGTTACACACCCGCAACTTCCCACGGGATTCAACGTAATTCCCGCGTGGAACAGATTGTGATCAGATCGGCACGTCTCGCGATTGGAAGGAAAAAAAAAAAAAAAAAAAAAAAAAAAAAAAAAAAAAAAATACTTGATGGTGCAGCTAGAACTAGAGTGACATGTATACTACGTCTCGGTTTCCAGTGTTGCAAAGTAAAGTTGCATTTTAGTGACACGGTCCGAACTGCATGCACATGCACACACAGCTCGAGCATAACAACAAGATCCACGGGGGGACTCTGTAACTCATAAGCCCTGTCCACAACGCTCTTGTTACATATTCATGACTCATGAGTTATCATATTATGACGCTTGGTTCCTTTTTATTCAATGTCAAATCCCACTTTTCCATTTTGCCAAAAGGAATCACGCCTACATTTTACATTTTTTCTTATGCAGCTCAAACAAGCACATCTCATCTTTTCCACACGTCTCTAGTCTATTTTGGCAAGAATAAGTTAAAAAAATATTCAAATAACAAATAAATAATTTACCGTCGATAGGAATTCTAGAGCCAAAATGCGTAAATAAGAGTCAAGTAACGTTAACGACAGTCATTTAGAGTTAATTAAGGTCAAACGAATGGAACATAGTCAAGAGAGGTATGAATATTTCTCCAAAAAATGTATAAGTACGCTGAGATATTGAGAATAAGACTTTCTTCAAAATTACACACGTTTCTGAGAAAAATCTGAACTTTATAAGAATACATTTGGCAACATCAAATTAGTAAGTAGCTGTTTTCCCCGCAGCATGACTGCCTGTAGTTTACTGAGAGGGATATTGGCCTAGGAAGTTCAATTGATCGAAGTCGTAGAAACAGTGCGTAGAGATTCAGGATTGAGGCGCCTTCAATTTGAGTGATACTTCCAGCATATCCGTGAAGTTAGTTTAGTTGCGTGACCTAACTTCACCCAACCGGACTGATGCGGCCGGTTCCCGAGCTTCGCGACCGCTACAACTCGGGCATATTCGATTAAAGCAAAGACAAAATGTGTTCCAATGCTCTTCTTATTCACCCCCCCCCTCCCCCGAGGAAATTTAATACATTTTTTCCTCGAAGTTCCTAAACCTAACTTGAGGTGAGCCATAAAAATATATGCATAACAGGGCTCACGTCATAATGCATATAGTTCCGTTTGACAGAAGTACGTCCAGATGAAGTTGAACCACTGAATTGATAAAGTCATAGCGATGAATCGATTAGCGCAACCAATGGAACTCTTCTTAAAAATTTGATGGTCCGCTCATCCGTCTCAGCGAGATGATTATTGAAATTGATAGACAAAGCAATAGACAAAAAAGACAAAAAGGATATGAAGGGATCCTATTGGTGGAAGCGGGTGGTTGCAATGGACAAAGAACGCAGGTAATAGACTAACTAACGGCAACCCACGCTATAGATAATCCATCATTTACCCCCTTAGTCTATAAGAACTACCCATTTCAACCAATAGGGTCGTTCTATACTCCTTATGTCTTATTTGTCTATAGTTTTATCTATAAATTTCGGAGAAACGGATTTTCGGAATTTAACGGAGAAAAATAAAAGTAGTCTTCATGTCAACAATCCATATGACTGCCGGAGTCCAGTAAAATCCGTCGCTCCTCTGAGGTAAGGGCGTATCTAGATTTCTGCATAAGCCTTAGAAAGCATGGAATATACGTCAAACAAAGCTCAAGTGGATTTGAGATAAGCCATTACGTTATAGAGACGAAAAAATTTCGCCATTTGCGGGAGATATGTCCTGACGACAGCCATCGGCTGTTTACAAGTACGATCATAGACTGTTGAGGACTACCGACTAACCTGGCGTTCAGATATCACATATCATGTCATTCTTTTCCTCGCGTAACGCAGCAACAAAGCGTCGTAATCGATTATCAATATTTTCCTGATTGGAGCTATGGTAGAGGATCTATTATTATGGTGTTCCTTTCAAACGCCCTTTTCATTCATCCTTTTCCACAGGTTTCACAGTGGCGTGGTGTGCTTTGCGATATATCGATTGATCTGTCATTTAAACCTATGGGAAGGATCGGTGTTTGCAGCGAACACCATAATAATCGATTCTTTAACATAGATTTAAATGGCATAACAATCGATACATCGCAATTCACGCCACGCCACTGAATCAAATCATCGAAAAGCACGTCACGCCATTGGTTTAATAGTGGCAGCACACAACGTGAGGGGGAAAAAACATTTTATAAGACTTCAGAGAGAAAGCTAAAACTGAACTATAAAAAACAGCGGAATTCACTTACAGAGACAAAATGTTAGTTTAATGGCTTACCATAAAAAGCAATCGGAAATTCATAGAGCGTCTTGAGCCGAAATATCCTGTAAACACACACAATTCGCGTATTAGCGTTATGTACTCATCCACAATACATTATAGAGCACTATTAAGCAGCCAAACGAAGCGCAGGCTCGGGTAAAATCTTATAATTTAGGACAATTAGTTCCTAAAGTTAAATTACCAACCTCAATGTAATTTTACAAAATACTAGGAATTTTCAAAAACTGCCGCATCGCGCAACAATGTAAGAGTCATGTCGCGCATACAAACTATGATTGAGTTACGTTGAGTTATCCTGCCAAAAATTGAATCTGGACTTCGATCTAGTCCTCAATTGGGTACAAAGGACACTTTCAAAGTTTCTGCATTAAGTTTCCGAGAGTTTCACCACGTTCTCCTCTAATTGAGCTCTTTCTAAGACACAGGAAAATCCAACTTTATCTCGGTCCCATAAACTATTTGCAGTTTGAAAAAGGAACAAAATTCCTTGTCGTTCCACAATTTGAACGCTGTGAGGAACTATTTTGCTCACAAAGCCCAACGCACGTAGTTCCTTTGAACATGAATACGGTCAATTCAATGTTGCAAAATTTTCACGCGCAGATTATATTTCTACCTGGAACCGTTTAGTTTCCCTCACAGAAATTATGTTAAATTTAATTTTGATTACAAGCAATTAAGTAAAATTTAGGCAGAATCAAGTTAGATTCTTGTAAAAAACTGACTTTTGAGTCAATTTTGCAACATTAGAATGGAGTTACGTTCCCTCGTTAGGAATTTCACAGCAGTGCTCACTGCTCATCCTCGGGAAAGAGGTCATCGTAACAAAACTCTAAAAATTAAAAAATCGGTACCACTACCTAGAAGAATTTTCAGTGTTGGTTAGTTATCTGCTTAAAAAGTACGACATTATCACCGAAAAAAGGATGCTTTCTGGATGTCAAAAAGTGTGCGACAACTCACAAAACGTAGAATTAACCGCTACAGCAGTTACTTTAGCAGTGTCAAGATGTAAAACTAGCTAATGTGGCGGTTGATTCAGCGTTCTGTGAGTTGTCGCACACTTTTTTACATTCAGAATGTAAATCAGCATCCTTTTTTTTGGCGTGGAAAAAATTAGGTGACGATGCACTTAGTTGGTTCTAGTTTATCCGTCCAATTTAACTAAACGATCTTCGTCTGATTCCCGAGCCTTGTAGACTTGATGAGAAAAATTGAGCATACGGAAAAAAAATTATTCTGCGCTGAAATTAGTTGAGTGCTCGATTAAACTCGCGTGGACTTCAGTTTTTTGTGAGCGAGAAATCGGAATGTACGCACGGGGTAAACTTTATTTTTTTTTCCTTGGAAGTTTTTCGCAATACTTTCCGCTGTGAGTATTGTTTCCTATGCAAGAAATTGAAGAGAAAACATGTGACGTTTTTTTCTACTTCAGACCTTGTCTAGTGGTCCATTGCTCTATTGCACGGAGTAGAACTAAACTGCTTACTGACTGCTTAAAACTACGAGCAACTATTTCCCAGTAAAACTCAGAGTCCGATTTTTCGACACAACTCGATAAAATTTTTTCTCCTGAAAAATTTACCCTCCTGAATGGAGGTTAGAGGTATCTTTCCCCGCCCATGAGAGGTCACACATCCTCAAAAATGGTGGATTACTAGAACAGAGTTAGTGGATTTCCTCTAGCCAAAGTATCACAAGCGTCGTGCGACTTTTCAAAATTTCCGCCACCATTTTATTTTTTTACAGAGAAATTGTTCAGCGATACTGTCCGAAAATATCACTGAATTTTCTTTGTGCTGCCAATAAAATTCAGAGAAATTTTGAAATAGATTGAACCAAAAATCTCTCTGTTAAAAAATTAAAATGGCGGCGGAAATTTTAAAACGTTGCATGGCACTTGTGATACTTTAACCGGAAGGTGACGATCTGTTGACTGGAAACTACTGTTTACTGCTAAAAACTTCAAGCAAGGATTTCCCAGTAAAAACGCAGAACCAGATTTTTCGAGCCAACTCGATAAAGTTTTCCATCCTGAAAAATGTACCCCCTTGAAAAGAAGTATATTCCCCCTTTAGAGGTCACACATTCTTGCAAAAATGCAGGATTATTAGAAGCGAGCGAGTGGATTTGTTGACTGGAAAGCACTCGAGAGGCCGGCATAAAAAACGCGGCTCATTTCATCGAAATAATACGCTTGTTCATTCTTCTCCGTTTTTTTAAACGCGCGGATTCAGTTGAATTAAATGCTTGAGGACGAGGAGAAAGCGGCCGCAATTCCGGATTCCTCTCTCTTTTTTCCCCCGAACGAAACCACGTTTGGGAATCCCATTTACCGAGTGACGTATGCAATGAACACACTTTACAGACATCAATCGACGAAATTCGCGAGCGCGCGGTGAGTTAAGGGAAGGCATCCCAGGGGAAACCCAGCTCCGCCAATTTCCCCGGGAAACTCTGAAAATTTCGTCGAATTCCAGCTCGCGATCTCCGCGAGCTTTCAACACCGAGCTTGACAGAGTAACGAAGCGAAATCGCGGAGAGCACTCAGTGGGCTTCCCAAAGCCACAGATACCTCACGTCGTTGACACATATCACGCAAATTCCAGGAATAATCACGAGTCGTGCGTGAAACTGTCGACCGAACTACTGGTTACATAATTTCAGAACCACGCTGTTACCGCGATACAAAATTACAGCTCGGAAAGCGTTCATAAATTATACGTATTACGCTCGGCGTTGCAATTTTTCATGAAAAACAAAATCTTGAAATTTCATGTGAAATATTTCATGAAATTTCAGAAAAATATGAATAATATTGAAGGATATTTTTCGACATTAAATGCAAACTTGAATGGAGGCAACTCGTTTTTGCTTTTTGGTGTGGTCGAGTGCTCAGCCCCTGAAAAAATGTTCCATATTTTTCATAATTCCACAACTTTGTGAAATTTCATGAAACGTTTCAAGGAAATTTTCAATATTTCATATTTTTCATTCCACTTGTGCAACTCTGATAACGCTCTACACTGTTAAAAATTGAGGGGTGCATTCGGTGCTAGAGTATAGCGCCCGAAAAGTCTGTGTGACATGAATGCGAAGTAAAATGGAGAATTTGCAGGGGTCTAAAATTTGGTAAATTTCATTTTTCATGAAACTACAAAAAGAACTGAGCACGAGAAAACTCTTGGTTTCTAAATTGAACAATTAATCGAGAAAATTTAAAAAAATAACCGAATCTGCTGGTGTTCGTGCCACCCGATGACGTCACAACGCGGTACATTTTCTCAGTTTCAAATTTATTTTTCTATAATTTCCAATATTAGAGAAAAATTATGAAAAATACTGCGAACTCAGCTTACTATTAAAGTGATCGTGGCCGACACCCTGATCATCGATTTCGATTTGGAAATAAAAGAGCTCAAACGGTATGAAACTACTAAACCACGTATCTCGTTGATGCGGTGTTATAAAATCTCCGCTCCCATTTTATATTTTTAAAGGAGCACAAATCAACATTATTTCCTGAAATTTTCCCAGAGTTTTCTTCGTACACAGAAGAAAACAACACGGGAGTTATCAAGAGTTGGCGTGAAGTAGTTTTCCATTTAGAGAACAAAGTATGACAGGAAGTATACAGCGTCGCGAACATACGTGTCAGATACGTGGTCTGGTGGTTTCACTGTGGATGTATCCTCTTCATATATGATGCAATTGAAAATAATGACAGGAAAGGATCGCGTAAGGCGAAAAAACTTTTCAAACCCACTTTTGCCAAATAATGCGATATCAGCTTCAATCTTACCTCAATGTGTTCTGTTCGCAATGGCTCAGTTGCGCTGCTCTCAGAATCTTCTTTTAATCATTGATTCTTGTACATAAACTTAAAATAATGATATCTGTCCAAACAGCAACTTTCTACGTTCAATATTAGCTGAGATATTTCGCTTTGACCTATTCGGGTTATGACATCATCCACCACGGGATCGACACCCTTGGTTTCTTCCACCTTCCTTTCATGTGTCACGGAGACACATATTTTCACTGGTTACTCAACGTAATACTCGGATGAATACAAGGTGGAACAAACCAAATGTGTCACTATCGCGGTGTATGACGTCATGAATCGAATTTTTCAAAGCGCGATATTCAGTTAATATTGAACGTAGAAATGTGATATTTGGACGGATCTTATTATGTTTAGCTCATCTACAAGAATCAACCGCATTTAAACACGAATCGGTGACCAGCAAAACTGATCCATTACAATGAGTGGATAGGATATTAGCCCATAGGTCAGAATGAGCCCGTCAGTTACTTAGTTCCGCATCTGCAGAATGCCATGAACACAAAAAAACCCGAACGCCTTCAATTTTCAAGGTATGCAACTAGGACATCCGTTAAACATGAATAGTTGCATCAAGTCGCTAGCCATTATACGTCAGGGCGTAGCCCGGTGCAGGGTGCTTCTTCATGATGAAAACCATTAAAAGGGGGCACAAACTATATGATTTAAATCATTTCATCCAACTTCCGTATGCTATTTGACTTCCACAATGCTAGTATTCTGCGGTTTTGTGGGAAATGGGCGTTTTCACTAACATTATAAAAACTTTCATTTCTTGCACAGTTAATGCGACACTTCTCGTAAGACCGTGGTCTTATTACAGATGGTATGTTGAATATCGGTTAGTTTTTCCATCGGAAATATGAAGAATTGTCAAAAAAATCAATATTTTTCATGTTTTCTTCCAACATGACTTTCGGTGGTTTCGCTCATCTTCTAATAAGCTATTCAACTTTAAATGTAGCTTTCTATCAAAACTAAGTTTCCTGAATTGGAAATTTCAAAACAAAACAAATTGTCTAATCAGCGTTTGAAGTTATTTGTCCTAATATGTTCTTTGAAATATTCCGGTATAAATGTCGCAGGCAAATCAGGCATTTTGTCAGATGCCTCGGCAAATTCTTAAATTTTGACGGATTACAAAATTTTGTGAATTTATGGCAAAGAGCTCCCGAGTTTTCAATATTTTTTGGAAAAATAACTCATCAAACCTACGAACTCTTATTGTCTCTACCTCTTCAATTCCTTCTCATATTTTTATATGTTCACTTTATAAAAATTCTGTATTTCATGACATGCTGAAAATTTCAAGATGAGTGTATATTCAGGAGCTAAAAATCGTTTAAAATAATATTGTGTGATGCAAATTTTTACCGAGAATTATTTCTTACAGGAGCAATCAATTGTTTTGTCTAAAATTAGGATAAGAAGCAGCATTTCAATCGAAGTTATAGAATATTTTACTATTTGCCTAAGCATTTGACAACATGCCTGATTTTACTATTTGCCTGCGACATAAATACAATCATTTTAGAGTCTTCGTGTGCTGCGGTCCCCTTTTTCCGGAAGTGTTCAGTGTTAACTGAACCTTGATGCTGCATCAACTATAAATATAAAATCATAAAAGAGACGTGTAACACATCACGCTTGAGGCGCGAAGTGCTGCGGGTGGTTGGACCGCGAAGCGTCCAAGGGGCGTTGCCCTCTGTTGAATTAAGAAATATATGAGGCAAAGCTACAAGCAATTATATGCACATATAGGTGAATTTTGCTTGTAACCCAAAGAAAGAAAACTCTCTACTGAAGTCGAGAACTGAACTCGGATGCTTGATGAATTTTGGCCAACGTTTGCATCCAGCCATTTCTCAATTCACCTGTGNTGGGGGGGGGGGGCGGACAGAGCACAGGAGAGAATTTCATGAGCCGCCCTGCGCCGTCCGCAGCGTGTATGGCGTACGACCCGCCTTCCAGTATTACCCTTCATCTACAGTTGAGAGCTCACTAATTACTTCGCACGACCAGTGTGTAATATTAAAACTCGAAAATTAAAAAAAAAAAGAAAAAAAAATTAAACGATAAACGAGTTTTTCCGCTAGGGAGCTCACCCCACAAGAAATCGTTCACCACCCGCCCGTCAGGAGCGCCACGATGTGCTGCTAGCGCGAAACGCGTGTTGACGCCTACAAACCTAAGGGGCTACTTCACGCATTGCGCAATGCTTGAAGTATCCCCTTAGGTTTGCAGGCGCCAATAAGCGTTCCGAGCTAGAAGCACGCCGCGCCGCACCGCAGCGTACCATAAACTTGCTCACATTTCATAGGTCAGGGTGTTAAAATTTTGGCGGTTTGACATCAAATTTAAAATTGGCGACTCAAGAAATATCAGTAACAAAACGCTCGTGATCTTTCAGTCACTGTCCGACTTATTCTTCCCATTCTTGAGTTTTGGACCATAGTGCGCCATAGCGGCGCGGTGGCTCATGGAATTCTCACCTGTGCTAAATCGAGGGAGAGGGGGGGGGGTGTCGAGAATTTTGGACGTGCTCTTCATTGCTGCCAACATGAAATTCAAATGTCGCAGGCGCGCTGTCGCCGATGGTGGCAGTAAGTCTTAAATTAACCAGATTCACTCGTGGCAATTCGCTCGATTCCTTTTTGGTACAGAGGACTGTCGTGCCAAGGAAGAAAGTCGTTTGAACCTTCAGACGTTGCCAACTTCCCTTTGACAAATCACGAATCTTCGGGAAAATGTATAATATTTGTCTTTCGATTTTCAGATAATTTTGTTTGTAATTTGATTCATAACATCTGAAAATTTCAAGAGAAAATGTACGTATCTTTCTTCAAATGTAAATCTTTACCGAGAGGAAATTTGGTAACATTCGAACGCTCATACATTGTTTTTCCTTAGCCCGGCAGAGTTCCTGGCATCATAAATATAGGTCCATCTGATCTCACGCAAATGCGGGATTTTTATCGTGGGGGAAATAGCACTACGTGGCAGCGATGGATCCTGGCAAACAAAGCGCAGCCCCCGAACTGTGACTGAATTGTTAATTGGTCCTGTTGAGGGTGACAACAGCTTCATTTGAGGTTCCTACCAGAGTTGCCTCTTGAACGGAAAATATCGTGAACATGAATGTAAAACCAGCGGATTTCACTCGAAATCCGACAACGCAGTTTGATCACGAAGCGGCACAGCGGGGCGGGTTCCGCTGAACTTCCTCGACATTTTAAAGGCCCCCATTCCCCCCTCATTTCCGCACTGTTCATCCCATGTTAGATTGTTCAATTGTCCACCGGCCGTCTGAATGTGTGACTCGCCGACAATCGCATCTGGGAGCCTCCTGAAATTGCGCTTTCAGGGAGTAGATCACTCAACGTCGAATTATTGTGAGGTGATCCGCAAAAATCGCCCCGCCAACGCCGCCATTAAGGATACGCTGAGAGAATAAGTTAGGTCGTATCGTCATTTTCCTCACGAGAGAACATAACTACACTTAATTTTTGCCGAATTCCTCTTCGCACGAATTGCATTTTTACCAGAAGAAACCTTGGCTATTTTTGACAAAAAGTTAACTGATTTTTTTTCTGATCTTGACCGAAAATCAGAAAAATGTTGGACAAAAATTGCACGGGCACACTCCCACAAAAAATTGAACTTTTTGAGTCAATTTTACAATTTTTGGATGGAGTTAAGTTCTTACGCCCGGAAAAAGGGCGATAGGTATGTAGCGTGGTAAACGCGCTGATTCGTCTCGGCCATTATATCCACTTTCTGTAATCGTACCCTCGCTTCTGGCCAGGCCCAATTTACACGCCTCAATCCTTCTTCCGACTCTCTTTCTAACTTTATTACCCATGTGAAGAATTCGTTTTGTTAAATTTGATTTTAATTTTTGACGATGGTGTTTTTCTATAGCAAAATTTGACCCCCCTTCAACTTTAGTTACTTGGCCTTTTTTACGAAAATACACGATTCCGATGTTATATCAGTTTTTTTATCTACATAAAATCAATAACTTAACTTAAAAGTCGCGATATCATCATGAAATTGACCTTCCATACCACTATAAATGAATGAAATTCACCCAAATTCTGGCGAATTTTTTTTTTTCATTGAGTAGTACCGATTGTCACCTGCAGAAAGTAACAATGCAAACCTTAATTTTTTCTTGACGCACCCTAAGAAATACCTGATATGGAAAAATAATTCAGTCAGTGAGTCGTTCTGGCAATTTGGAATTTGACTACATTTTGCAATTAAGAATCATAGTTTCTATTATTTCATAAACACACTCATATGCATAAGGAAACCAATGGTGCATACGTCATTTATAAACTAAGCCAGATATCATAGTTCCAAATTGCAAAATGCAGTCAATTAATCTGCCTAACATGAGACTAAAGGGCGAATTACCGCTTCCGGGTAGCTGAGTAAAAAAGGATGACCCATCAATCGTAAAGAAAATGGTGAGTTGGACGTATTTATGCTGAAAGGAACTATGCGCAAGTGGGAAGATGGGGTGTGCTAAGCGGCATCAGAAACAATGAGGTCAGTGGATATAGTTCCTTTTGAGAAAATGGAAAAGCGGGATTTTCAATTAAATTAAAAGGAACTGAGTGCTAACTCGTGAGCCGTGGACATGTCACTAAAGCCTTGAGGACAGGGCTCATGAGTTAAAGAGTCCCGCCACTGATCTCCCCGTCGTGCCTCCTCGTAATTTGCCGCTGACGTCACTGGCGCTTTTAAAGCTCCATTAATTCTTATGGCCCGAGTATTAACGAGCGCACCCCATCTTCCCTCTTGCACATAGTTCCATTTAGCATAAATACGTCCAGTTGGTCACCGTACAAATTTATCATCAAAATTTTTACTGTGTGAAACTGAATGGTGAGTGACCTTATTATTAGATAAATCAGTCAGTGAGGCAGAGGGTTGAAGAGCGCCGAAGTCGATGAGACATTGACGTTTTCCCTTATTATTGAGTTTGAGCGCTGTTCAAGGGGATGACCCATTAATTGAGAAAAAAAAATGGTCAGTAGGTCATCGTATCCATCATCAAGCCCTTCATTTCAAAATTAAACAGAGATAAAAGTCCTTTTTTGTGGAAAAAAGAGAAAGACTCCCCTTCTCCAGTGGTTCTTTTCTGCAAATGACTCGGAACCAAGGCGCGAAAGCTGCGCTCTCCTGGTAGAGCGGTTGACAGGTAATTTAAATTTGATTTGGCCGAAAGAGCGGGGCAGCATTAATTATAGTTACAGTAAATAACGTTTTGATGATCTCGCAGCTGAGAGGGCCCTCAGCTCTCTCGGCGAGAGCCTCACCTCCTCCGTTGTTTTTGAATCCATAAATTTCCCGACGATAATTTAAATTGCAAATTTTAAGAGGATTTTTCCTGGTCATTAATTTGAAAGAAGGCGAAACTCTCGTGAAAAATATGCAACGTTTAATCTGGGGTCGGGCCGTTACTTTGTTTATGCTCTCGCCGCGCTGCACGTCCGTCGCCGCGCTGCGTCTGTCACGATCCGCAAAGTTGCCAACTTTTGGCCGACAGGTTCCTGTTACGGAAGTATTTTTATGCTAAAAGCTCGAAAAATGGACCACAGGGTAATAAATTTGGATGACATTTAACAGAGAGGGACCAAAGGGCCGATTTTTTAAGAATCGTATATGTTCATCTTTCACGATAAGAATGCATAGAATGCTACCATGCCAAGGAAGAGCGCTGCACCAGTCTTCAGATTTTTTCATATTTAGTTCAATAAAAATAGAATTTACCAGGAACATTGTGAATATTTTTCTTCAGATTTTTCAAAAAAGTTTGTTTACAACTCAATCTAAAATATCTGAAAAGTTGCCAACTTTTAGCCGAAAGTCTCATCTTACGAAATTATTTTTATGCTAAAAGCTCGGAAAATGAATTACAGGGTAATACATTTGGATGGCATTTACCAGAGAGAGACCAAAAGGCTTGCGGTTTCATACGAATCGTGCATGTTCATCTTTATCGAAAAAAATCCGTAGAATGCTACCGTGCCCAGGAAGAGCGCCATATCAGCCTTAAGATGTTGCCATATTTACATCAATGAGAGAAGACTTTACCAGAAAAACTGGGAATATTTTTCTTCAGGTTTTTCAAAAAGTTTGTTTGCAACTCATTCTAAACTATCTGAAAATTTCAGAGAATAAAAATCAGCATGACTTGCCTCTGAAGAACATGTTTCATCTGAGAAAGTTTTGGAACACTCAAATGGACGTATTTCTGCCAAGTGGAACTATGTGCATTATAACGTGAGCTCCGTTATGCAGAGCCTCTTATGAGTCTCGGGGCTCATGTCTTAGTGCACATAGTTCCGTTTGGCAGGAACGTCCAAATTATCATACGGCGCCTGCGTTCTTCTTAAGCACAGCAAAGTAGGTCCTGTTTAGGGAGGAGACCGATCGTATTAATTTTATTACTGTACATGCATTTTGCAATTTTCAGTTACAAAGATGCAATACCTACCTATATAGCACGATTCTGACAACACTAAAATCGCATTGGTTCTCCTCTTCAATAAATGCGATCCATCCGGCACCAAAGGTGCAAGTTTTACCCTCATCGCACAACTCGTAAATTGAATCGTAAAAAATGCAGGGCTGGTAATTTTTACGAGAAGAAGAGTTCGTCGTTCCCGTGAAGAAAGAACGTAAGTTCTTTTCAGAGTCGGGAAATTTCGACTCATAGATTGAACTTTCACTGCGCAACTGTTGGCCATTTTTCACTAAGATTTTTCTTCAGATTGTAGGCATATCAGTTAAAGTTTTGAAAATGATAAAAGAACCAAGGTGTGTGGTTAAACATTTTTTGATTACTCAAGTTCATTTTGGCTTACGCCATCACCAGAATTGAACATAAAAGCTTAAGTCTCATAACTCATAAGTTTATGTCCAGCTTTGATGATGGCGAAAGCCGAAATGAACTTTAGTAATCAACACATTTTTAACCACAAAAATTTGGTTCTTTTATCGCCTCCATTACAAAATGGTGATGCTTAATTGGAACTTTTCAAATCATTGGGTCAAATATTTGTTTCTTTAAATTTAAAATGGTGTTGTTCAAGTGGAACTCTATTAAGTTAAAAATTGGACATAAAGTAGGCGATATTATGGAATAAGATGCGAAGGAGGAATTACCGATGATCATTGATTTTATCTTTCTTCTTTTAGTTAATCAACTGACTAAATTAAGTCATTTTTACGGGTAGATTGATTTTGAATGTTAACGCCAGTTAGAATTCAATTGCCGAAGCAGTATTATACACTTAACTTAAAGCTCAACTCATTCGCATTATGATAGTTTCTGTGAACGATAATCCTGCAGTGGACTGCGGGAACTTTTTGCAGATCATAAAGAACGAAATCGCTTCTCTAAATCCGCACGGCTCCTCGATTGTAGGAACCGAAACTATAAACGGTCCAAGTTTCGAGTCATTGTTGCGGCGTTTAAACAAAAGGAAACTGCATTGAAACCGTGGAAAGTTTGCATTACAGCGAAAATATCAATTCGAACTATCCGAGTAAATGTAAGCAAGCAAGGCTTAGCTTCATGTGGAGCATTTCATTGCTGTAAGCTTGGCCACAAAATGAAAAGTGTCGCGACGCACAGAGTGTTAACGTTGACTCGAAACAACTAGAACACAGCAGTAGCTACCAGCAGCTGCTCTTGTGCTGCAGAAAAATGAACTGCATTTTGAGTGAAACTACTATTCATGGCTAATCCGTAAAAGTACCTATCTGTGTAGGTACAATAATGGTTCATACTTGCTGTCTCTAAAACGAGCCAGAAATAGTAGTCTTTAACGGCAAAATGTATTCCAAATCAATGTGGCAAAATTTCATGAAAAATACAATTTTGAAATTTCACGTGAAATATTCCCAAAAATTTCAGAATTGTATGAAAGATAGAAAAATATCGGTTCCTTCTCATGTTTTGCAAAATGTAAAAATTGTGACTTTCCTCTATTTTTGTGTGATCGGGTGCGAGTTGCATACTCTAGCCCCTGAAAGATATGAAATATTTCACAGCCTCGTGAAATTTCATGAAATATTTCACTGAAATTTCCATTCTTTCATTTCTTTCTTACGTTTCATGCCACCCTGATGGAAGTGGTACTGGAATCGAGCGACATTTAAACCCGAACCAATCTAACAATGTACAACAACCGTCGCGTCGTCTAATTTTGTCTCATATTTAATAAATGTTTTACGGAAGAATCGAGCTAAATTCTGTTTTAACATTTTGTGAAAATGTCCCTTAAATTCTACAGGAGATTATCGCGTTTCGAGTCAATCCGCTTTCTAGTTTTTCATATAAAAACATATAGATTAGGAGAAAACCGGGCAATATGAAATGAAACGAGATGATTCTGCTCAAATACGTTCTGGCTTCATCCTTGCAAAACTCACTAACATGATTCGACTTTCGCATTTATTCTCCCTGTTTTGTATCAGTGTTCTTATTTTTACTCACTTTAAATAAATTAAACCACTATGATTGATGAAATAGTCTCATGTATTTTCTTATTAAGGACACGCTGCGGAAGGAGGAGCCGAAATTCAATAATCGGACTGAATTTGTCGATAAGGGGCTGAAATGTCTTGCTCATTTTTAAAAGAACGTATGTGATATTTTCTTTCCTTGTGCAGATAGGTGCTTTTATGGATGAGCCAGAAATGAGATTTCCTTTTTCAATGACGTGAAATTCACATAGCTACTTACTTTTTCTTTGGCGTGGCGCGGCAATGGTAAGGATAAACTTCATTTTATTTTGGAAGTATGATGTATATTTTGGAGATTAGCAATCATGAATGATGATTTCATGTTTCATTATGTTAAACATTAATAAACGAATGAACAAAATCGACGGAAAGACATAAGTATCCAACTCTGGCCCTAGCGGCAGTAATTAGAGGATGAACCAATATTAGTTTAGACTAAATCAACAAAATGGTGCCTTTAGATGTCAGTTAATTCCATGAATATTGCATTCAAAGAAAGTCAAAGAAACTGATTCAATCAGGACTGAAATTATCGCATGATGTTGATACGGCCGAGTTTGTGTGCATTGTGAATATCTTAGTAGAATGTATGGATTGTAGTGTTTCCAAATCTCTGTTCTTCCATTATCTTTTTTCAATTAACCCTTACATGTCCAAACCGGGTCAAACTTATCCGAGGTTCGCTAAAAACATGTGCCCCGCAGGTCTACTAATGCATCGTAAAAAAAAGTAAACTGAAAAAAAAGAAGATATAATCGAGTCTTAACAAAGCCGAAGATAGGGGAGACGTAATAGGTCCTCATTTAAAACTTTTCTCCCGAATCTGAGCGACACCTCATGGGCAGTACTATTAGAATAGAGAATCGCGAGATCAAGTCTCTCGCCATCGCGCCTTCAATTTTGCAGATGCAACACGGACATCCATCAAGCACGAATAGTTGTATCTCTGCTCCGTCATCAACGTGCATCCTTTCCGTTGCTCTATTTCCATATTGTGTTGGTTTTGTTTGTCATATTTGCAATTATGCTCCAGGAGCTACGTGAACAACACAGTTGAGGATAGGAGGGATGTAATTCGGCCTCATTGTTTGACTCTTCTCCCGAATCTGAAGGACAATTCAAGGTGAAACTTTCAAAAAATGAATTTTACACCCTCAAAAACATAGACAGGTAATTCTTCAAAAACCATCAAAATCTATGTAGTTTTAAATACGGACCAATTAACCCGGCTCTAAGAGATGGAATTGCGCTTCTGTTTTTAACTTTTCTCCTGAATCGGAGTGACATTTATCCATCATTTTACCACTGCAAAAAAAATACCGTGCGACTTTTGGACTAATTTCCAAATTATAAGCTTTTTTTGGAAACGTGCCTGGAATGAACCTTAAAATCCCAGGTAAGCTCGATAAAATTACGAAAAAAACGCATTATGCTTTAAATCTAATCACATTTCATCAGCAGAAATTTTGCAACTTCTGAATTTTCATACGGCGTTTGTTGTTAGCATGGCAATTCAGCGGGTTGATTACTGAAATTGACTGAAATAGACAAAACTACAGACAGGAAAGACAACGAGAAAATGGAGGGATCTCATTATTGTCGGAAGCTAGTGATTGGAATGAACATGAGAAAGTAGTACTTAGAAGGACTAATAGCAACCCACGGGAGACCCTATGGTGTGTACATCTTTTCCTCCTTAGTCAACGACCAACAACTTCTAATTCCAACCAATAGGATACCTACATTTTTCCTTTCTCTTCTTTGTCTATAGCTTTGCCTATCAATCAGCGGCTCCTTCAATTGAAATGTTTCATTTTTTTACACAAGTTACGATGGGCCACGTACCTATTTTTTTTAAATTATCGTATGTCTTTTGAATATCCTTCTTTAGATTGCCCTATACTGCCGTTCTAAGGAAGAACGCCGTATGAGCCTTCAGACGTTGCCAAGTTTCCTTCGATAAAAACTGAATTTATTAAGAAAATTCTGAATATTTCCCCCAAAAATTTTGAGGAATTTTTGCAAGCAATTCAATCTGAAATATCTGAAAATTTCAAGGAAAAATATGCATGAATGTCGTCAAAAATACATGTTTTATCGAGGGAAATTTGGCAACTCTCGAATGTTCATACGGTGTTCTTCCTTAGCACGGCGGTATAGTGCGCTCACTTTAGTTTCAAGAAAAGTTGGATTGCATTTTGCAAAAAGGAACCACTAGCATTGCAATGATGCTAAGATTGTGTGACTTCATCTTTTGCAATAAAATTGCGGAAATCGTGAAAAACTATGAAATTAAGATGGTAATTTTTGTCTTAAATTTACAGTTTTTAGCGAGTAAAATAGAAACTATGAATGGACAATAGGGTATTTCCTCTAAGACAAAAAAAGTTGCACAATCTTAGCAATATTGCAATGCTGGTGGTTCCTTTTTGCAAAATGCAATCCAGTTGTAGGACAGCTCTCCTTGAGAGCTAAATTTGAGCCCACTGTGCGACGGTTCCGTTGGCAGGTTATGAGCCACTCCTAACGCTTCGCCATTGTGCAATCATGAATGGAATCAGCATGAACAACTATTTCATTAATTCAAGGATGCCACCCTGCCGCCGCAGCATCCCCGTTAAGCTTAGCCTTTTCTCCTTGTTAGAGGGATGCACAGCGGATGATTAAGAGCAGGTCTAACAACTCACCCCTCGCCAAAATAATTTTAAGTGGTGAGTGTTATATTGTTGGCGAGGGGCAAATTCTGGCATTCTAATAGAGGACGGGTTGTCCCGCATGAAAATTATGTAAAGAAACAAGCAAATAAGTATTCTGAATGTTTGCTGTCGCATTAGCATTATTTAAATTTTGGTTCGTGATATTGTTTCTGTATCTTATTTTATACAGTATTTTTTTTTCCTTTGCCTCTCGGAATTTAAAAGACTCATTTTTTACGTGAGTTATTCTCGGTTATCGTTGAATTGAATCGAAGCCAATGAAGTCGTATTATGAAATTGCAGACTAAAAATATAGAGAGCTTTTTAGCCAAATTCTTGCGAACATATTATTAAATCAATATAAAAAAAAATGTCCTTCAACGAATAAGTAGTTTGAGTGAGGTCACGTTTGGTTTACATTGTGAGCAAGAAGGGTTCAAGGAGAACCTCAAAATAGCATCATGAGAAGGACTATCTTTGCCAATCTCGAGTAAAATGCAATAACTTTGGAAATCAATCTTTGCAAGGAATTACAACGATTTTCCACAATAAAAAGCACAGACTACAGAAGAGAAAAGTCTATGATTTTGAAATACTTTAAGATAGGTGCAAATCTACCTAAAAATGTACAAAAATCGCGATGTAATTTTTTCCTTTTGTATTTTTTGTGCGGTGGTAAATCCTTGCAATCCTTTCAAGGATCAATTTCCCACGTCAAACTACGGAGTTTTACTTGAAGTTGGTAAACCCTCTCCCTCTTATGATACAACCCAAACCTTGTTTCGCCTGTTGTCGCTCCTCTCACGTACACAGAGAGGAAATTCAACACAAAAACTTGGTTAATACGAAAAGTAAAACACAAAATAATCCTAGGATTCGGTTGATGGTTTCAAGAGGAAATGTTAACTAGTTTTCTTGAAGAAACTTGATAAAAAAACAAATGGCGAATACCAACGTTGCAATCGGAGGCATGCGTCTTCTGTGCTAAATTTACTGCAAACTGTACCAGAATCAACAAAACAGTGTTGGTTTGTAATTCACCCCCTATATTAACCAAACTTGAAACAAGAGCTCAAATATTTGTGTCAAAGTAAGCGTGTATCTCGATTTGAAATCTCACGCTCGCGTGAAAATTGAGATACGACCTTCCGTCAACAGATCAACGATGTACGCAACAGACTCATTTCATTGAAAGAGATTCAACGACGCGACGGGATTATAATCCTGGGAAGCGCCCAACTGACCCATTAGCCGAGGGACGAGGTGCCGAAACGAGGCGAGCGGTCACCAAAAAAAGGGAAAAGGGAAAAAGGAAAAGCGAAAAGGGAAAAGCCCGGGTCGTCGGGTCGGAAAATATGGCGCGGAGACATGCTAGCTCATCTCCATCCATTCATCATTCGACACTCGTGCCGTGCATGGTGCATGTCTCCCGTGCTGAGGAAAAACGCCGTATGAACCTTCAGGCGTTGCCAAATTTCCTTTGATAAAACACGACTTTCTCGGTAAAAATATGAATATTTTTCTTTCAAGTTTTCAGATAATTTTGTTCGAAATTTCATCCTAGGTCCCTGAAAGTTTCGCGCAAAAATATGCATAAATATCCTCAAAAATAAACATTTTAGTAAAGGAAATTTGGCAACTCTGGATTGCTCATACGGCGTTTTTCCTCAGCACGGGAGATGTCCCCGCTAAGACGCTCCTCGTCAGTCGTCAACGAGGACGTGCCGCGCGGTAGTCGGGGGGGCCAATCCGTTCAACGTGACTAACGACGCGTAAACAACTCCTTTTGATTAATGGCCACACCACCAGCCACCGGGCCGCGCACTCTAATTTCGTCGGGGGTGCGAGGGGGGGAGGGCGAGATAAGTTTATTAGGCAGAAAAGCGGGCATCAAATCGGTGGCACCACCCCCCGGCTCGCCAGGATTACCGGACTCCACCGCACATACACAAATATTTACGTGGAAGTACCTCGGGACCTCGGGGAAAACGTCGCGTGAATCTCCGCGCGCTGCCGAATGGACAGGCTACGAATTTAAGCATTCTCATTTTGGAATTCTCTTTAAAAGTTCACGTTGAACAGGATTAACCCAGTAAAAATGACTGATTCTGAAAACAGCACTGGAAAAAAACACATTGGATCTAGAGTTCAGACTCTTGAAAACATTGACCAGAAAAAATACGCTTGATTCAATCGGATTTTTGCTTGAATCAAAACGAAATCCGCTTAAATTAAGAGGCTTGGTTCTTGATTTAAGCTAGATTCTGATTGAATCAAGAGTATTTTTTCTCGTCGATAATTTTAAGAGTCTGGACTCTAGATCCAATGTTTTTTTTTTGTTTTTTTTTCCAGTGAGAGACATCGTCACCTTGCGGCCAAAGTATCACAAGCGCCATGCGACGTTTAAAATTGTTTGCCGCCATTTTTGAATCTGTTTGAAAAATTGAGGAGAGATGAAATTTCTCTCCTTTGCATCAACTAATTGCTCAGAAGAGAAGACATTTCTCTCCCAAGCAGTAACTAATTGCTCAGGAGAGAAAATATTAGCACTAACTAATTGCTCCGGAGACAAAATCCGATGAAATTCGGTGAAATTTTCAAATAGATTCAACCACGAATTTCTCTGTAGAAAAAAAAAGGTGGCGGAAATTTTTAAGCGTCGCATGGCGCGTGTGATACTTCGGCCAGAGAATGAAAAGGACCGATTTTCGCAGAATGGAACCAAGTCACATTAGCTGCTGCCAAATTTAACTGGGCAAATTAATTTCTTATGAGAGAACTTTTGTGCGGATTCCTTTGAAAATTTTACGGGATTTGCCTCACACTATGCAGAAAATTCACTAAAAACCCAGTGAAAATAACTGATTTTAACTCTAAAAGGGAGACATAGCGATGACTAACGATCAATATCGCATATCTGCAAATTGACGATTTTTCAAGAGAAAACGCAATTTTTTGCAATTTGCAAAAACAGATTTCGCAATTTTTGTAACTTTAAGGTTAGATTTGCAATTTTGTCATACATTACAGCGTCATTGCAGCGCTTTCCTGCAGAATCGGAAAAAAACTAAAATCGTCAGCTTGCGCATTTTATACTGTAGAATGCGGCAAAGCCGCTGACTAATTTTCGCCAACATTGTCAGTCAAGTGGTTTTTCGCTAGCCCACCATAAGTATGGTTCCTCCCCTCCTAAACCGAGGTCTGCGGGTTACTTGACTCGCATAGCAAGAGAACACATTCGAGGCGTGAAATCGCAGGAGCGGTTTCAAAGCGTAAGGCGTCGAACGATAACTATTTTAACGCAGGTGTCGTGGGGTTGCCTACACGCTAAACCAAAGGCGCTCAGCATTTGCGGTCGACATGGACTACGAGACGAAATGAAACTTTAAGCCTTCTGATGTAGGATTCCTCTTCATAAATCTACGCAGAACACGATTAACCCAGTGAAAATAACTGATATGAACTTCCAAAACAAGTTTTATGAATTATTTTGTACTTTGAAAATGTGAACTTCCAGCTCGCAAGAAAAACATGAGTCTAAACTTTGAATCAAATCGTGCACTACAACGGTTTCGGCAGGTCTCTTAATCGAGCATTGCTCTTACCCCAACCTGTGTTGTTCAAAGTTTAAACAATGTGCAACAGAAGTGTGAGCAGAAACACAGTACACCATATGTTTATTTTATAATTGAAAGACTGTCACAGTATGGTTTGGTGTACTGTTTAAATAAAGTGAATTATTGCTTTTCCGATTGAGTGGTTAGGTGAAATTCGTGTAATCGTTGATGAAAAACATTAATATTATTGTTAGAAGTTACTCTCAGTAAATTTTTGTTGTACAAATCTTGTTCAATGTGAAATTTTGATGAGAAAGCACATACTATCGTGCTTAAATCAATTGTACCTTGTGCAGTGGTTCATTACACATATTTTCCCTTGATGTAGGGGATACCGGCAAGGGTCGTTTTTTGACCTGATTTTCCTTAACTTCAGGATTTTTTCCTGTTGAATGTCTCTTTTATACAAAATGTATCACAATTTGATCATTTTTTATCTTTTAAATTGTTAAATTTTAATTAATTTTTTACTTTAGTAAATAAATAAATTTCTATCTATTGATACATTTCGAAATTTTAAATTTCTAATTTATTTTCAATTAATCCCGATACAAAATGAAAAAGATTAATATCTGTACTTATAAATGATGTACATTTGTATTTCAATATTTTGTTTCTTTAAATTTGTAAGTAGTTAAATTTTATTTTATTTTTGACTTTAGTTAATTAATACATTTTGGTAATCTTTTCACACAAGATTTCGGTAACCTCCTTAAGCTATGTCTACGAAAAATCCGGGTAGACATATTCACAGCGTCCCTAGAAAATTCGTATATTATTGAGGGGATTTCGGCAACGTCTGCAGGGATCATGCGGCGTTCTTCCTTAGCGCGTCAGATATCTTCGGGTGTGTAACTCGGAATCCGCCTTAACCCCGGTTGCAGTTGCACAGCCTGAATACTAAAAAGTCCCGGCGTCCGAGCCGTAACTCCGTTTCCAAAACGAGCCTCGCGGCGGGTCTCAGGACGTGCTGACCGTGGCTTTCGTCCGGGCAGAGTTACTGTTTTCTTGCGTAGGACGGCCGAGCCAGGGTTTTTGCGCCGCTTTCGAGAGCGTCCCTTGAATACGCTCCCTGTCACCCCGCTGACAAAAAGGCGTAACCACACTGAAAAGTGTGCGAGGTTGGGTCCTTTCAACGGCGCACAGTAGAGCGAGTTCATGAGTGAGATCGGACAGGATTTTCTCTTTACTATAACTGCGAATTCCGCTAGTCGTTTCGTGCAATTTAAATTCTAAGGAGTGCTTCCTTACGGAGAGTCCTCTGTCAAAAATTGTCAAATTTCGAGTTTTTACGTTTTGTACGTTAGATATACTTTTAGGTTTCATTTGACACAAAGTTGTCTTTCTTTTGAAAACGCTGATATTCACTAGAAAAAAACACATTGGATCTAGAGTCCAGACTCTTAAAACATCGACAAGAAAAAAATACTCTTGATTCAATCAGATTTAAGCTTAAATCAAGAACCAAGCCTCTTAATTTGAGCGGATTTCCTTTTGATTTAAGCTTAAATCTGATTGAATCAAGTGTCATTTTTCTTGTCATGTTTTCAAGAGTCTGGTCTCTAGATCCAATGTTTTTTTCCAGTGTTGTAGAGGGTGTAGTCAAGTGCACCAACACTTGGTTTTTAATTTTCAAATTGAGCTCCTAAAAAGTTAAATTTTTCTACTCTCACATACCTACTTCTCTGGAGTCAATCAAGGTATTTTCACAGAAAGAGACGAAAGCTTTTTTTTCAATTTTGCACAATTGAAACTGTTAGAGGTCACCAGAGTCGAATAAATTTCGTATTTTCTTTACAAAAATTAAAAAAATTATCAAAATTTTAAATTTGAGAATTTTCAAAAACTGGTCCATTTATTTATACAAAAGTTGATTACCTACAAAACAAAACAAAAAAGGCTCAAATATTTTGAAGAGTTCCTGAGATAAAGGCTCATGGAGTGACGCAGATTTACACGCTTTAGCATGGGACACGGGCCAGGGGCCTGGGGGCATCCCCTAAAGAAAATTCTACGAGAAAACCAACGGGAACACTTTCATAAACATAGATGTTTTTACTAACGGAATTATATACATGGAAAGTATCCACGTATTTTGTTCAACTGCTCTCATTGACTCGTCTTTAAGTCACCCTTGTGATGGTTTCTCCCATTGGCGAGTCGTGAATGATCGATCATCGATAGATCCACCATTGCGGCTGTGGAGAGGAATCGATTAAAGTGTTCACTGCGAGCACTCTTATTATCGATCCTTTTCCATACATTTAAATGGTAGATCAATCGATATATCGCAAAGTACGCCACGCCACTAGTTTCTACGGAGATTTTGCCACCGTGCGTGGTCGATGTATTAATTAGCTGGAGGTCCCTGCTCTGCAGAACTTAGCACTTAGCCCGCCCCCGCCCCCGTCCTCGGTCGCCAATGCTGCCGTGCTAAGAAAAAACGCCGTATGAACCTTCAGGCGTTGCCAAATCTCCTTCGATAAAACGCGAATTTCTTTGTAAACTTATGAATATTTTTCTTCCAATTTTTCAAATAATTTTGTTCGCAATTTAAACTAAAGCTCCTGAAAATCCCTAGTAAAAATATTCATAACTTTCCTCAAAAATAAACCTTGTATCGAAGGAATTTGGCAACTCTCGAATGTTCATACGGCGTTCTTCCTTAGCACGGCAGAATAGTGGAGGTTTGATTGAGGTATTTTTGAAAGCGCCTTCGGATACTTAAATGCCAACCGCAGAACGTGCATTCATTCATTTTGCCGCCTATTAATCATGCCTGTAATGTGAGCCGCTCGTCCGAAACTACGTGGAAGCTTTGCAATGATGCTTAGACTTTTCCCCTATATTTTCTTACCTATGAATTGAATGTTATCAATGTGTTCGCCAAAATGTAAGCAAAAGTCTGATGTGAAAACGTGCATCGTGATCTTAGATTTCGTTTCGTATTTGGTGAACTGTTGACACATTTTTTCGCAGAAAAAGCGTATCAACTTTGCACGCAGAGACAAATTTCCTGCTGCGGGCTGATTTTTTAAATTGATAGACATTTAGGACATTGGGAGTATATGGAGCGATCCTATTGGTTGAAAAGGATGGAGACTAAGGGGGCAAATGATGGACAAACTGTAGGGTCCTTTGTCGGTTGCCGTTAGTTTGTCTATCACTCACCCTCTTTGTCTACTGCAACCACCCACCTCTACCAATAGGATCTCTCTATTTTCCCTCTGGTTTTTATGTCTATCTCATTAACTATCCATTTCAGTAATCAGCCCGCTAGCGCATTGGGAATTCCTGTTAGATATGCTGAGACGTCAACAATGCGATCCATGTTCAATCCATGTGCCTCGAATCACATTTTTAACTTGTAAATTTTCAACCCAGAGATTTGGTCAATGTAACCCAAATGAAAACGAACAATAAAATATTAACCGCGCGTTTAGGCTACTTAGTGTTTTCCTTCAGATATTAACACAAAATTGCAGTTACCTTTTTTAGTGTAAATCAGAATATTCTCCAAAAAATTCCAAGGTGCTTTTCACTCATGTATCCATAAAAATTAAGGTCTAAAGTGTTTTTGACCTAATTGTTCCAAATTATATTCCAGTTGCTCAATCTCAGCAGCAATGCATACCTCATTAGGTCATTTCTCTCACAAAAGAACGTAACTAAATTTTAATGTTGCCACATGTCCCCTCGCAATTCGCATCTGCATTTTTAAGAA
>NW_017566800.1:2702508-2721083 GCF_001854935.1 Bemisia tabaci | reverse complement strand
TTTTTTTTTTTTTTTTTTTTTTTTTTTTTTTTTTTTTTTTTTTTTTTTTTTTTTTTTTTTTTTTTCCAGTGAGAGACATCGTCACCTTGCGGCCAAAGTATCACAAGCGCCATGCGACGTTTTTAAATTTTTTGCCGCCATTTTTGAATCTGTTTGAAAATTTGAGAAGAGATAAAATTTCTCTCCTTTGCATCAACTAATTGCTCAGGAGAGAACACATTTCTCTCCCAAGCAGTAACTAATTGCTCCAGAGACAAAATCCGATGAAATTCAGTGAAATTTTCAAATAGATTCAACCACGAATTTCTCTGTAGAAAAATAAAAAGGCGGCGGAAATTTTTAAGCGTCGCATGGCGCGTGTGATACTTCGGCCGGAGGATGACGATATGGACCGATTTTCGCAGAATGGAACCAAGTCGCATCAGCTGCTGCCAAATTAAACTGGGCAAATTAATTTCTTATGAGAGAACTTTTGTCCGGATTCCTTTGAAAATTTTACGGGATTTGCCTCACACTATGCAGAAAATTCACTAAAAAAAAATAACTGATTTTAACTCTAAAACGGAGACATAGCGATGACTAACGAACAATATCGCATATCTGCAAATTGACGATTTTTCAAGAGAAAACGCAATTTTTTTGCAATTTGCAAAAACAAATTTCGCAATTTTTGTAATTTTAAGGTTAGATTTGCAATTTTGTCGTACATTACAGCGTCATTGCAGCGCTTTCCTGCAGAATCGGAAAAAACTAAAATCGTCAGCTTGCGTATTTTATACTGTAGAATGCGGCAAAGCCGCTGACTAATGTTCGCCAACATTGTCAGTCAAGTGGTTTTTCGCTAGCCCACCATAAGAATGGTTCCTCCCCTCCTAAACCGAGGTCTGCGGGTTACTTGACTCGCGTAGCAAGAGAACACATTCGAGGCGTGAAATCGCAGGAGCGGTTTCAAAGCGTAAGGCGTCGGACGATAACTATTTTAACGCAGGTGTCGTGGGGTTGCCTACACGCTAAATCAAAGGCGCTCAGCATTCGCGGTCGACATGGACCACGCGACAAAGTGAAACTTTAAGCCTTCTGATGTAGGATTCCCCTTCAAAATTCTACGCAGAACACGATTAACCCAGCGAAAATAACTGATATGAACTTCCAAAACAAGTTGATGCGGTTTTATGAAGCATTTTGTACGGAAAATGTGAACTCCCAGCTCGCCAGAAAAACATGAGTCTAAACTTTGAATCAAATCGTGCACTACAACGGTTTCGGCAGGTCTCTTAATCGAGCATTGTTTTTACCCAAACCTGTCTTGTTCAAAGTTTAAACAATGTGTAACATTGTTGAGCAGAAAAACAGTACACCATATGTTTATTTTACAATTGAAAGACTGTGCTTTTCCGATTGAGTGGAAAGGTGGAATTCGTGCAATTGTTGATAAAAACATTAATATTATCGTTAGAAGTTACTCTCAGTAAATTTTTGTCGTACAAATCGCGTTCAATGTGAAATTTTGATGAGAAAGCATCTACTATCGTGCTTAAATCAATTGTACCTTGTGCAGTGGTTCATTACACATATTTTCCCTTGATGGTGGGGATACCGGTACGGGCCGTTTTTTGACCTGACTTAATTAAACTTCAGGATTTTCTCCTATTGAAGGTCTCTTTTATACTAAATGTCTCACGATTTGATCATTTTTGATCTTTTAAATGGTTAAATTTTAATGAATTTTTTACTTTAGTTAATAAATAAATTTCCATCAATTGATACATTTCGAAATTTTAAATTTCTAATTTATTTTTAATTAATCCTGATACAAAAGGTAAAAGATTAATATCTGTACTTATAAATAATTTATATCTGTATTTCAATATTTTGTTTCTTTAAATTTCCAAGTAGTTAAATTTCATTTTATTTTTGACTTTAGTTAATTAATACATTTTGGTAATCTTTCCACACAAGATTTCGGTTACTTCCGCAAACTATGTCTACGAAAAATCGGGGTGGAGATATTCACAGCGTCCCTAGAAAATTCGTATTTTATCGAGGGGATTTCGGCAACGTCTGTAGGGATCATGCGGCGTTCTTCCTTAGCGCGTCAGATATCTCCGGGTGTGTAACTCGGAATCCGCCTTAACCCCGGTTGCAGTTGCACGGCCTGAATACTAAAAAGTCCCGGCGTCCGAGCCGTAAGTCCGTTTCCGAAACGAGCCTCGGGGCGGGTCTCAGCACGTGCTGACCGCGGCTTTCGTCCGGGCGAAGTTACTGTTCTTTTGCGTAGGACGGCCGAGTCGGGGTTTTTGCGCCGCTTTCGAGAGCGTCCCTTGAATACGCTCCCTGTCACCCCGCTGACAAAAAGGCGTAACCACACTGAAAAGTGTGCGAGGTTGGGTCCTTTCAACGGCGCACAGTAGAGCGAGTTCATGAGTGAGATCGGACAGGATTTTCTCTTTACTATAACTGCGAATTCCGCTAGTCATTTCGTGAAATTTAAATTCTAAGGAGTGCTTCCTTAGGGAGAGTCCTCTGTCAAAAATTGTCAAATTTCGATTTTTTACGTTCTGTACGTCAGATATACTTTTAGGTTTCATTTGACACAAAGTTGTCTTTCTTTTAAAAACGCTGATATTCACTGGAGAAAAAAACACATCAGATCTAAAGTCCAGACTCTTAAAAACATCGACAAGAAAAAATACTCTTGATTCAATCAGATTTAAGCTTAAATCAAGAACCAAGCCTCTTAATTTGAGCGGATTTCCTTTTGATTTAAGCTTAAATCTGATTGAATCAAGAGTCCTTTTTCTTGTCATGTTTTCAAGAGTCTGGTCTCTAAATCCAATGTTTTTTTTTCCAGTGTTGTAGAGGGTGTAGTCAAGTGCACCAACACTTGGTTATTAATTTTCAAATTGAGCTCCTAAAAAGTTAAATTTTTCTACTCTCACATACCTACTTCTCTTGAGTCAATCAAGGTATTTTCACAGAAAGAGACGAAAGCGTTTTTTTCAATTTTGCACAATTGAAACTGTTAGAGGTCACCAGAGTCGAATAAATTTCATATTTTCTTTATAAAAATTTTAAAAAAAATGATCAAAATTTTTAATTTAAGAATTTTCAAAAACTGGTCCATTGATTTATACAAAAGGTGATTACCAACAAAACAAAACAAATTAGGTTCAAATATCTTGAAGAGTTCCTAAGATAAAGGCTCATGGAGTGACGCGGATTTACATGCTAAAGCATGGGACAGGGGCCAGGGGCCTGGGGGCATCCCCTGAAGAAAATTCTACGAGAAAACCAACGGGAACACTTTTATAAACCTAGATATTTTTACTAACGGAATTATATGCATGCAAAGTATCCACGTATTTTGTTCGACTGCTCTCACTGACTCGTCTTTAAGTCACCCGTGTGATGGTTTCTCCCATTGGCGAGTCAGGAATGATCGATCATCGATATATCCACCATTGAAGCTGTGGAGAAGAATCGATTAAGGTGTTCGCTGCGAACACCCTTTTTATCGATCATTTTCCATAGGTTTAAATGGTAGATCAATCGATATATCACAAAGTACGCCACGCCACTAGTTTCTACGGAGATTTTGCCACCGTGCGTGGTCGATGTATTAATTAGCTGGAGGTCCCTGCTCTGCAGAACTTAGCACTTAGCCCGCCCCCGCCCCCGCCCCCGTCCTCGGTCGCCAATGCTGCCGTGCTAAGAAAAAACGCCGTATGAACCTTCAGGCGTTGCCAAATTTCCTTCGATAAAACACGAATTTCTTTGTAAACTTATGAATATTTTTCTTCCAATTTTTCAAATAATTTTGTTCGCGATTTAAACTAAAGCTCCTGAAAATCCCTAGTAAAAATATTCATAACTTTCCTCAAAAATAAACCTTGTATCGAAGGAATTTGGCAACTCTCGAATGTTCATACGGCGTTCTTCCTTAGCACGGCAGAATAGTGGAGGTCTGATTGAGGTATTTTTGAAAGCGCCTTCGGATACTTAAATGCCAACCGCAGAACGTGCATTCATTCATTTTGCCGCCTATTAATCATGCCTGTAATGTGAGCCGCTCGTCCGAAACTACGCGGAAGCTTTGCAATGATGCTTAGACTTTTCCCCTATATTTTCTTACCTATGAATTGAATGTTATCAATGTGTTCGCCAAAATGTAAGCAAAAGTCTGATGTGAAAACGTGTATCGTGATCTTAGATTTCGTTTCGTATTTGGTGAACTGTTGACACATTTTTTCGCAGAAAAAGCGTATAAACTTGGCACGCAGAGACAAATTTCCTGCTGCGGGCTGATTTTTTAAATTGATAGACAAAGCGAAAGACATTTAGGACATTGGGAGTATATGGAGCGATCCTATTGGTCGAAAAGGATGGAGACTAAGGGGGCAAATGATGGACAAACTGTAGGGTCCTTTGTCGGTTGCCGTTAGTTTGTCTATCACTCACCCTCTTTGTCTACTGCAACCACCCACCTCTACCAATAGGATCTCTCTATTTTCCCTCTGGTTTTTATGTCTATCGCATTAACTATCCATTTCAGTAATCAGCCCGCTAGCGCATTGGGAATTCCTGTTGGATATGCTGAGACGTCAACAATGCGATCCATGTTCAATCCATGTGCCTCGAATCACATTTTTAACTTGTAAATTTTCAACCCAGAGATTTGGTCAATGTAACCCAAATGAAAACGAACAATAAAATATTAACCGCGCGTTTAGGCTACTTAGTGTTTTCCTTCAGATATTAACACAAAATTGCAGTTACCTTGTTTAGTGTAAATCAGAATATTCTCCAAAAAATTCCAAGGTGCTTTTCACTCATGTATCCATAAAAATTAAGGTCTAAAGTGTTTTTGACCTAATTGTTCCAAATTATATTCCAGTTGCTCAATCTCAGCAGCAATGCATACCTCATTAGGTCATTTCTCTCACAAAAGAACGTAACTAAATTTTAATGTTGCCACATGTCCCCTCGCAATTCGCATCTGCATTTTTAAGAAGGAAATACTTGTGCATTTTTTTTTAACGAAAATTGCTCCGTTTTTTCCCCTTATCTCATGCGAAAATAAACACAAAATTGGATGAAAATGGCCGGGATATACGTTCTTGTAAAAAATCGAATTGTTTGAGTCCATGTTTCGAACTTAGAGTGGAATTATAGGTTTCTTCGTACGGGAAACGACGAAATCAGTGGCGAGGCGAGAATGATCGATCGATATTTCCCCATTTGAAGCTATGGTGAAGAATCGATTATTTAGGTGTTCGTTGCGAACACCCTTTTTATCGATCTTTTTCCATGGGTTTAAATAGCAGATCAATCGATATATCGCAAAGCACGCCACGCCACTGGACGAAATGAGTCGTTCCTGCAAAGCACGCTTCAACGGGGCGCCCGAAAAACCTATCAGGAGTGTGAAGGTTGAAAGCTCGAGCTCTTATTTCAACTACATTCTAAATGATCTCCGTATTTTTACTACCTGAGCTTATTGCGAGGAAAAACGACTGTAGTTTCACTCAAGTGTCTGGTATTCAAACTTTCACAGCCTTGGACTTCTCTCATTTACAATTCTCTATGGAGCCACGCGGATCGTAAATCTTTGAAAAGCTGGCTTGAGGAGATTGAACGGGCACATTTTGAGTCTCGGATTTTCTCCCGTAAACCATTCCCGGCCTGAATGCGGCCCTGTGTAAGAAGAACAGCTTAACTCCGATTGAATTTCCGTGCAAATGCGCGATTTTCTGTTGAATCTTGTACGATGATATTCCGAAGCGGGGTTTTTTCGTCAACAGTTGCTACCAAATGAGTTAAGCTGCGGTGAGTGCCTCCAGCCGCTGATCGGTGAAAAAACATCGCGTGATAAGTTGCAGGATAAGTTCAACCGCGGCAATCGGATTTGCTACGAATAATCATAATTATTTTCTGTCTTGCGATTTCTTTCAAAAATTAAATTACAAAAACGAACTACGTAAGATGATCTGCATTTTTTCTGTTCTCTCACAAAGGTTAATACGAAAAAAAGCTCCAAGTTCATATTAAGTACCTAGACTACAGTTTGCAATTCGGAACTACAATTTATAGCTCATAAATAAAAAACCTATGTACAAAGGAAAATTAACGACACATATATTCTACAGTGAGTTAAAATTGTAGTTTCTAATTGCAAAAAGTGGTTCAATTGGAGAATTTGCATGCAAATTTTTAACGCTTAATCATTTGATAGTGCTTTAAGAGCTGATTTTTGGGTATTTTTTACTGATATGGGGAATAGCTTGAAACTAGATTTAAAAGGGAGAAAATGCTCCGCCTAATGACACCACCCGGCGGCATTTCCCATTTAAACACATTAAGGGCTAAGGAACAATAAGTGACAATTTTGGCGGAATTGAGTTATCCTAGTAAAAATTGGCGGTAGAATCTGTGTTCCAAAATACCATAGACCTACAGCCGGCTGTAAGATTTCCAATAGCTTCTACAGCCGGCTACACGATTTCTTATAGCCTTTTATAGCCGATGGCGACTAAGCAACTCACAGCCAGGCGATAAAGTGTATGCTAAACGTTACTAATTACGGATGCTAGGACTTAGTGAGTTTTTGGACCACTGCTCTCTTTTTGGGCCGTAGTATCTGGATTTATTTTGTGAGGAAAGCTCCGTACTTTTGATGGATCCAAATTCCAAGTAGTTTTGGATTTCCTCTTTTGCCAATCCTAACAAATTAGAGCGCCTTCAGTTTCGTATGATACTGTGCAATACCTCTGGTGTGAAATAGTTGCTTCAAGCGCCGTGGCAGGTGGGCAGCCAGCGCGGAACACGCATTGGCGCCTACAAATCTAACAGGGATACTTCACGCGTTGCGCAATGCGTGAAGTATCCCTGTTGGATTTGTAGGCGCCAGTGCGTCGCCGCTTCGCTTTGTGTTAGGCTCTAATATTTAATCTGGCGGAGTCAGCGTTATTCAACTCATGATTTTGAAATGTTTGCATATCCTGTATGGATTATTCTCATTTTAATTGATGAAAAGAAATATGTATTAAAGGAAAATATAATGTGTGTTTTGTAAATATTAAGGTGGTTTCGTATCAAACTTAATGATTTCCAAAGCACACGAATTTCTACACAATTTCTTATAGCCTTTTATAATCGATGGCGAAAAAGCAACAGCCAGGCGATAAAGTGTAAAGCCCGGCGATAGGAACTATAGCCCGGCTGCATAATTTTTTATCGCTTCGTATAGTCCGGCCGTAGGATTTTCTCCGCATTCTACAGCCATCTGTATGATTTTCTGTAGCCTCCTTTAGCCGGCTATAAGAATTCCTATGGTATTTTGAAACGCAGCTCTTATTGCCAATTTTTACCAGGGTAGCGATGGTTTGCCGCATTCTTCAGTTTTGAACACGCTAGCTGGTGTTCTTAGCTTTTTCTAATTCCGTATGGGAACGCTGTAAAGATGCTGTAGTGTATAAAAAATTGCAAATGTAACCAAAGAATCACAAAAATGCCGAAATTTCTTCCTTATTCTGCAAAATCGTCGGTACGTAGATAGGCGCATTGCTCCTTAGCCATCGACATTTATTTTAGCAGATTAGATCAGTTTCAATTCATAAACTAAGGGTATTCTCGTGTGCAGATCACTCAGTTGATTCCACTTAAACACGAAATTTGTCAAATTTTAGACACCTGCGAATTCTCCATTGGGCGGATGCAACTGAAATCTGCGTAAGAACAGAGGACGTTTTCTTAACTTTTCCTTCGTCCGCACGAGGAAAGCATTTAATTTTTAATTAATTCAGTCAAATCTTTCTCTCGAGCTCTTATAAGACGCCCTCTAAAGATCAATCTGTCCATAAAAGATTATACCCAAACATTTTTCTGGGCCTTCGAGGAAATATACGTACTTCCCTCTGACTTCCGAACCTATTATAAAACTACTCGACATTTCCTGGACATGCAGCTGCAAAGATGAACCTTTTATTTCTAAAACATTATCACGAAGAGAAAGACTAATTTAATTTTTAATTGACTCCCTTGAATCTTTCTCGCCAGCACTTGTACGACAAACCTCTCAGACCAATTCACCCAACTAAGTCTTTAACGTGCAAATATTTTTCGAGGCTCTCAAGGCGAATTTTCAGACCTGTTCCTGATCCACGGACCTATCCAGAACTTCCTGGCAGTTTCCGGACATGCAGAATAAATTTAAAGCCGAATAATGTAAAATAAAACAGTACCTCTGATATTTTATCACGCAGAGGGAGAATAATTTAATTTTTAATTAATTCCCTCAAATATTTCTCACGGGAATTTGTAAGACGCTACGCTCGGAGCGATCCATCCGACTAACAATAAGTCTCTCACGAGCAAGTTTAATATTTTTTCCAGGCCTTCAAGGGAAATTTCCGGACTTCACCCGACTTCCGGATCTACCATATACGTTTTCCGGACTTAGCAGACACGTCCTCCGCCAGCGGGCAAAAAACGACACGAGAATTTCCAGAGAGGGAACGTATGTGAAAACCAGAAAAAAGTTATCCGGACCTCGGACACGAACGTCGAAAGGAAAAAACGATAACGATCCTCATATCGTCATCCCCCGGACGAAAAAACCTAACTCCATTCAAAGGTTGTCAAATTGTCTCAAATAATTAATTTACTTTAAAAAAATGCACCCGGGAAATTTTCTTACAAAAATTTCCTGATTTTTCCATAAGATCCGAGAAATAATCGGTGAAATTTTTAGTTCGAAATGTCCAAGATTCTCCGGGTTATTATGCAATTTGCGAGGTGAAATTTGGGGGCAATGAAATGTAGTTACTTTTTTCGTGCGGGAAACGAGAGTATGACGTCGAACTTCTGATGATAGGGCGTATTTCAATTTCTACGTGAACCCTGTATTACAAATAAATCCATGCTTTCTAGGGCTCACGCGGAAATCGAGATGCACTCTTACGTCAGAGGGGCGCCGCACACTGGATCGAGTCAATCAGAGAGGTTGGACATGAAATTTTTAGATAAAACTGCAAGTTTTGATGTTTAATTTGTCAAACTTTACATTTTAAGGGGTTGCTCGTTAGGTAAAGTTCACGAAAAAACCGATGGAACCACTTTTAAAGCGTCAAAGTTTTGTATGAACGAAGTTATGAGCGTTTAAAGTTTCCAAATTTTGTCCGACCTCTCCCATTGACTAGATCCACCGTGCGCCGATATAAAACGCGCCCCGAGGCCTGCATCAGAACACGCAAATAAATGTCGCGTCGATTGTTGCCGGGGGCTGCAGTTGGGCGGGGGGAGGGGCGGGGGCTGAAACTATCCGTTTAAACGTCCGATGTACCCGAGCAGCGTACAATGGGGGCGTTCTGTCGAGGCCGCAAACTTTCAAACTCTATTAAACTCGGAGTCGCGGGGCGGCCGAACGCGGCAGGACTCCGGGAGAGTCGAGGGATTTCCCCCGTGGATCCCGTAAGGATTTGGCAACGCCGCGGGTGTAAGTATTTAAACTCGCTTAACGCGGAACAGTCCTGGCAAAAGGGCTGTAAACACATTCAATCCGCTCGTGCCAGGCGAGTAAATATTGAATCGTTCGTTGGCGAAATATTCGGCGCCGAAAATGAATGATCCCCCGTCACGCTTTGACGGGCGGCCATCTCCGCTGTGTTTTTACCCGCCGAGCGGATTTTGGCGTGAATTTCTAATGCGAGTTGCGACGTTTTAAAATGCAATTTTACGGTGCTTTCACTGGATGATTCCATCAATTTGCTTTTGAAGGACGGGGATCAAAATGAACGGAGACGGTATATTTTTGAGACTCCGCTCTATCAGAGCAATCTATGTAAGGAGTGTAATCGCGTAAGGCAAAAATTAAGTTCGGAAGTCAACGCTAAATTCCGCAGAACGATGACTGTTGAGCTGAGCACTTTGCTGAGAGAATTTTTCCAAATTAATGGAGGATTTGCAGGTGTCTGAAAGTTTGTAAATTTCATATTTAAAATGAAACTACTAAAAGAACTGAGCACGAGGATATGTTCGGTTTCTACATTCAACAATTATGGAAAGAAATATGACAGAATAACTTAATCTGCTAAAATATATGTGTTTAAATAAAAAAATCCCGCCAGATGACGTCACAAGGTGGTAAGTTTTCTTTTTTGTACACTTTTTTTCTACTATTTCCTGTTCAAGAAAAAAATTAGGAAAAATATTGCGGACTCAGCTCATAGAGCACGCTCAGATAAAGCAATAAAACATTTTAAGTTCAAATCTTCCATTGGACACATTTAAGTAAAAAAGAAAGTTTATCCATGACGGCACGATCCCTGGTACGCATGTATTCTTGTGGATCCTAGGGTTCGATTCGAATTGGAGCAGTAAATTTTGATTTAAATACGTTCAATTTCTCAACACATTGGTAATTAAAAGAATCTGAGTGTTTACCTCCGAAGATAATTTTTACTTAACACGTTGCGAACTATCGCGGGTTCACGTCTCACGCCATCGCGCCTTCAATTTTGCGGACGCAACATGGACATCCACTAAGTACGAATAGTTGTATCCCTGCGCCGTCTCAACGAGAGTCCTTTCCCCTGCTCTATTTCCATATTGTGTTTGATTCCGTTTGTCTTATTTATAGTGGTGCTTCAGGGGCTTAAGGAGAAACACAACTGAAGATAGGAGAGACGTAATCCAGCCTCATTTTTCAACTTTTCTCCCGAATCGTAGAAAAAATCAGGGTGCTAGGTCATTTTTCCTAATTTTGTTTTTCCTACATCAGGTTTTCCTAATACTTTTTTCCTACTCGGTTTTTGTCCCATTACAGTAAGTCCTACGAGTGAGATGTCCCACTGGTTTTTTTCCTAAGGATGTTTGTCCTAATAATCCAATAATAATTGAAACGCAAACATGAGTAGAGTAGAGGGAAATAAGTAGGAGTAAGAGTAGGAAAAAAGTATTAGGAAAAATTGCAGTAGGAAAAAATGTTTTAGGAAAAATGACTTGCCACCAAAATCAGGCATCAAAATGAAAAAAAGAAAAAATGTAGTGTCAACACAGCCGAAGATAGGAGAGACGTAATCCGGCCCCATTTTTTGACTTTTCTTCCGAATTGGAACGACATCTCTCTAGCAACGAAGAGCGGAGCATTGCCAGTTCACGTCTCGCGCCGTCGCGCCTTCCATTTGGCGAACGCAATACGGACATCCATCGAGTACGAATAGTTGTATCTCTGCGCCGTCATCACCGCTCACCTTTCTCTTGCTCTATTCTCATAACTGGGGCGTGCTTGATCTAATATTCCAAGTGTAACTTATCACATTGAAAGTGTAGCTAAGTGTGTGAAGTGTAACTTATCATATTTATCATATTGCCCTCTAGATAGACCAGCACTTTGGTTCTCTATCAAACTAATTGAGTAATATTTACTGGATTCATTAGTCATTGTTCAAGATTTTATACAGGGTGTACCAAAAGTCCGTCCCACCCCTGCTAACTTTTGAACGAATTGAGCTAGGGTAATGAAACTTTGGGAATGTTCCTATCTCAAAGAGGACCATCTTTTTGCGCCCCCCTCAGGGGGGGCGCGGGGGGCCCCCAACTTTGTAATTTCAAATAGCAACCCCTATCTTGTGATACATCATTCGAAAGAACATAAAAAACTAAGAATTTTGGCGCAAACCGCAGATCAATATCTTAATTTTTGACCGAGTTATGATAGGTCAAAGGTCAAATTTGACCTATTTTCAAAAAATCATAGCTCCGGTTCAAATTATCGTAAAGAAAATAATAAAACGGGAAAATCTACCAAATTTTGTCCGCTTTTAAGTAAAAATTGCAAAAATCACATCGCTGTAATTTTAAGGGGGGGCTCGGACCCCCAAATACGTCAAATCAAAGGTCATTCAATTTTCCCGCGAAAAAAGGCAATTTCCCCTAGATTTGCCTCCACATTATCTCAGTAAGGTCAAAATTAGTTCAACATTACGTTGGCAAGTCCCCAAATTTCGGGAAAAGTTTAAAAAAAAACGAAATTTAAGGTGATTAAATTTGACCGTTTAAATTTCGTTTTTTTTTAAACTTTTTCCGAAATTTGGGGACTTGCTAACGTAATGTTGAACTAATTTTGGGTGAAAATTTTTGGGAGATAATGTGGGGGCAAATCTAGGGGAAATTGCCTTTTTTCGCGGGAAAATTGAATGACCTTTGATTTGACGTATTTGGGGGTCCGAGCCCCCCCTTAAAATTACAGCGATGTGATTTCTGCAATTTTTACTTAAAAGCGGACACCATTTGGTAGATTTTCCCGTTTTATTATTTTCTTTACGATAATTTGAATCGGAGCTATGATTTTTTGAAAATAGGTCAAATTTGACCTTTGACCTATCATAACTCGGTCAAAAATTAAGATATTGATCTGCGGTTTGCGCCAAAATTCTTAGTTTTTTAAGTTCTTTCGAATGATGTATCACAAGATAGGGGTTGCTATTTGAAATTACAAAGTTGGGGGCCCCCCGCGCCCCCCTGAGGGGGGACCAAAATTTTGACCCCCCAAAAGATGGTCCTCTTTGAGATAGGAACATTCCCAAAGTTTCATTACCCTAGCTCAATTCGTTCAAAAGTTAGCAGGGGTGGGACGGACTTTTGGTACACCCTGTATAGTTTTTTTAAGAGCTCAGCCGGTAGAAAGCGCTCTATGATTTCAACCTGTCTCTAAGTATGGAGTAAACTTGGTGTAAGGGATATTTTTCTTCACGGAAAACTCGGATTTTTAGTCAGATTTCGAAAATCGAGAGTCAAAGATGTGGGCTTACGTGTAGAAAAAAGAGGCCCATCCACATTTTGACCGACATAAAATAATCGAGAACTGAGTATACTTTTTTCTTCTATCTGTGAGTAAGAGAGTGCTAATCCAGGGTGTCTACTAAAAGTGGGAATCAGTAAATTGGCTTCCTTGAGTAATTTTTACACCATAGAGCAGAAGACAGTGCGTATTCTGCAGAATGTGTCGTCGACCCACAAAAAATTATACATGTAATGCTTTTTTTACGATTTTTCCCCCATCACTTTGGTACATATACCGTTAGAAACCTACAGCCATCTAGTGCCCGTAGAAACCAGGAGGACATCCATGCTCCATCCATCCACGCTTTACGCCTTTCAAATGGACCATTGGAAAAAGTACCTTTTCTTCAATCCTGATTATTCACTGTTCAGCGATGAAACCTCATTTTATCCGTGCGAAAATTATTGAATTCACAACCTCATTTGAATAAGTCGCGATCTTATACACTGCGATTCTCTCAGTTTTGCATGAGAATACGATGACCGAAGCAAGAAGGCTTAAAAACCACAATCTGAACCGAGCGTTAGGACACTCTTTTTTGAAATAAGAAGTACAGAAAAAAGAAGTCTTGGAACGTGCATTGATGTTAAGCATTTTTTAAAATTACGGCTCGACTGAAGACTCCAAAATTTTGAACATTTCTGGTCAACATCGTTGTACATGGCGACTCAGAAACGAAACAGAGGAGCGCCTTCAAACCACTATGTAATCTTAAAGCGAAATTCTGATACCGCTAATCGTGCGTGACGACAGTCATTTTGCATACCTGGCCAATTGAAGGCAAATCATTGACCCAGCCGACAAGGTACGAATTTCAGCAATGTGAAACTTGCTTTTTTAGGGAACAAATGATCCGGGGGTGCCCCAACTGACATCCAAGAAGCCCAACCCCTAGGGGGCTGCCTCCACCTGACATCTAGTACCGTAGAAAGAATCTCTACGGTTTTAGAGATGACTTCCCGATTTTCTTTCGATTATAATCTCTTGCTGGCGGATGGACAACATCTCCAATAACACGTTTATGCAGCTAACTCATTACTCTCAAATATTGAGATGCGCACTTCTGCACTTTCACCATCAAAATACTACTCTACGAATCAACTTTCAGGGGATTCGATGCATTCCAGGCTTTATATTAGCATGAAAGAAAAATGTTCGGACCTTCTTGTGGAATGTTTGCGCTTTTTCAGTACTGCCGGAATGTCCTTGAAAAGATCACACTGAAAAAAAAAGGATGCCGATTTAACATTCTGGATGTAAAAAAGAGTGCGACAACTCACAAAACGCTCAATTAACCGCCACAGCAGTTACTTTAGCAATGTCAAGATGTATTACTAACCGCTGTGGCGGTAGATTCAGCGGTTTTTGAGTTTTCGCACACTTTTTTACCTCCAGAATATTACTTCAGCATCCTTTTTTTCGGCGCAGTACTATACCCGGACTTTCCGGAAATTCTGGACTAGGAGAGACCTTGTAATCATCCGAGAGGCCTCCGTCAGGTATCGTGTTTATCCTAGAGTACCTGTATTGGGAGAGTATGGACAGATCGGTTCATGGAGGGCTTAGGGTCCAAAAAATCAGCCACCATTCTGAGCAACTTCTAACACAAAAAATTTCACTGCCAGCCTACAGATTTCAATTCTAACCAAGATGGCTAAGAATGTACATAAATGAGCGTTCTTTCGCAAAAATAAGTAAATTTATGCAAAAAGTAAGCCAAATACATGCTTTCTAAACGACGGTTCGTAACAATTGTATTTGTAAATCGCTCTGGACATTCGAAATTCATAGGTTGGCTGCCCTTTTGGGCCCTAACTTTATTCGCGGAGGCATCGGTGAAGGCCTGATGGACTTTCGGAGTTTCAGACCTGTCCATACTCTCCCTATACAGGTACTCTAGTTTATCCTCTCTCGTCGGCGTTGCGTTGCGCGGAATTAAGGCGAGAACGTCTCGTATTAAAGCGAGAACGTAGCGAATTAAGACGGGCGGGAGTTATCCAGCTGGAATTAAGATAAAAATATCAATTTCCCATTCAACGTCGGCGTTTTGCTGAGTCTCGGAAACGGGCGAGAACCCTAAGCCCGCGCTGCGGTCTGTATAGCACACCGGTAGGCGGTGGTGGTCGCTTAAGGATTCGCTCCTAATTGAGAGGCGGACGCACGCCTAATTAAGTTTCACACTCATTAGCGGCGAAAACTTATTAGCTCTCCAGATTAGATTAAATCTCGACCCCCCATAAAAGAGGGCGCGCCTATTCATTTTACTTCGACTACACTCTTTCCCACTTCCGTCTGATAAATCCACCGAGAGGGCTCGTCCAGGAAAGTTCTCATCCACAGAAAGAATCCACATAAAATCCTCTCTAATGATCGTATACTTGATTATGTGGCAGCTTTGTCATAAAAAATAAACAGGGTTTCGAATTAAGTAAACTTTCAAATTTCATTGATTATTCTTGACCTCAAGAAGTAAAATAAAAAAAAAGCCTAACAGCGTGTATCAAAAGTTTCATTTTTCCTGGTTCTTCCATGTAAAATTCCTGGAGGTTCCTGAAGATGGTTAAAAACGTCCTGTGATTTATTTAAAGTAAGTCATGAAAATGCATAAAGGGTATGGCTATGAAATCCTCCCTAATGATCGTGTGTACTTGATAATATGGGCGACTTCGTCATAAAAATAAATAGGATTTCAAATTAAGTAAACTTTCAAGTTTTACTGCATATTCCTGGCTTCGCGAAATAAAATGAAACAGTAGTGTATTTTCGTCGAGAAATACACGGTAAAATCCTGACAGCGCATAACAAAAGCTCCATTTTTCTGGTTTTTCCAAGTAAATTCCTGAAGATTCCTAAATATGGTTGAAGACGTCCTGCGATTTATTTGAAATAAGTGATGAAAATTTATGAAGAGTTTCAACAGAACCGTATGGTTAGTTTTCATTTAAAGAAATAAAATGATCGAGAAATATCGTCGCAATCTGAAAAAACGCATTTGTTATTTTTTGCCATAAATATATAAGTGTCAACAGGAAAATGCTGCCGTGCTAAGGAAAAACGCCGTATGAGCCTTCGGGCGTTGCCAAATTTCCTTTGATAAAACGAAAATGTTCTGGTAAATTTATGAATACCTATTTTCCTCTTAATTTTCAACATAATTTAGTTCGCAATTTGACCTAAAGATTCTGAAAATTTAAAGGAAAAATATCCATAACTTTCCTAAAAATGAAAATGTTATGAAAGGAAATTTGGCAACTCTCGAATGTTCATACGGCGTTCTTCCTTTGCACGACAGAATGGACCTTGGTTACCGAAAAAAAATTGGTACAGCGATTTTTGCAGAGTTGGGTTGAAAAACCAGATTTGTAGATTCTCTCCATTTTCCTGTAAGAAATAAGTTACGAGCAGAGCAATCAAGCTCTCACAAGACGAAGGAAAGTTAAAATCTGCAGTGAATAGTTTATAATCGGGAAAATTCGTGACCTGAACATGGCAGATTAGAATTTTAGCTCTCCTTCAAAACTGCGTTTCTCACGGAGAAATCCTCGCGCTATCTTGGCTGTCTCATCGCTCTTCAGTTTCAAGTGACTAATTTTAATTTTAGGCTATTTTAAGAGGCAAGCGTGGCAGAAAGCGGTAAATTCTGGGCCCTTCTGCAGAATGGACCACTAGACAGGGTACGAATTTTAGCATTCTAATACATGTTTCTGAACCAAAATTTCACGTCAAACACGATTCGCGCGACAAAAGTTGCTGAAATCAACTCTTAGCGAAGATATTAACGTTTTTATTTCACATCAGTTACGAGGAATTTGAACTGGCCGCTCACAAGAAACTCAAAGCTCTACGTGAGTCAAATTGCGCACTACAATAGTTTCAGCAAGCTTCTCAATCGAGCAATGTTCATTTCCCACCATGTGTTGTTCAAACTATAAACAATTTGCTATAGCTGAGCCAAAGCGTCAAGACTGAGGTTGCCAGATTTTTATATAGCTGAGACGTTTATGATAACGTTTAGCGCGCGATGTGAATCACGTAGAGCATTGAGTTTTCATGAGCGGGTGGTTTCAATTCACGCATCAAGAATCATTAAATCTCTTCGGAAGGAGTTAATTCCGGTAATTTTCGTTGTGCGTATCGTGTTCTACGTGAAATTTTGATTGGGAAACATGTATCAGAATGCTGAAATTCGTACCTTGTCTAGTGGTCCATTTCCGTACTTTTTCGGAACCTTAGGACCGTCTCTAAGAAATCAGCTCTATTTAAGGACCAGTAGACATTAGACACTCTGCTGTGGCTACTATTAAAAAACAAATCTTGGAAAAAAGTTGACGTGCCATATTCTAAGAAAAATTTGATAGAACAAAATAGTATAAATGGGTCAGTTGCGCTGGTAGAATCGTATTTTCAAGCCTGATTTTTGTAGATTAGCTAAAAAAAAAAATAAGATCAGTCCAAACACCAAATTTCTACCTGCAATATTAACCGTGACGTCGTGCGTTTGAAAGATTCGGTTTAGGACGTGTTCCACCGCGGTAGTAACACCCTTGGTCTCTTCCACCTTGCTTTCATCCGAGTTTTATGTTACTAGTAGTGCAAATTTGCGTCACACTGGCTGATAAAAGCAAGGTGGAAGAAACCAAGGGTGTCACTACCGCGGTGTATGACATCATTAAACGAACTTTTCAAACGCGATATCTCGATTGGTATTGATCATGGAAAATTGCTCCTCGGACGGATCTTACTATTTTTTGCCAATCTACAGGACAGTGGCAAGGCGTGAATGGTCGATTAACAATACATCCCCATTTGAAACTATGATAAAGAATCGATTAATAAGGTTTTCGTTGCGAACGCCCTATATTTGTCGATGCTTTTCTGCAGGTTTAAAGGCAGATCAATCTATGTATAACAAAGCACGCCACGCCATTGCTACAGGAATCAAGCAAAAACATGATTCTGTGACCAGCGCAACTGATCTATCGGGTGTATATGTTACGGGTAATCTAGTCAAACCGGGTAATGTCGACATTACCCGGGGAATGGCGGCAATAATTGACATTACCCAGGCCGTTTTGGTTAGGTTAGGTTAGGTTAGGTCCAGCCGGTCCCGTCTGTGGCCCTCCCTGACGACTGAGGGGTGCAAAGACATAAAGACGGAGCGCTCGTATCTAAAAGCACGGGGAAAAAGTGAAGCTAGGTTCGGCGCTGCGCGCTTGTGTGAGTGTGTAAATGAGCGCGGGAATCCATGGCGGCAAACGGAAATTTGATTTGAACTTGTCCTCTTGATTTTTCCTTATTTCTTCTTCGAAACGTGTTTTAAATGCTTAAAACGATTATATTAAGAAAGTTCGGTCTGCGTCCTAATATATTACACCTACTTTTGATCGGTAACAGGCAGTAATCTCAGATAAAGTTAGTTTTTCTTCTGCTTATGGTGGTTCTGCAGGTTCAAACAGGCCGTTACAGTTCTAGATCTACGTTACTCCCAAATGAAATCAGTCGGTCGACGACGGACCGAAACTAACCTAAAGTTAATAAAATATGAGTGTGTACCTGAATTTGGGCAAAAATCAACCTAAAATACTTTGTTTCCGCAATTTTATTTATTAGTTCCCGCCCTACATTTGAATTCAAACTTGTCCCGATTTCGCCGCCAATCCTCTAGCCAATAGTAGAGGTGATTGAAAAGAAGCTCTAGAAGCTTCATTTTTTGCTTTTAGTGCTCCGTCTTTAT
>NW_017566800.1:2682677-2702076 GCF_001854935.1 Bemisia tabaci | reverse complement strand
TGTTAATTTTGTCACTTTTTCACAACCAATGAGAGCAAAGCAGCTAGAAGTGAGGTTAGAAATCTTGTTAACAAATATACACAACAGTCGTAACAAGTTCTGCAACCTGCTCCCGAGCACGTTGCAAGTGATACGTATCAAAATGTTACGACAGCGTTGCCATGTTGTGCAAACAAAAATTCCAATTAAATAAGCCACGCCCCCTCATTTCCGGTAACACTCAAACAAAATACGAATGTCACACACTGATGCGAAACAGTTACGATTGTTACGCCAAACAAAATACGTCTAGGGTTTCGAATTAAGTAAACTTTCATATTTCACTGACAATTCCTGGCCTCAAGAAGTTAAATAAGAAAAGCCTAACAGCGTATATCAAAAGTTTCAATTTTCCTGGTTCTTCAATGTAAATTCCTGGAGATCCCTGATGATGGTTGGAAGCGTCCTTCGATTTACTTAAAATAAGTCATGAAAGCGTATAGAGGGCATGGATATGGAATTCTCTCTGATCGTGTATACTTGATAATGTGTATCGTAATATACTTCGTCATAAAAAATAAATAGGGTTTCAAATTAAGTAAACTTTCAAGTTTTACTGCATATCCCTGGCTTCGCGAAACAAAATGAAACAATAGTGTATTTTCGTCGGAATATACACAATGAAATCCTGACAGCGCATATCAAAAGCTCCATTTTTCCTGGTTTTTCCAAGTAAATTCCTGAAGATTCCTAAATATGGCTGAAAACTTCCTGCGATCTATTTAAAATAAGTGATGAAAATTAATAAAGAGTTATAACAGAAACTGCTGGTTGGTTCTTCTAATCTAAAACATGATCGGAGAATTTTATCGTCGCAATATCTAAGAAAACGCATTTTTTATTTTTTTGCCATGAATATATGAGTGTCAACAGGAAAATGCTGCCGTGATAAGGAGAAACGCCGTATGAGCTTTCGAGCGTTGCCAAATTTCCTTTGATAAAAGGAAAATTTCCTTGTAAATTTATGAATATTTTCCTCTTAATTTTTCACATGATTTAGTTCACAAGTTCACCCAAAGGTTCTGAAAATTTGAAGGAAAAATATCAATAACTTTCCTAAAAAATGAACATTTTAATGAAGGAAATTTGGCAACTCTCGAATGCTCATACCGTGTTCTTCCTCAGCACAAAAGAATAGATCTGGTCCACTAAAAAAAAAAAAAAAAAAAAAAAAAAAAAAAATTAGTACATAGCAAATTTTGCAGAGTTGAGTTGAAAAACCAGATTTGTAGATTCTCTCCATTGTCCTAAAAAATAAGTTACGAGCAGAGCAATCAAGTTCTCACAAGACGAAGGAAAGTTAAAATCTGCGGTGAATAGTATAAAATCGGGATATTTCGTGACCTGAACATGGCAGATTAGAATTTTAGCTCTCCTTCAAAACTGCGTTTCTCGCGGAGAAATCCTCGCTCTTGCTTGGCTGTCTCATCGCCCTTCAGTTTCATGTCACCAATTTTAATTTTAGGCTATTTTAGGTGGCAGGCGTGGCATGAAATGGTAAATTCTAGAACCTCCTCCTGCGGAATTTCCGTACTTGTTCGGAACCTTTGGTCCGTCTCTAGGAAATCAGCACTATATTAGGACCCAGTAGACGTCCTGCTGTGGCTACTATTAAAAAAAAATCTTGGAAAAAATTTGACGTGCCATTTTCTAAGAAAAAATTGATAGAACAAAATAGTATAAATGGGTCAGTTGCGCTGGTAGAATCGTGTTTTCATGCCTGATTTTTGTGGACTAGCTACAAAAAATAAGGTCAGTCCGAACACCAAATTCCTACTTTCAATATTAACCGTGACGTCGTGCGTTTGAAAAATTAGATTTAGGACGTGTTCCACCGCGGTAGTAACACCCTTGGTCTCTTCCACCTTGCTTTCATCCGAGTTTTATGTTACTAGTAGTGCAAATTTGCGTCACACTGGCTGATGAAAGCAAGGTGGAAGAAACCAAGGGTGTCACTACCGCGGTGTATGACATCATTAAACGAACTTTTCAAACGCGATATCTCGATTGATATTGATCATGGAAAATTGCTCTTTGGACGGATCTTACTATTTTTTGCCAATCTACAGGACAGTGGCAAGGCGTGAATGATCGATTAACAATACATCCCCGTTTGAAACTATGATAAAGAATCGATTTATAAGGTTTTCGTTGCGAACGCCCTATATTTTTCGATGCTTTTCTGCAGGTTTAAAAGCAGATCAATCGATGTATAACAAAGCACGCCACGCGCCACGCCACTGCTACAGGAATCAAGCAAAAACACGATTCTGTGACCAGCGCAACTGATCTATCGGGTGTATAGATACATACATATAAGGTCGCTTTACAGCACTCCCTCGCGCTCTACGACTCCTAACCTCCACTGCTCTCTTTCAAACCTCAAATCTTGGGGCATTGAGCACCAATTATGTATAAATCCCACCCCTAATTTACCCGTCTTTCGATTAGGTACACCCTGTATAAGGGCAGTTCTCTGCTCGAGTGCTCGGACATTCCAATCATTGGCCGTAGTTAGTTTGCTCTAGTTCCAGTTCGACGGCAAAAGTCCGCAACCACGTATCTCGTTTGTGGTGTTTGAAAATCTCCGCTCCTGTTTCATTCTCGTAAAAGAGAACAAATCAACACCATTCCTTCAAGTTTTCGCAGAATTTTCTTGCCACTGGGATGAAAAGTCACGGCAGTTTTTAAGCATGGCCGTTGAGTGGTTTTCCGTTCAAAAAATAGAGTACGACAGGAAGTCCGCGACGTCGCAAGCCGGGATACGTGGTTGCGGACTCGCGCCGTCGAGTTGCACTTCATTTAAACGCACCAATTCACTCGCGGATCAATTGCTTCGACGGAGCCCAAGTTAGGGTCTGCGTGTGACGTGACGTGATGACGTCACGACTCCGGAGAAAACTTCCGGGACGGCGATCACAGTCCTCCGACGCAAAGGCGTGTCTCTATTCCCGCATGAGCTCTAGAAAGCGTGGATTCATATGTGAATCGAGGCTCACGTTGAAACCGAGAAACGTCCTTACGTCGGAGGAGCGACGAGATGTGGATGTGAATCGGGCCAGTGCAAAGCTGAGCGGGATGCAAGATCGACCCGTGTTATTGAATAAGTCCGATCCCGATGCTCGTTGCCCGTTGCCCGAGCCNCCCCCCCCCCCCCCCTCGCATCGGCGACTCCCAGCGAGCGCTAACAAAACCTTTTAAACTTGAGTTTTCTCCGATAAAGGATGTGTTTTTCCTTCCCCTAGCTTTTTTCCCAGCGTCAAAGCAGAATGTTTGATGTATTTCCGTACGTATCACCACGCCGCGCCGTCCCCTCGTGTTGCCAAATGGACGCAATTTCTGCTATAATGGCGAGAGTGAGCCGTATTCTCAAATTATCGAAACCGAGTTTCTTTAAAAATTCGTCCGGTCTCTTTTAGATGAAATCCCTGAAACGGGTAAAGCAGCGCTATTCTTCTAATTTTATGAAAACGAGGAATGCGAGAATGCTTGCAAGTGCGCAAACATTGAAATTGTTTCTGACAAAACAGCCGTGAGGAGAATTATTCAGCCAGAGAGCCAATATTAGAAATACTTTCAAGTGAAATGGAGCCTTCTCTGTCAGTGGCGAGGTGAGAATGATCGTTTATCGATATTTCCCCGCATTAAAAGCTATGGTACAGATTCGGTTTTAAGGTGTTTGTTGCAAACACCCTGTCTACCGATTATTTCCCATAGGTTTGAATAGCAGATCAATCGATAATCGGAAAGCACGGCAAGGCACTGTTTTTTTTGCCAATTACTGATCTGAAAATTTGTTCCTTGTTCATCTAAAACGCAACCACAGAAGCATGCAGAAATAGCATTTACGGCTGTCGTGCCTAGCACAAGCCTAACATGGAAATGAAAATACCCTTTTAATATATTTGAGATAAAATCCGTCGATTTTTAGTCATCCGAACGATTTCCAAGTCTTTCGGATGGTTGGTGGCATTTTAAAAAAGAACGAAGGCTTCTTTCGGTAAAATTGTCTACTTAGACACAATTGAGTTCATTTTTTCAAAACGGCCTTTTGGCACCTAGAGGTGCCTTTGCTATCACGGCAGATTTTGCAATAGGTAATAATTGTAAAACAAAGAGAAAAGCAGCCGAACTGCAAACTACAAATTTAAATGCTCTGCTTTGGAACATTCACGAGTGCTTGCACCAGCGTTTTACCGGTCAACTAAAGGGTTGGATGGGCATAATTAAACTCACTTGGTGGCATAGCGTAGAGTATCATGAAATATTGAAGGCGTTGTAAGTCGAGATATGGTGCTATCGAAGTACTTCAGCGATTGTACCTTCATATTATGCTGACGCAAAGGACTACATTTTGCAAAACGAATAACTACGATTTCTGGCTCATCCGTAAAAGCACATATATGCCTGTAGAAAAACTAATGGTACATATGTTTTAAAATGTTTAATGTTTTAAGGTTCGGAATTAAAAGTTGTGCTACATTTGTAAAAACACTTGTGTACATAAGGAAACTGATAATACATTTCAACTGAGCTAGAAATTGTAGTTCCACATTGGAAAATGCAGTCAAGTTGCTCCTCTCAAATATGCCGATATATTTGGTAATTGTTGCGGTTCATTTTGATTTTCGGTGTGGTTCGGAGGTCTCGCAACGGTGGAGTGGGAGCCGAAAATAAAAGAGAAAATTTTCGCGGGGCGCAAAGCGGGGCTTCGTCGGGAACTTCCGCGGAGCAGGATGCGGATGAACCGAGAGATGATTCATTCGGTGAGTGTTGAGTAGTCGGAGCATTTTATTGCGGTCATCGCTCACCGGATCCTCCTGGATCGACTCGTGAAAACTCAGGAAACGCCGCGCGGAGAGCGAGGAGAGATGGGTAAAAAGTCCCTCTCGAAAATCGAAACGCATTCAAAACAAAGGTGGTCAACAGGGCGATATCTCTTAAAAACCCCGTACTAGATGGATCGCTTTAAGCAGAAAGAAACAAAGCCACATTAGCTATTGCCAAAAATAATTAGGCAATCTAATATCTTACATAAAAAAGTTGTATGAATATTTGTGATGTGTGAATGAAAAAAACTTCTCTGACTTTTCCATGCATTTTCCATGACTTTTCAATGGTTTCCTTTATTTTTCTTTTCTTTTTTTTTCTTCCTTGGCATTCAGCTTTCCATGAAAATGAATTCCTCAAACAATATTTCGGATACTATCTATATAGGAACATTAGAACAACGTTACTTTTGCACTTTAACTTCTGAGTCAAGTTTATGTCATGCAGAGAGAAAAAGGTAAATATTTTCGTTTAGTAGCTGTAATTACTTTACATAAAATTCCTTTACAATTTTAAAAAGTCGATTACTTAAAACCAGATCCTGAACTTGACACTGATTGATAGATTCGCGACTTCTTATTTTCTTACTAATGTGGTAATAAGTAAGTCAATTTTTCGGCCGATAGAGAGGATTTGAAGGTTCTGCAGGGATATTACTTGAGTTTTTCTTGACTTTTCAGGGTTGGGCTGCATTCTTTAACTTTCCCAAGTTTTCAATGACTTCGCAAGAACTTGTCACCCTGGAAAATTACTTTCCTCAACGCCCTTGATGTCGAGAATTAACCCGGTGAATTAAAAGTTGCACGTCTGGCTGATGCCATTATTATCCACTCCGACCAAGTTTTATGTTCCAGCCGTCCTGTTTGTGAGAGAACTCGTGATGTGATTTTTTCGCGACGATAGTCACAGCCGTGTCAACAAGTCTCAGCTGCTGTTCACTATTCTTTCAGCTTGAAACCGTTGGAACTGGAGAAGTCGGGACAAGGGAGATTCACTAGGAGAAAAAGGAGAAAGAGTAAAAAGAAAAAAAGAGTGGAGAAAAGAAAATGAAAGACAGCGAGAAGTCACCAGATTCCCAAAAAAGTACCAGGTTTATCTGACAGCTCCCGATAATGTTACAAAACAACATAATATTGACTAAAACATTTGACTAAAATAATAATCTCGTACCAAATTATTTTTAAAAAAATTAAAAAAAACAATGCAAGTTTTTCCGACTTCCTTTGCTTTGTTATTAGCATTTTCACTTAAAATTTTCCGATTTTTTCGCAATTATGTGCCTTTGTGGTTGAACATTTAATCTATTTTTGCGTCTGAGAATAATTCTATCTTTCTCAGAATTTGAAGTGCGGGTAACGCAAGGAGGGAAAGAGGAACAGGTAATTTAATGATTTTTGGAAAACTCCAGAAAAATTAATTTTTGAAGAAGTGAGGTAAAAATAAGGAAATCGTATGAAAAATCGATGCTTTCTGATGTTGAGATCTGACAATAAGTACACAGACACACTCTGCCAAATGAACTTATGATATTGAAAGTTCATGCGATTAAATATAAAGAAAAAGAGATACCTGAACGAGTTCGAATTGAAATAAGCAAATCTCTCACAATTGGTAACAGGTAAAATGATTTAATTAACTGGTTTCATTGGTTACTCACCTGCAACAAAAAGGAAAACGGAAAAATAAAGAACAAATACTTTCACATAAAATTTAGTGGTTCTAAAACAACCATCGGCCTCAAGGAACCACAGGATAGGTTTTAAGATTAACATTTTGACATATGTGGGAATAGTTATTATTGAAACAAACACATGAATAACTACACTTTTCAATGTAAGATTGATATTTTCATCAAGATGGCCGATTCCTGCTCAGTGCAGTGTCTTCTAGTTTGGTCTCCTCAGTCAATAATAAATAATTATGAGATCTTTCGTCTACGCGCATCAGCATAGCAAGCAATCGTGCTTCTTTGCGATGTATCGATTAATCTGCCATTTAAACATGTGGAAAATGATCGATCTACAGGCTAGATAAGTGAAACGAAGGTATGCTCTACCCGACCCTTCCGGCCAGAACTCGGCTTTTGGCTCCTGCCGCTAGAGCTGTGGCGCGGAGTTTGAATTTCAACAATGTTGTAGTCTTGGCCGAAAACAAAAGTAACCGTCTGCTGTTGATTAAAACGAACAAATTCAATGCAAGCGAATTCTTTAAAAATGAACATTTATTTGCTTTCAGTATTTTGTCTGTTTTTCTCATTTTTATCAACAGCACGCGGTCATATTTGTTTTCGGCCAAAACTGCGGTCGAGCACATGGGAGAATTTCATGAGCCGCCGCCCGCGGCGCACTGTGGTCCAAAACTCAAGAACAGGAAGAAATAAGTCGGATAATGACTGAAAGATCATGAAAGTTTCGTAGCGGTTGTTTTTTGAGTCGCTGATTTCGAATTTGATGTCGAATTGCCTATATTTTAACACCCTGACCTATAAAATGTGGGCAAGTTTATGGCACGCTGCGGCACAGCATGCTGCCAGCTCGAAACGCGTACTGACGCCTACAAACCTAAGGGGATACTTCAAGCATTGCGCAATGCGTACAAACGACGCCTACAAACCTAAGGGGATACTTCAAGCATTACGCAATGCGTGAAGTAGCCCTTTAGGTTTGTAACGTCAGTGCGTGTTTTGTGCTGGCAGCTTGCCGCGGCGCGCGGCGCTCCCGACGGGTGGGTGGTGAAAGATTTTTTGCGGAGAGTCTCCAATCCACTGGTCTGTTAAGCTCATCATCAATCGGTATCTGAACCAAATCCAAAATTTCTCTACCCACATCCGGAGGTTAGTCGAAAGGTGGATGGAAGTAAACCTCGAAACCTCTGAAAGCAACCGAGTTTTCTAAAATGGCGGTATTCTGTGCGACAGTAACAATAATTGAGCAACAGCAACCGTGGTGAGGTGATGCTGATGAAATAACGTGTAAAAAGTGCACATATTTGTGTATATCTGTATTATATCGTAGATTGTATGATATTTTATATTGTAGATTTAGTCGTGTTGCATTGGCCAATTGGCGCGCTTTATCCTAATCCTGGAATTCGGCCCGTTTTTTTCAGGATTTAGTTGACAATTAGATACTCGATTCCGATTGTTACAATTTCCACCGATGCTACAATAGCCATCTTACCAAAAAATGAACTCGAATCAGTCGCAGAAATTCGTCTTTTGTCCGCGGGTACCATGCTGAATGAGCAGATTAGGTTTGCGAAACATGTTGCTCTATTGGACGTATTTGTATCAAACGGAACTATGTGCATTAAAAAATGAGCCCTGAGACCCATACGAACATATGCATTACAGGGCTCACGTCACAAAGAACATAGTTCCGTTTGATAGAAATACGTCCTATTAGATCATCAGTTATCACGCCGAGGCGAATATGAACGTTGACTTCCGAATGTAACTTTTACACCATAGGGATAATAGGAGTGCAGGGTCACTAAAATATATCGACCCCGGTGGAATCGTGGCCGAGTTAAAAAGAGGTCTCCCGGAGAGGGATTAATCGCCGAGCGATAATTCAGGGGCGACAGGAATTGACGGGGCTCCGAGGCCCGTTTGAAGACAATGTGTCCGATCGAGGGGCTCCATCTCAAAGGCCTGTTACATCCCGGTTCACATGTTTCGGGAACACTCACGCTAACTTATTTCCTTCGGGTTCCACCCGTCTGGCGACATTATATGTATCCCCACCCCGCTCCGCCGCCCGGCCCTCGAATGCGTCTATTTCGGAATCTAACGAGCTCTAAAGCTTGACAACCCGATTGTTTCGGTCCTTGTCCCCCTTTTATCCCTCCCTCTCCCCCCTTCTCGCCTTACTCGTTTGTTTCTTCTGCTCAGGGAGATTTTCAACGCGGCGAATATTAGTTTCCCGACCGAGCTCTGATTCAGGGGGGAGGGCGGGGGGAGGAGAGGGGTGGGGCGATTTATCGAACGGACCGGAGTGTTTTATAACCGACCGTGATAGCATGGAGCGCGTTTCCCGATGTTGCCGAGTTGGGCCCTCGTATACAGTTCAAAATGTCCGTATTTATGGTTAGTTAATGGGCAATGAGAGAGTGAGTCGGATGATAGGAGTCGGAAACAGTGTTCGAAACTCACAGGCGCCAACGCCCAAAATGCGCCTAAAAAATCGGTCATGGCGCCTAAAAAATGAAGGCTCTGCGCCAACGTGGCCCCTAAAAATTGCCCCCTAAAAATCTGGATTTTCACAGGAAGTCACATAAAAAAAGAAAAACAAATCTATTTCAATTGAAAAAACTCAGAATTTTCAGCACTACAAGTGAAAGCTTTTTCTGTTCTTCACGATTTCATTATTTGTGCTTTTGTCTTCCCCAAGTTACAGCTACTTACTAGTTCTGTTACGAAAACATCTTGCGTCTAACTTTTCACCAAATGCGCCGTAATAAATAGGCTAAACGTCAATTTGGCCCCTAAAAATCTTCAATGGCGCCTAAAAATCAGGCTTCATGCGCCACATGGCTCCTGAAACTCAAAGGTGAGTTTCGAACACTGGTCGGAAATGACGTATTCGCCGTCATTGGATTGTCTGGTATGGTCGTGTTAACAGGATGACGGAAGAAAGGCTGCCGAAGAAGATGCTTGATTGAGTTCCTCTCAGGAGGAGACGAGGGGACGTCCACCGAAAGGGTAGCGGCAGGAGGTTTTAGAGGAATTGCGGGAATGGGACTCCCTGAGGGGCTTCCGAAGGATAGGAGTTTTGGCGGCTAGGCGTCGCAGAGCACCAAAGAGCGCCGTCGAAGCTCTTTTTATTCATGTATTTATGGTTACTTCCAGTTACTTCCTGAGCGTTCCATGGTTGATTTTCTTCCTGGATTGAGAATTTGCGACCTGATGAAATATCAGGCGCGAACCGCCAAAATTGAATCTGCATCGCATCGATAGTCATCGAATAGATCGTAGTTAATAGTAGTGCGATGTATCGTTTGCTTCAAAACCACAGAACATAACCTCAAACAAAAATTCTAAGATTAGAGCTGGACAAGCTGAAAATGAAAAAATTCCCAACAATTTCACTTTTCATTCCCATTTTGTACTCATAAGAATAAAAAATCTTACAAAAAAAACCCGTTCCCTCAGATCACTCCATTGACTTTTAAGGCTATGTTTACATGTTGAACCAATCGATGTCGATACAATCTCACCTGTTTGATTTGTCGAATACGATCCATATTCAATAGCCACTTGCAAGTCGCAATCTAAGAGTGACATCGAGAGTAACAAGAGTACATTAGTTCAGCAGGACACTCTTTCCTTGCCCTCAGATGTTTCAGAGCAACCATCAACCTTGGGCGATTTAACAAAAAATTTGGCCTATTTGAATGTATTCTAGCTGCCGCCATGAGAATATCATTAAAACTCAATCTTGATCGTCAACTTTTTAGCAACCATTGAGTAAAATATGGCACCTTTTACGAATTGTCAATTTTGAAAGATAAATCAACTGAACCTCCTTCTCTCATTTCTTATCTTCCTTTTGTTAGAAAATTGGCAAGCCAAAACGACGTTTTGCCTGTTATTTCACGCGGATCTTTAATTACATCCCATGTAAACTCCAATTTGCAAGAATTGTCATCTGAACGTTTACGCAAAAGAGGCTTTTGTTTGAAATTCGTCAACGCCGAAAAAAAGCCAAGAGATGTATGTCGAGACAGAGGAAGGGAGCATTACTGTGGCGCCTCGAAAGCAGACTAATTTTAACGATTGTGAAAAGTGGTGGGATGAAGTTTATTTTATTCGCGGTTCGACATACTATCCGGTCAAGTTTTCCTCTGCAAATAAGGAAAATACGATGCATCGCTCTCTAATTGAATGATTTTGCCTATAATTACGCTCATAAGATATCTTGGATCGAACCTAGCGCCAAGTCCACGCATGTACTCGTGGTCGAAAATAGAGGCAATATATTTTAGAGACTACTATAGTGCTATCCTATCCTGGGTGATGCAAGCAATAGCTTGTGACTTGTAAACACTGGTTCTCCTTCATGTTAGTGCATGCAAAACAATCGGTTGTAGATGAGGCACACTGTTTCACCTTGAATCAATTTTTTTTTTTTTTTTTTTTTTTTTTTTTTTTTTTTTGGTGGTTTTGAATGGAGAAAAATCAATGTTACCAACTTTCAAAAATAGCCACTGGATCCAAGGTTAAACCGCCATACGGCAGGAGTGTTCTATGCGTCAAAATAATAATTTTCTCTTGAATTTGTTTTCAAAAAGTGCATTTTAAGGGGGCCGCAGCCCCTTTCCAAAGCTCTGGGAAACAAATTGTTTTTCTTGTAGTTTGGCAACGGTAATGCACCGAATCTCATTAAATTTGTCATGCACCCATAATTTGATACCCTAAATTCATTGATCATGAATGAATCATCTGAATTCACAATCTCTCAGGAATTTTGGGAGGCTGTAGCCCCCTTTCAAAGTACTTTTAGAACTCGATTTAGAACTTTTTGTTGGGAGCTCCGCGGCGTGCTGCCAGCACGAAACACGCACTGACGCCTACAAACCTAAGGGGCTACTTCACGCATCGCGTAATGCTTGAAGTATCCCCTTAGGTTTGTAGGCGTCAGTCTAAATGTCTAAACCATATGCATGCCCAATAACAAGGTAAGACAAAAGTGTAATTGGTTTAGCAAACGTAACCTGATTTGTAAAATCTCGCTTGGCAAAAGACTCACCCCAACAATCACTGATCAATGATCATCGTCGGGCAAATTATAAACTTTTAAAATTGCTCATTCATCATCATTCAGCAGAAAAATCGTCAATCTTCAATGTAACTTTTGAGTCACTTAGCTTGGATTGTATGTGCAATGTCTCTATCATGTATTTCCTATGCTGAACCCGGAAATATAAATATCAATGCCACCCCACACTATTAATCCAAGCGACGTGATATAGGGTGCGACAAAAGCAAAGTCCGGAGTTCAACGGTAATTTCCGCCTGATGATGATTGATGAACAACTTGTTTAGAATAAAATTTGTCTAATGGTGGCTGACGAATGTAAGGGAAATCTCTTCGGTGAGCGCGTTTTTGAAACACCGCGATTCCGATTCGTGCTTTCATAGATTCACCGTGAATACGATTTAATAAAACCACGATACTTCAAATGTATAGTGTGCACTGTGCATATCTAATCCCATTTCGACTCGAGTGAAAATAGTATCTCGCCGCATGGGCGATCAAACGTTTCGGACGACCGGCAAAAAAATCACGTGAACGAGTTTCATGACAAATCCTCCGAGCTCACGCAAAAACTTGCAGATAATATCAAACTTTATAAAAGCTGGGCGATTCCGTGTCACTTATTCAGCGAAATTCGCCGCGCAGTGGATTGAGTCAATGGGGGAGGTTGGACAAAGTGTGGAAACTTTAAACGCTCACTACTCCGTTCGTACAAAACTTCGAGGTTTTAAAAGCGGCTCCATGGGTTTTCTCGTCAAATTTTGTTCTAGAAGCACCCCATACAGTTTAAAATGTGACGAAATACACATTAAAATTTGCGGTTTAAGTAAAAATTTCATGTGCGACCTCTCTTCTATTTTTATCTCTTCTAATTTTTTTTTAGAAACACCCCATACGGTTTAAATTGTGACGGACTACACATTAAAATTTGCAGTTTCAGCAAGAATTTCATGTCCGACCCCTCTTCTATTTTTAGCTCTTCTAATTTTCTTCTAGAAGCACCCCATACGGTTTAAAATGTGTCGAAAATACACATTGAAATTTGCAGTTTCATATCAGTGAAAAATTTCATGTGCGACCTCTCTAATTGACTCGATCCACTGTGCGCCGAGGAAAGAGGAGGGACTTGAATGGAAATAGAGTGGCGAGTAGGGAGGGAGAGGGGACGAGAGGGGTCGACTTCACCCCGCTTCATCAGGAAAGAGGTCTCGTTTTGTCTGGCAAGTTTTGGCACTAAAACTGAGGGTTTTACTCGTAGCGTTGACACAAATTGGCCACGAAAAGAGCGAGCGAGCCGGGGAGTCGTGTGCACTTTGCTTTTCCTTTCTTAAACGAGACTAAACGAAGGATAAAGCTATCACGCGAATAAGCTGAGGGCACCACTCTTGCATTAAGCCCGGTGTCGGGAGTCCTCGCTTTTGCATGGGGAAACTCCGTTTTATAAGTGGACGGATTTCCGCCGAACGGATCTATGTGTGTTTAGACATGAGCCCTGAGACCCGGAAGGATACATGCATAACAGGGCTCATGTCATAATGCACATAGTTCCGGTTGGCATAAATACGCGCAAGTGAACGTTTTAGCCCGGGAAATCGTTGAATCCGCTATTCCACGATTTCCCGGGCTAAAACGTTCACGAACCATTCTGCCGTGCTAAGGAAAAACGCCGTATGAACCTCCAGGCGTTAACAAATTTCCTTTGATAAAACACGAATTTCCTGGTAAACTCATGAATATTTTTGTTTCAAAATTTCAGATAATTTTGTTCGCAATTTTACTTAGACTCCCTGAAAATGTCAAGGAAAAATATTCACAGCTTTCCTCAAAAATAAACATTTTATCGAAGGGAATTTTGCAACTCTCGGATATTCATACGGTGTTCTTCCTCAGCACGGCAGCATGGGAAGGGTGCCTTTATAGTGATTGTATGGATAATTTCTGATTGGCTCAGCAATCTTGGGCTTTACGTAGCTCTCAGGATCGTAAATAAATGGCTACGACGTTTCGCGCATCAAATGATTCGGAATGGAGAAAAAAATGAGGTTTTACTTCAATGGTTGAATGAGCTGCGTACAAATAGCACTCGCTGCAGTTAAAAATCTCCGTTTTTTTTCTTCAAGGACAACTAGTCAAATTAATAAGAAAAAAACGCAGTGAAAATTTAACTTTAGTGAGTAAGTTCTTCGAAATCTAAGGTTGCTCCCACAGAGATTTCAAAGGCGTTAAGTAGTTTGGTTTTCTGTTGAAAATATAAAACATATGGGAAACTTGGACTTTATTTTGCAATTCAAAACCACAATTTCTGGGTCTATTTAGAAACATCGTAGTTTACCAATGGTTTCCCTATGTGCATATGTGTTTTTTCGGATGAGCGAGGATTTGTAGTTCTTAATTGCAAAATGAAGTCCAATTAGAGTACGTGTAAAATACAATTATGCTGCTTCCGAATAGACACGTTCACTTATACAGAAAAGTGGACTATATGTTGCAATAGGGTACCACAATGTTTGGCTCTTTTCACAAACAACGTATGTGTCCATTAGTTTCCATATGCAGGTAAGTGATATTGTGGGCGAGAAAAATATTAATAGTTTACAATTGCAAAATTTGGTAAAATTTTGACTTGCGATGTTGACTCGATGGAGTAAAGAATACTAAGAAGCATCCGGCATCGGAAGCTGAGGATCAATAATTTCGACCCAAAATCGAATTTTCTGTGGCGAAAAACTTCTCAAGTCCCTATTGAGACACAGTTTTGCGCGACTTCACGATGAAATTTCAATTAAATTAAGTTTACTTCACACTCAAATAGTCGAGCAAAAGATTTATCGGTAAAATAGAATAATATTACCAGGCCAAATTAAGTAATGGCACTTCGGACGGTTTGTCGCTTTATTACGTGCTCACAGCTTTGATCTCCGGGCCTCTGGCGGTGAGAGGAGTACTCCAGGATACAAGCTACATAATAGGACGTATTTCTATCAAACGGAACTATGTGCATTGAGACATGAGCCCTAAGACCCATAGGAATATGTGCATAACAGGGCTCACGTCATAATGCACATAGTCCCGTTTGGCAGAAATACGTCCCATAGTGGAATCATCTCACGTTTGAGAAAAGAGTTAACAAAGCAATGCGCTTATTCCGCCCTTTCATCCCGCCCGGCCATCAAAGTGAAAATCAATTTATAGATAGTCTGCCGGTGACAAACCGGTACACCCGGCAATATTTTCCGTATAAAGAACTTCAAACGACCCCTTGTGATGACAGCTGCACTATGACGTTAAGTTTTACCTGGAGTGTTTTTTATCATTTTCCTTTTTTTTTTTGCTTTTATCGTACAGTTTTCCGCGCGCCGCTCATTCAGGATGAGCCGTTTTAGTGTGTCATAAAGTTCGTAGCTTTGCTCGTTTCTGCACAAGTGCTCCTTTTGTCTTTCATTGTCAGCAAAATTTACATGATTCGCGCGGAAACCCGTCTGTTCGTGCATTCACCCTCTTCCGACACGGTCAGTGATTTATTCGCTGTGGCAGAGCTCGCAACACTAGTCCTCGACCCTTCGTATTTAAACCAATAAATACCGATTGAAAAGTGTTTGAAACTTGAAACCGGTGTTCCTGCCCAGTTTGGTCAGTAGTTACGGACCAGTTGGATTATTTCAGGTACCAATCGGTCAGTTGCATGCAAGAGTGCAGGCCATGTGAATTGATTTGAGGGAATGAATGGCTCAAAAATCACGATAAGCGCGTTAAAAAGTCTGAAGTACACTCCTAACTTGATAATCTGCGCAAGAAATATGCGTTTTTATGCATAGCGCCTCAAATCGATGCTACGGCAGTTACGGGAGACTTACCCGCTAAAGTACCTGTGGTGAGATGGAATTTTATCGACCGGCATGTTAATATTAACATGTTCCTCATACGTTGAAGACCAGTGTGCTTCCTTACGAATTTCGCGCAGAGGCGTCAGCCATGATGAATATTGTGCAGCATCGTGGTGCGCAAGGGTTGGATGGAACGAATCTCCTTACGAAATGTTCAAGTGTGCCGTAGTATCGTTTTTGAGTCGGGTAGCTTAAAAAAAACGCATATTTCTTACGCAGATTGCGATGTTAGGAGTGTACTTCAGATTTTCTTGATGCGTTCATTGTGGTGATAGGACAAAATGTCCAAAAATAAGCGTCCAGAGTAAAAAAAGGTCTATGTAAAAAAAAGTGCATGAGCAAAAATATGTCTGAAATGTCTAGCAGTGGTAAAATGGCCCCAAAAAAATGCCCAAATGTCCGGTGTTACCATAAGTCAAAATTAATATCCAGATATTTGGACATGTTTTAGATGTGGACTTGTTTGACTTCGGACATTTTTGTACTTTGGACTTGTATTTTTTGACATTTTGTCCTATTACCAATATTGTGATTTTTGAGCCATTTTCAGTAATAAAAAACTCCTTCTTTCTGCTCTAGCTGAAGTATAAAACGGGCCCATTTGCGTGGTTTGGACATTGTTTTTTTTCCAAAAATTAAAATTTATTTTGAAATTGCAGGTTGTTTTACCTCAAAGTATTAGCATCTGAAGAATATGGGCCTATCAGTTATTATTATATAATTGTCGTTCTCGCATGAGGATCACAATAGTGTTAATAATAATCCAGACCAATCATTGGACCAAAGAGGTAAATTTTTGTCTTTCTTTCAAATTTTTGTTTCTTTCAAAATGCTCATACTTCTCGGAATTAGAGCTCTAAGTTTTTTACGGCCGTTGAATGTTACTTTATTTATTTTCCACTTTTCCCATCAACATATTTGAGTATTTAGTTGATCAAAATCGGTTTGAAAGTGGATGAGAGCAAAACATTTGGATCCTATGGGTGGTGCTGTGATAGCCATGACAGTCAGAAATATTAGGATTTATTAGATTTTAGATTTTATTACGATCATCGTGATTTTCGAGCATTATTGCCCCAGAACAGTCTATTCACACGGATGTATCTCTTACTTGCAACAGACGCATTCTATTACGACCTCTTCGTCTTATTCGTAGTGGTGGCTCTAAGACTACGTGCAACAAAGCACACAAAGTCTACGCAAAGAGAGACGTAGCGACATCTCACTAGCAATGTAGAGCGGAGCATTGCAAGTTCACGTCTCGCGCCATGGCGCCTTCAATTTGGCGAACGCAATACGGACATCCATCGAGTACGAATAGTTGTATCTCTGCGCCGTCATCACCGCTCGCCTTTCTCTTGCTCTATTCTCATAACTGGCGCGCGCTTGATCTAATATTCCAAGTGTAACTTATCATATTGAAATGCTCTCTAAGAAGATTCAGCTGCGGTTCTGTGTGCTATGGAACTATTTGACTAATCCTCATTGGATTCACTTATCATTCCTCATGATTTTGTGCATTCAGTTTATTTAAGCGCTCAGCCGGTAAAAAGCGCTTTGTGATTTCAACCCGTCGCTTGGTACGGGGTACACTTGGTGAATGGGATATTTTTTTCACGGAAAAATCGGATTTTCAGTCAGATTTTCAAAATTTGAAAATCAAACATGTCGGTTGACGAATAGAAAAAAGAGGCGCTTCCACTTTTTGACCAACATAAAATAATCGCGAACGAAGTATAATTTGTTTTTCGATCTGTAGGTGAGTAACGCGTATAACGCGTAACCTCTAGTTTGCTGCACTTCCATAATACGCGAAGGGCACGTTTGATATAATATTTCGAAAGTAAATAATTTCCATTCATCATATTACAGCTCTAAGCACGCCTAAAAATAGCAGGAAATTCGCAGGAAATTCGTGCCAGGAATTCCTCCCGCGCGCTTTGTGGGCTACATTTGAAAAAAAAAACACATTGGATCTAGAGTCCAGACTCTTAAAAACATCGACAACAAAAAATACTCTTGATTCAATCGGATTTTTGCTTAAATCAAGAACCAAGCCTCTTAATTTGAGCGGATTTCCTTTTGATCTCAGCAAAAATCTGATTGAATCAAGAGTATTTTTTCTTGTCAATGTTTTCAAGAGTCTGGACTCTAGATCCAATGTGTTTTTTTTTTTCCAGTGTAGCCTACTTACGAATGTTACCGAAAATCCGTGATTTATCAAAAGGAATTTGGCAACGCCTAAAGGCTCGTACGGCATTTTTCCTTATAGCATGGCAGTATAGCAATCGAGCTGTTTTTAAAGAAAAAAAAACTTTGAACACGACCGTACGATGAATACTCGGCCTGAAATTGCTCAATATTCTGCTCCTGTGCGGTAACTTTTGCGAGCGCTAATGTGCGCCGCACGCCAGACCATCAGCTACCATTAACGGAGTTACCGCATTGAACGGGACTATTCGTCGCTGCTCTAACATAAGAGCGTAGCTCAATTTCCAGGTGAGCTCTGTTGCCCATAGAACTACATGTCTTCCAGGGCTCATATGGGGATGAAGATACGCTGTTTGGTCGGAAGGGCGACGTATTGGGCTACTACAAGCTACGAGCTACACGGCCTTCGATAATGGAATACGCTCAGATTTACGAGCAACTGGTGGTCAGGACACGGCGTCCCAGGGCGGCGCCCCCGGCCCCCTACCTGCTCCCGCCATCAAAACCACTTCTCACGTCTTCACGCCCCCGACCAAGAGCGGAAAACCCTGTCGTCTTCTGTCGTCCACCCTCCCCGCCCCGCCCGCCCCGCAATTTAACGATAAATTATGCCCCGTAAAGTGGTCCTGGCACCGAAAAAAAAGGAAGAAAAAAATGAATCTGACTTTGGCGAGAAACGAGGGATCTCTTCGCTATGTACTAAAATAATACCGCGCTAAGGGAAAACGCCGCACAGTGGATCGAGTCAATAGAAGAGGTCCGACAGAATTTGGAAACTCTAAACGCTTGTAAGTCCGTTCATTCAAAGCTTTGAGGTTCTGAAAGTGGTTCCATTGGTTTCCTCGTGCAAATTTCTTCTAGAATCACTCGTAAAAGTTTAAATTGCGACGAAAAAACCATCAAAATTTGTAATTTTAGTTGAAAATTTAGTGGGCGACCTCTCTGATTGACTCGATCCAGTGAGCACCGTAAGAACATGCACATATCGGCGTTGCCTGGACGAAGGTTCCCGTAATTTCTTCACCTTTTAATTCCCTGACTTTTCCCCGAGTATTTTTACTTTCCCCTGACTCCAAAATTTTCGGATTCCCTGACTTTACCTGACATTCGGATGAAATGTCCAATGTGATTTTTTCCCCTTTAAATTACACTCACTTCTACTGAACGCACCTCATAAAATTCCCTAACTTTTTCAATGCATTCCCTGACCTTCTCGGTTTTACAGACCGCCAGCACCCTGAGAATTGACTCAAACAACTCAATGTTTTACAAGAATACACCTGTGCAATCGTCCCCCAAAATAAGTCTGATTTTTGCGTCAGATCAGAGGAAAAAATCGGTGAAATTTTCAGTTGGCAATGCCAAAGGTTCTCTTCTTAAAAATGTAATTTACGAGGGGAAGGGCAACGTAAAAATCTAATTACGTTATTCCGCAAAGAAAACAACGATACTGCCAAATTTTTCCCTAATAAAACATCTGTGTGTGAGTATATTGGAGTGTTTCCTTCGAAATTAAATTTAATTTTTAGATTAAATTACACTAAGCATTTTTCAAGAAAGTACGGAGAAAAAAATTCACAAGTCCTTTGAAAACACATTGATTTCGCGCGTTGAGAGGAGAGGCAGTTTCAGAAATATAGCGTTTTAAGACTTAGGGTTTTAGCGGAATCAGGCGAA
>NW_017566800.1:2620648-2682670 GCF_001854935.1 Bemisia tabaci | reverse complement strand
AATCTCTAAGCATGAATGAAGAAACGCCTTGTCAGTAATATGCGAATGTTTGTTTAGATCTTTGGGAGATGAGAAACTCACAACAAATATCTTCGGCAGTGCGATTTTTTGTTTTGTCAGGAAAAAAAACCTTGTTGGTTCGAAAGACAGAAAAATACTACAAAAAATAGCAGAGCAACACAAAAATACCAGATAAACAAAAAGAAATTGAAAATGAGAGAGACAGGTCCGTAATCAAAGACAGAAAATTGGAATTTACATGGATTGATTTTCTTTTGTATTCTGCTGACAAGGAAGACTGCTTTGCGGTCTCTCCCTTATTTTGCATAGGTATATATACTTGAAATGGGGCAATGTAATCATATATTTCAAGAGCCATAACCTGTATGCTAAGCAGTTCCGCGGAAAGGTAGATAAGGAATCGTGAGGTTTAATGTAATGAAAATAAAGGATTCTGAGAAATTTTCCCACACGCTACATGCTTCGTGTAACGCAAGCCTGATCTTCAGGTCTATTTTCATTTCACAAGCTTCCGGGAGCGTTTTGCATACCTCCTTTCTACGATGTAATAATTTTATCATAATTATTCCTGTGCGTTGCCGGTCTTTTAACTGGAAGGAAAGCCAACACAACAAATAATTCGTCGTTGCTCTCTCGAAAAAGCGTAACTACATCTCAATGTTGCCAAATTTCCCTTCGCAAATTGCATTTTTACCAACAGAATCCCAGGTGTAAAAACTTTACGCCTGGCAATTTACACCTTTAGATTTCTAGCTCAAAATTTAACTCATTTTTCTCCTGATCTCATGCAATATTCAGAAATAATTTGGACAACAATTGCAGTTACATTCTCGTTAAAAATTGAATCGTTTGAGTGAATCTGGAAACTTTGAAATGGACTTACGTTCTGGAAACGACGAATTTTCTCTGTTTCATCCGACTTTTTGAAATGCAACGGGTTGGGTACATTTCACAATATGTCACAGAGGAAGCAAGACTTTCCGAGAAGAGGCTTTTCCCCTCAGTATGATGATACAAAATTCCCAATGACAATGGTGGCAATAAAGTACAATTACACGGTAAAATTATGGCCTCTGCATCAAAGAGCATATGTTGCCTACCTAAAAATTGAGGGGTTCATCTTATGGGAATTTGTTGGAATGAAATTGAGTCAAGTTGACATTTTTCTTTGCGTTTACCTACAGCCTCTTTTTCTTAAAAGCGTCAGGTCGCCATTTATCGTCGATTTGCTCACGGAAGAAAGTAACTCTGCTGTGCTAAGGAAAAACGCCGTATGAACATTCGAGAGTTGCCAAATTTCCCTCGATAAAACATTCATTTTTGACATTCGTGAATATTTTTTCCTTGAAATTTTCGGATACATCAGATTAAATTGCGTATAAAATTGTCTAAAAATTTTGGAAAATAACATTCGAAATTTTCCCAGTAAATTTGGTTTTATCGGAGGAAACTTGGCAACGTCTGGAGGCTCATACGGCGTTCTTCCTTAGCTTGGCAGAACTAAAGTTCAATGATTCCAAATTTTCATTCGCAAATTTCATTTTTACCAGGAAAGTCTTGGGAAGTTCTAGCTGAGAATGTTCTCTGATCTCAGACAAAAATCAAAGAACATTGTGACAACAATTGCACACGTACAATACGTACATGCTTATAAAAATGGAATTGTTTGAGCCAATTTTCGAAGCTTGGAATGCAGCTACGTTCCTTCGTTCAGCAAACGTCGATATTGACCAAGCGATTTAAAATATATCTCAGAAAACCTAGAGGACGCCCTTCCAAACCGCGGATTGATAGAATGAGGCAGGAAATGAGGAGATGCGATTGACATTGAAGATGGCAGGATCGCGCTCAGTGGCTGCTAGGGGTCACAGAGCGCATAGAAGCGCCACAAGAGCGGCATGGTAGCGTAGTAGTACGTAGAATATATCGTACTTTTCTGGTGAAAATTTGCAACTTTATTTCAATGTTCCCGTTGCAAAATGCTAGTTAAGTTCTGTCACGAATTGCCGCGACCCAATTTGCCCGAAACATGAATTTGTGAGTTTAGTTGCCGGAGGCGTCAAGTCGGTTGAGCGTATTCAACGGCGTGGCACCGCGAGAGTAGTTTTAAATTATTGCAGCGGAACAAACATCTTCATACGGCGCGGATATAAAACGTGTCATTCAGGTGAAATATTACAGCGCCCCTATCCACCTACGATCAGTGTGCGGTGAGGAACCCCGTCGCTTGTGCCTTTTCGTAGACACCCCATTTTCCTTAACGGTCTGCGGAAACGTAGCCGCGGAGTTCGTATATTCGAATGTGCTAGTGCTTGCCCGGGTGCAACACCCACACATTTGCATGCAAAATCTAAGAGTGTTAAGAACGTGGAGATTTTAATAGAGATACCGAGTTACTCTGTCGTCTGTCCGCAAACTCAGCCATATTCTTATTTCGCGTTTTAGATCCTCCTTGTGATTGTAAAGCTCCTCGAAAGTAGGAAAAGTCGAAAAATGTGTTCCGGAGAGAGGACAGAACAAGTGAGAAGATCTGGCACCCGTATTCTTGCCCATTTCTTGAGCAGTTCTTTTTTCTAGGCTCCATATACTTACTTACCCTTCTTACACGTAGACGTACTTCCTATACTTTCTACTATACTTACTACTATACTTACTTACTATATTTACTTATATACTTACTTACCCTTTATACTTGAGGTCAAGGGAGTCTTAGAAGAGCTCTTAAAATCATTGAAAGATAATTTGCACGCAATTTGTCTGATTAGATGCAAATAAAAATTTAGCGGAAATTCCGGTAGAAATTTTGGTAAAAATCTCCGTAAGGGTAAAATTCGCGAAACATTATCCGAAAGATCCGTCTGTTTCAATTTCCTTGACGTTTCGCTGACCCGAAAACCTCTTGCAAAATAAAATTCTCCGACCTGCCGAACTTGTTGCGGATTCCTTGATTTCCCTGACACAAAAACAAAATGCCCTGACATTTCCCGGTTTTCCCGGTTTCTAGACCCCCCTTCAAATTTTCAGGTAGTTGTCAACCTACAATTTACAAAACTCGCCGTGTAATTTTCATGTGTTTTGTATATTTTATAGTGGTGCATCATGTGTAATTCCCTTCAAGGACTCGTTTCCAAAGTTATACTGCTGAATTTTACTCGAGGTTGGGAAAAATTCGTCGCTTGGCTGACAAAATGGCGTAACCACACATTGAGATGAGCCCGGAAAAGCATTGCGTTAAATGGAAGACAGGGCTCATCGCGAAATGCAGTAACGTATCTATGTCAGGAGAGCGACGAATCGTCCTATATAACATATCGTTGCCCCTCTGACGTAAGGACGTATCTCGATTTCCACATGAGCCGCGGAAAGTATAGAGTTATACGGAGAACAGGGTTCACGTGTAAATTGAGATACGCCCTTACGCCAGAGGAGCGACGATATGACGTTATTTTGAAGGCTTCCTCAAAACTCTTTTAATCCCAATGTAAAGGATATGGGGCCTCTTCAAGGAGAGGGGCTCTCTGAGGGGCGACTATGAATACTGCTGTGCTAAGGAAGAACGCCGTATGAACCTCCAGGCGTTGCCAAATTTCCTCTGATAAAATACGAACTTATTGGGGATATTGTATAAGTATTCTCCTTCCAATTTTTCAGACTATTTTTTTCGCAATGGAGAATTTGCAAGGGTCTGAAATTTGATGAATTTCCTGTTTAAGTGGAATCCTCTGAGTGAACTGAACACGAAGATACCCTTGATTCATAAATTGAGCAATTATTAGAGGAGATATGACAAAATAACCTGATCTTCTAAAATACATGTGTTTAAATGAGAAATGCCGCCAGATGACGTCACAAGGCGGCACATTTTCTCACTTTTAAATCAATTTTTCTCCAATTTCCCATGTCAGAAAAAAATTATGAAAAATATTGCGAACTCAGCTCATTAGGCACTTTCAGATGAAGCAATAAAACAATTGCGTGCAAATTCTCCATTTAATCTAAAATATCCGAAAATTTTGAGGGAAAATATGCTTAAATTCCGTTAAAAACACAAGTTTTATCCGGGGAAATTTGGCAACTCTCGAGTGCTCATACGACGTTCTTCGTTCGGACGGGAGAGAAAGGCCCTAAGTAAGGGGGATGCGATGGCGTCCCGCGGGGTTATTTTCATCCTATTTCCCGGCGCGGCGTGGCGTCTTGGGGGTGTTATTGTGCGGATGCAGGCGAGGGCTCGGAAGGTGACGTCATTCCAGCTGGACAGTCAAGATAAACATTCAATGCGAGATTGGACGGGGGAGAAATTCAATCTTGGAAAAAAGCGCGCGGAGGGATAATCGGCGACAGGCTCACGGAACACTCGCGCTTTTGATCCTGGCGCGTCGCCGGCGCCGGCGCGGGTGCACGCGGCATAAATCCCGGATTTACGTAAGGAGGACGTTGGGTTTACGTCGTTCTTATCGGGAGGGGGACGGGGGCTCCTTCGAGCTAAGCCCCTCGGCTTAGGTCCCACTTTGTTTCGATGATCTGTAGCGCTGTACCTTTTAGGATTACTTTTACTTCCCTGGAAAATTCGCGGTTTCGATTATCGGGAACTCTAGATTGAGCACGTCGCCGGGCTGCCGAGTGTCTGTTAAAATCGTCGCGCACGGAGTCCCCTTCTCCGTCGAAATGCCACGCAACTCTTCAACCCTAAAGGAAATCATGGAAGGGTAGGGATTCGTATTTTATCTAGGGCTTGACCAACTTGAGGTTTTTAGACGTGCCTATGGTGGGCCTGTTGAAAACTTCAGCCACAGCAAAATCTGAGTTTTATCCAATGGGGAATGCATCAAAAATCACGATGAGCGTATTAAGAAAGGGACGGGTTGAGGAGGGATGGAGCTTTAGGTGCAGGACTGCGGGTACTGGAAGTTAGACAAGATGGACTGGGGCTCTGTTTATCGTTGATTATTTTAACCGAACGGTATACTACGCACGGAGAAAAAAACCTCGTGCGTGGGACCCCAAGTTTAGGTCATATGGATCTCTGAAGTTTTCGGATTGAGCATCTGAACACTTTAGGTCTAGCTGTCGGGGTTCGGATCGCACACCTGAAACTTCAGTTTTTACATCTGAGGTACTTTGGTTTTCACATCTGAAACTTCAGTTTTTACATCTGAAGTACTTCAGATGTGAGAACCGAAGTTTTTCGGATCTGAAAACCGAAGTACTTAATATGTAAAAAACTGAAGTTTCAGATGTGTGATCCGAACCTCGACAACTGGACCTAAAGTGTTGAGATGCTCAACCCGAAAACTTGAGAGGTCCATATGACCTAAACTTCGGGTTTTTTCTCCGTGCGTAGTATACCGTTCGGTTAAAATAATCAACGATAAACAGAGCCCCAGTCCACTTTTTCTAACTTCAAGTACCCGCAGTCCTGCACCTAAAGTTCCATCCCTCCTCAACCCGTCCCTTTCTTAATGCGCTCATCGTGATTTTTGATGCATTTCCCATGGGATAAAACTCAGATTTTGCTGTAGCTGAAGTTTTCAAGAGGCCCACCGTAGGCACGTCTAAAAAACTCAAGTTGGTCAAGCCCTAGATAAAATACGAATCCCTACCCTTCCATGATTTCCTTTAGGGTTGAAGAGTTGCGCGGCATTTCAACGGAGAAGAGGACTCCCGTGTCCTGCTCGACAATGCTGCTCTCCTAAAGAAGAACTCCGTATGAACATTCAGGCGTTGCCAAATTCCTTTTGATAAAACACGAATTTCCTGATCACCTAATGAATATTTTTCTTCCGGTTTTTCTGATAATTTTGCTCGCGATCCCGCCGAAGAGTCCTGAAAATTCCAAGGAAAAATATTTATAATTCCTTCAAAAATAAAAATTTTATGGAAGAAAACTTGGCGATTCTCGAATGTTTATACGGCGTTCTTCCCTAGGACGGCAAAATGATGCTCGTGTGTATGTTTGCACCGAGGTACGTGTGAGGGAATGAAATCTCCGAGTGGTAGAAATCTTTGTCAATCTTGGCTGTTTGCCCACTTGGAATTAAGATACACTCTTCCATTCGTGTGTTTTTCATTAGTTTCGACGAGTGTAGCCCGGTACCGAGAGCGCCCGCCAGTTGAGAGCCTCGTCCCGCTACGTGCAGCGTGTAGCCTGCTTTCATTTACGGGTTCATTTGGAGCCTCGTAAGTTGTAGAGATGTACGCCAGGGCCACGCCCCATTATCGCGTCACCTACGATCACCTACAAACACCTTTTTCGCGAGTGTCCATCCCTTTTCGCTGCTGACATCCATGTAGGCTCATTTTTTTAAAATATATTTTGCGTATTACTTGTCTATCGATTTCAAGAATCAGTCCGCTGATCGTCTCGGATCCATCACACCCAAAAGTTGCGCGGTAACTGGGTGAGATTGAAGAAAATAAGGTCATGCTTACATGAAAAGCTTCGAAAAAACGTGTAAAGTCTGATATGGACGCATTTATAATAATTGACGTATGAAAAACAGAGAAAAAAAGAAGAAGAACGAGGGAGAAGAAGAGAAAGAAGGGACAAAACCCTTTTAATATATTTTGAAAATTGCTGGATTTAAAGTATAAAATAAGAGATAAGGGTTTGTTCATCACGATTCTGCGAATTCTACCTTCACACTTGTTTAAGACCAAAACTTAACTAAGTCACAACAGTCATTGAAAACAATCTTCATTATTCGGCAAAAAACTAAAATCAGTTTCATCAATGATGCTTCGCGTGCCGCACATCGCCGCGCCGCGAACTAGGTATACAACCGCGAACGTAGAGAAAGCCAAAACGCCTTCAATTTCTACGCATGCAACACGCACATCCATAGAGCACGAATAGTCGTATCACGGCGCCTTGATAAAAATAGCCATAGCTTTGTCCTCCAATTTCAATGGAGATGTTGCATGTGTGAGGAATTTGCGATTTGACTGTGGATTCGTGTGTAAAAGTTCGCGAGAAACACAATGGTGCCGCCACTGGTTTTCTCTGAAATCAACTCCCAAGCTCAAAAAGAGCTGTCAATTTGAGGCCAAAATGGAGGGGATATCCTATGCCATCCTGGGAGTCCACCTCCACATCAAGACGAACTCTCCACGCAAAGATAGGGAGCAAATACATTGACAGGGCTGCCACTTTATTTGGAGACTCTAAAACTGAAAGCACGGCATCCCTGCTAATGTATTTGCTCCCTATCTTTCGCTATCTTCTCGCGAATTTTTACACAGGAATCAAAAGCTAAATCGCAAATTCCTGACACTCGCAACATCTCCATTATGGGCCCGGCGGGAGCTCAAAAAACTCGCTAATTCCTCACGCCGATTGTGAGATGTGCGTTTAGGAGCTCATCGTTCACTTGCGAGCCGTATGCCATTGAAAGCGAAACTGTTATTTTTACTCCGAGCGAAGTTCGCAACAGCCCCATTCTGAGCGGATACGACGGACGCTCTCATTCTCAGCGTTCGGACGTCCAGTTCTCTCTCGGAAGGTATTCCACCCCCGTAAACGACCCATAAGTGCCCTCTAATGTGAGCAATTGGAATTTTAATGCGAGCCATGAATTTCGACGGGGCGCGCAACCCCGCGCATTTCGCGCTCTCGGCGAGAGCTCTCAGCGCGTCGCCCTTAATTTGCTCGGCTAACGCTCGCCGAGTGCATCATGCTAATTAACGCGAGGAGCGCCATCCTCGGAACCCGTAAGGAGTCCCAGTCGTGTCGAGTGTGAATTAGGTTAAAACTACATGTAGTTTCATAGACTACCATCCTTGGGCTCCTCACGTATCGTCGCATGAAGCTGCCGGAAACGGAATGGGGTAAAAATTAAAGGTTAGAAATTTCTGAAACAGCAGTCCGTCACAAATGGTGATATCAAAAACATGGGAGAAAAAACGGGAAACAAGGCTGAACATATTTTCAAATAAAAAGAAAAGAAGTAAAAATTAAAAGGAAAAGGAGGTGGAAGAAGAAGTGGAAGAGAACTACGGAGAGGGAGAGTAGAATAAGAAGGAGAGCAAAACGATGCGAAATCAAATAACTCGGAAAAATGAACATGTTCAAAAGACTCAAAAAACAAGGCAGTATGGATGAAGAAGTTGGACCGAGAAAAAGATTCTCGGTACCACAGTGCAAGGATTTTGGAGCACTTTAAAGGTCAAAGTTGACATGGATTCACCTTCTTTGATGGCTTTTCTGAAAATTGGGAAATGAAGATTGGGCATTTTTGAGTTTCAAAGTTGGAGTGTTTTTATTCTTAGAGATTCAAATAGAGAGAAGAGGAATGAAGAGGTGAATAAAGAAAAGAGAGAGATAAAAAAGAGGAGGAGGGGAAACAAGCAGTGAACTCCAACACAATGTGTTGATAAGGCGCGTCATTACNTCTCGGTACCACAGTGCAAGGATTTTGGAGCACTTTAAAGGTCAAAGTTGACATGGATTCACCTTCTTTGATGGCTTTTCTGAAAATTGGGAAATGAAGATTGGGCATTTTTGAGTTTCAAAGTTGGAGTGTTTTTATTCTTAGAGATTCAAATAGAGAGAAGAGGAATGAAGAGGTGAATAAAGAAAAGAGAGAGATAAAAAAGAGGAGGAGGGGAAAAAGGAGAGGGAAAGGGGAAGAAAGAGGAGGAAAAGAAGGAAAAGGAGGGGGAGAAGGAGAAGGGGAAGGAGGAGGAAAGGATGGAGGCGGAAGACGAATATTTCATTCGTCGTATTTTTTCCTAGGTACTTCTTCCTCTCCTTCTACCTAATGAGGTAGATTCCTCTCTTTCTCTTCCACCTTCTTCCCCTTCTCATCCTCCTCCTTCCTTTTTTCTTCCTATTACTCTGCTTTCAAAAAACACACTGGAAAAAAAAACCGTTGGATCTTGAGTCCAGACTCTTAAAAACATCGACAAGAAAAAACACTCTTGATTCAATCGGATTTTTGCTTAAATCAAGAACCAAGCCTCTTAATTTGAGCGGATTCCCTTTTGATTTGAGCAAAAATCTGATTGAATCAAGAGTATTTTTTCTTGTTAATGTTTTCAAGAGTCTGGACTCTAGATCCAATGTGTTTTTTTTTTCCAGTGCACCCGTTACTGCGTACGCTGAAACGTACATCCTTTCCTCACTTTTTCACGGTTTCTGACTTTACCGACAACTTAATCCTGACAACGTGCTTCAAAAGTCCCTGATTATCTTCTATCCCTTTGTTTTTACCATAGTATACCCTAGTATACCACAGTATTACCCTATATGCTTGAATTTCTCGTCACTGGAGAAAAAATGGAATCTTACACCATAACAAGCCAGTAGCTCGGTCCAATTTTCGCGTCGACATTTCAAATCCGAAAATCCCTTGACCATGCGGCCAACAGTCCCTGACTTCCCCGGTCTGCCCTGTCGCTCAATGGCGAGGCGTGAATAATCAATTGGCGACGATTCCCTACTTGAAGCTATGGTAAAAGACCAGTTATTCAGGAGATAGTTGCGAACACCCTGTTTATCGATCCTTTTCCGTAGGTTTAAATGGCAGATAAATCGATGTATCGCAATGCACGCCACGCCACTGCTGTCGCTTGCAACCTTGAGCGTTTCAAGTCGAATGTAAACGGAGTAGTTTGCGGAAACGCTGGCATGTACATCCCTATTTTTCGAACACCGAATGCAGTGAAAACTTTTACGAGATCGCTCATACAATAAACCATATCTCTGTCCGACTTTCGCGTATCGGGCGCGCCGCCATAAATATGAAAAAACAGGGCATGGACCATCAAACGAGATATATCTTCATCAAAATTGGAGGAACAAGACGTAAGTTACGGAACGAATAGTTGTTGGGAAGCATCAACTTGGAAAACCTCCAAGATAGCTGAAAGACTCTGAGTCGGAGCGTCTATTCAAAGGCAGCAATGCCACTCCGAGCTCTCCGCTGAAAGAGATATGGCGGAAGAGATTGAGTTCCTCAACTTTTTAATGAAATGAATGGACAAATTAAACTTCCGAGCGTGTCGAAGCTAAACGAAACTTTGGATTTCTAATTTTTATTCTTCTTTCGAAAACTTGATGACACCTTGAGCAGACTCGTAGCGATGACGAGGAACAAATGAACTCGGTGGCCTGTTGCACTAATTTAGAAAAAATTTCTCCATCGATAATATATTTGACAACTAGGACAAACAGATGTAAAGATTTTAACCGTGATTGAATTTCAAAATGGACGTATTCATGCTGTGAGGAACTACAGACGTATGGGAAACGTGAAACTGTGTGACGTACAAGCTGAATAAGAATGGAAAAGTGGGTGTGATCCGTTTTGGGCAAATGAAAAAGCGAGATTGGACATTGATCGACAGGAACCAAGAGCCAAAGCATGCTAACTCTTGAGCCGTTGGCATGTAACAAGAGCCTTGTGGATACGGCTCATGAGTCTAAGACTCAGATCCGCGAATCGTTGTCTCCATCGTCACCGGTGACGTCACTGGCGCTTTATAATTCCCAGTCTTTCTTGGGGCCCTCAACTGACTAGTACACTCCTTCTTTTCCACCCGTCTCTAGTTCCATTCAGCAGAAATACGTCCGAATAGAGGATCGTTACGTGTCACCTCTGTGTGACAACTTTCTCTTTGCCTACTTTTTCATCCAACACCGTTAAAAATCAATTGACCATATTCGATAACGGTTCGATGTATCGTTTGGTTCAAAACAATAGAACGTAACCTCAAACCAAACCACTAAAAGGATTTAAGTTGGAAAAGCTGAAAATGAGAAAATTCCTGACAATTTCTCACTACATTGGCATTTGGTACTCAAAAGAATGAAAAATCTGTTACAAGAGACCCGTTCCCTCAGATTTCTGAATTTAATTTTGAGGCTGTGTTTATGTTTTGAACCAATCGATATCGATACAATCTCACCCGTTTGATGTATCGAATACTATCTATGATTTACTCTGAGTGAATGGCTGGCGTGAAAAAAAAAATCCAGCGCGAATTGCGCGCCGTACTCTGAGTGAATAGATCAGAGCGTAAAAACCACCAACAACGGACGAATTATTTGGACTACATTTTGCAATTCGGAACGATAAATTCTCGCCCGGTTTAAAAACAACGTATGTGCCATTAGTTTCCCTATGCACATAAGTGTTTTTCCATAAGAACCAGACTTTATAATTCTAAATTGCAAAATGCAGTCCATTTGAGGTACCTCAAGTAGCGTGAATTCAAGGTCTCCCAGTACGAGCGCAGAATGGCAAAGTGGTAGAGCACTCGTTTATCATCGCCGCGACTCTGGTTCAAATCCATGCTGCGGCAGTTCCGTTGTACGTTTGCCTGTCAGATTTTCACTCCCGCTAGAGCGCGAAATTCGCGCCGAGCTTATTTCGCGCCGGATCCATGCACTCAGAGTAACAGGTGCTCAAAATAGCAACTGAGTAAGCGTGAATTTCGCGCCGGGATTTTGAACAGTGACTTTATTAGGCGCTGAAATGCGTTTTCACTGCAAAAAATGCTATCAATTTTGAAGTCAGCTATGCATTATGATACCTACAGGAAGCATCAATTTGGGAAACCTCCAAGATATAGCTAAAAGATTCCGAGTCAAAGCGTATATTCGACTGTAGCAATTTGCTTTCTTTCAAAAACTTTATGACGGTAAAAGCAGAATAAAAGCGACCAGGAGAACTTTTGCGGTGAGGAATGACAATTTCTGGCTCGTTTCAAAGACAACTCGATTTTACTTTAAAATGAGCCAGAAAATTTAGTCCCTTATTGCAAAAGGTAGTCCAAATCTGCAGTGTTTGAACGCAGTACCCTGTTCAACTAATTCGTATGAAATTTCCTCACCGATGAAGACCTTTACTCGACAAACTTCACAAACAATTTACACATTATAAAACAGATGACTCATATCGGTTTCATGCCAAAAGCGCAAATTTTCACCTCTGTAGGTATGACAATTTATCTGATGATTTTTTGGATCGAGTTTAGCAGAAAAATGCACGAAGCCGAACCAAGTTTGAACCAAGAAAAATAGGTTTGAAGTAAGATTCCTTCCTGAAGACTCACAGTTGAAGACGAAGTTTGACGATTATCTTCACATTCAAAATATTTGCTCTCGACTCAGAATTTCTGACACGAAACGATGTTTCTGCGAATTGAAAACTACTGAAAACTCATTTTTGTCCAAAATGTGACTCGGTGCGTTCTTGAGCAGCTTGGTCCATTACCGATTATCCAATTTACGAGGCACTAAAATGCGTGTTATTCACTGTGCCTAGCAAAGGCGCGTTGGCCAAGTTATAGTAACAAGGACAGTTAAATTATGAAATATTAAGCCAGATATTGAATCAAGATACACTTTTACTTACCTCTAGTAAGGTGCTTCAATGTCTTTATATAGTATGGTACAAATTTTCAGAGAGATAGACCGATTTTTTAATTCCACCCGTTTTGAAGGAGAATAAGAACACACAGACCGGTTGAAAACAGTTTCAAGTCGAATTCAGTTTATGACGCCCGTAGCATTACTCTCGCACACGTGGCTTAACATAGATGCTTCCAAGGCAGCCTGTATTTTTTCTGACATTTGTAAAATCATTCACTCATAAGACTTGGCGATGCATCTAACCTGAAGCTCGATGCTAAAGGGTCCAATTTCAGTCCTCGAGTCGCTGTGAACCCGTCAAACCGTCGACCAACTTGGTGTGCGCGATCGTTCAAAAGGGGTTAAGAAAATATATTTGCAGCGCCGCTGTAACTCACTGTGTGTATATTCTAATTATTCATGATAAAACAGTCTCGGTATCCGAGTAGCTCAAATTGCCCAACCATTAAAATGAAGGGGCACTGACTACCTTGCTCGTATTTGGACTGCGATCTCACTGTACCAAACTCAAGCGGGTTCGAAAAGGTTTCGTCAAGATGTTTCTCTTTTTTCTTCAAATTACGACTTTTTAACCGGAACAATCATTAGTTTTAAACTTGACTTCTTTCAACGTACGAGTCGCTTGAATTGCTCAACCATCTACGTATAGGCGCGCTGTTTCGTTTGAAGTTTCTTGTATATATTTCACTGGCGATTGCACAGGTAGAAATTAAATAGGACTTCGATAAAGTTCTTTTCTGTTCAACTGTAGTTATTTGACATTCCTTTCATAGCGAAGATGAATGTAAATTAATGAAAGTAGCTGGATTTGCAGACTTTTTGAAGTGAAGGCGCACTGAGTTCTTTTGCACGTGTCCCACTCCAACTCCAACAAGATATCTATAGGGTTATAAACAGCTTCCCCCTTTTAAATAAAATTAATTGAACTTTTGCTAGTAGGGATATCCGTATATATTAAGGGAAAAGTCTCAAATTTAATGACCACTAACAAGTTAGCGGAATGAGTTTCTTGGACGTATCCTAGATGAACAGAGCAAGATCGGTACCGATATTAATAAAGTTTTTTTTCTTTCTTTCAAATGCAGTTAATTGAATTCTTTCAGTAGGGATATCCGCATATAGTGAGGGAAGTATCTCAGATTGGGTAAACACTAGACGTGAGGGCGCACTGAGTTTCTTGAAAGTATCTCACTGGGAATCGAACAAGATGGCTACAAACTTTAATGCAAGTTTTCCCCCTGTCAAAAGCAGTTAATTGACACTGTTTTAAGGTAGGATGTACGGATATGTTAAGTGAAGTATCTTAAATTGCATAACCACTGACGTGAAGGCGCGCTGAGTTTCTTGTGAGTATTTCACCGGAAATCGAACAGGTAATTTACAGACTTGATTACAGTTTTATACCGCGTTTTGCGTGGATTCTTCCGAAAGTTTTTTCTGGGAAAATTCGGGGGTGGGTGGTTGGTGGGGCGCGCGAATTCTCGAGAGAAGGAGGAGCGAAGGGCGATACGCGTCGGCCTGGACGGAGCGAGGCGTGAGACTGCGGTGATCCGGTCGGAGCTCTCGGCGAGATACTCGCCCGAGTGGCGCACAAGGGAACGAGTTGACGAAAATTTTGACTAAAACTCCGAGGGAGGGACATAGACAAGGGGTAACGGCAAAAGCCGGCCCACTTCCAAGATGGGCCTCTGGACAAGCTATGAAACAAAGCAGTGCGTACCAGTGGCGTGGCGTGAATTGCGATAAATCGATTGTTATGCCATTTAAACCTATGAAAAAAGATCGATTATCAGGGTGTTCGCAGCGAATACCTTAGTAATCGATTCTTTACCATAGTTTCAAATGGCGAGATATCGATAATCGATTGTTCACGCCACGCCACTGATGCGTACCAGGTTTTCTCTTTGAAATTTCACGAGGAAAACTGAACCTAGTTCATCGGAAAGAGACGAACACACATTTTCGAAACAATGGAGAATTTGCACGGAAAGTTATTATTACTTCATTTAAGAGTGCTTAAAAAACTGATTTCGCAGTATTTTTTATAACTTTTTTCTGATATCAAAAATAGTATAAAATATATTTAAAAGTGAGAAAATGCACCGCCTAGTGACGTCATCTGGCGGCATTTACCATTAAAACGCATGTATTTTAGCAGATTAGGTTATTTTGTCCTATCTCCTCCAATAAATGTCTAATTTATGAACCGCAGGTATCATTGCAATCAGTTCACTCAACAGTGCCTATCCACATAAACACGGAATTCATCGAATTTCAGACACCTGCAAATTTTCCATTAAGTTAAAAATGTTTTTGTGTTCCACTAGCCGTATATTTTCTCCAGCCAAATACTGGAAGTCGAAAATCAGAAATCAGTTTTTGAAAAGAGGGGTTAAAGTTTATTTTTTACATTGAGTCTTATGCAAGAATACAACGAATTCAAACCTCTTTTTATCGGTTTCAACTTTATGTGGGTTGGATCCTTTCCGATGAACTCGGTCCAGCTAATCTTACAACCATTTGCAAACTAATTGATGAATTTGATAGACAACACTATAGAAAAAGAAGACGAAAAGGATGAGGGATCTTATTGGTGGAAGCGAGTGCGGTTGCAATAGACAAAGTAGGTAAGTAATATAGACTAACTAACGGCAATCCATGAGAGACCCTATAGTTAGTCCATTATTTTATCCCTTAGTCCACAGGAATCTACCACTTCAACCAATTGGATGGCTCCATACTCCTTATGTCTTCTTTGTCAATCGCTTTGTCTATCAATTTCAACAATCAGCCCGTGCCACAATTTCTTTATTTTCAAATTCCTTGACTATTTTTGCTTTTTTCCGGACTCGGAAATTTTCTAATCCTCGGACTTTCCCTGAACTTGGAACACTCCCACCTCCTTTTTTCTCTTAAAATACGCTATTTTTCGCTAAACTTTTAATAAAATGTCCTTTTTTAAAGATCGAATGACTTAGGTATAAAGGCATTCAGTGGCAGGTCAACAGATGACAAACTTTAAAAAATGACAAGGAGAGTAATCAGTTGGAAGATGAGTAATGTTTAAGTAATTAGATCAGTAATGTTTAAGTAATTAGATCAGTAATGTTTAAGTAATTAGATCAGTAATGTTTAAGTAATTAGTGGATGTTTCAGATATTCTCTGACTTTTCCCAACAATTCCCTAAGTTATTAACTATGGTGAAATTACCTAATGGAAAAAAAAGGAAACTTTTCATTTATCTAAAGGATCACTTGTTCACTCTGATATGTTGATTCCAGATACTGAACTGCAGAAGTTGAAGGATTTGTTAGGACCATCCGAAGCTCTAGCGATGATCAGGCCAAATATGCGACCCTGTCCTACTGTTCCCTGCCAAGGTTGCATGAAAAAAATAGGAGTCAACATGAAAAGAAAGGATCAGAGTAAGTCTTGTAAGGTGATTAACATTTTTAATTTTTTTTACATACCTCTTGGTTTCCAGTTGTAATTTGTTTTAATTTCATCCACTGAATTTAAATAAGAATATAAATGAAAAAATGTAAACAAATGAAAAAGTATGTGGTCACTAACTGGTTGTCCTCTGAATTTTTATGGATAGTACTTTGAAAAGTTCGGCATCATAAGACCATAATCAAGAAGCAGTAAGGAAAATGCGTTTACTTACTGACTTAACTGCAAGGGCTGACATGCTAAATTTGGGCTTTAAAAATGCCCACTTACCTTCACTGTAAAGTTGATGCAAAGAGTACAGTTCCAGAGTAATTAGACATTGTAAATTTGAAGAAAATTCCTCCCTCCAATGAGTATTTTCCTGCTTGAAGGAGAAGGGACAGCACATTATGTGTGATTGATGTGCTGAAGGAAAAGCTCTCGCTTAAAATTAATGAAAAGAATCGGTCAGTTTAACTTGAAATATTCACTTATAACTATCAAAATTCAGAAATTTTTACAATTCATTTTGAGTGTGACCTTGGTGAATGATGATTATTTTTTTAATTTTTTAGGCCAGTGACGATGCAATTTTTCTAAAAATCACTACCTGATCCTTGAATTCTTGGAATTTGTCTATTCTTGCATGGAGCGAAGAATGCCTCATAGTGTGGAATATTTTGGAAGACCATGTGCAAAGAAGGTACAGATTATTCTTATTTTTTGGCATGCTGAAATAGATAAGAACATTTGTGAGAGGATTCACGGAAAAAAAAGGTTAAAAAAGTTTTGATTGGTAGGTTTTTTTTGTTTTTTTTTTCTAAAAAAAAAAATGAATAAAAAATTGTGTTTAATTTTAAGGCCCTTTTTTGGTATACAGAACAATTTCAGTTCACTCACACACATTGTTTTGAGCCAAGGAATGTGCTTTTGAATTAAATACAATTTTTCTTTCAAATTCAAAAACTTTTTTAACATTTTTTATCAGTATATATTAGATGCTGCAATTGATCCTTAATTTTTAATGAGGCTCTGAACCTGGGTTTACCTCTGTGGTCAGGTTACCTGCTGGCTAATATACCTACTGTGAGGACTCTCACCCAGTGGATAGGAGCCAACCTAACTGCGAGGTCCTCTCACCTATCCGCGAGGTGCTCTCACCTATCCGCGAGGTGCTCTCACCTATCCGTGAGGTCTCCTTACCTATCCGCGAGGCGAGGTCCTCGCGGTCAGCTGTCAGCACCTCGCGGCGAGGTCCATGCCTAACCGACTTCCTCACTGCGAGGTCTTGGCAAGGTCATCACCTGACCGCGAGGAGTTTCCTAACCGCGAGGTCCAAAATATGCTGCGAGCTCGCTGCGAGGTAATATTTTCTCTAGGGTTACGTGATATTCTGGTTGAGAAACGTGTATCAGAATTCTTAAATCCGTATCTTGTATATATCTCGTCTTGTCTTGTCCATTCCTTGTTTAGGCCGATATTGGCCCTTATCGATACCTCTCCTGTAGAAACCTTTTCTATCAGATTTTGAACTTCAATGAGTGTTCTAAACATGTAAATTTTGCGTGAAAACTAATGGAACGATTGGATCGCATTTAGCAGGTAGTAACCAGCGATTACAGTCTTCTCAAAACTGCGCAACTTCTTTTTTTAAAAAAAATACTCAAAATATATAAAGTATTAAAATCTACACGAGTATTTTCCTTTAAAATTAACAATTTTTTGGTGGGAAGGAAAACCATTTGCTAGTATGGGAGATTTTTCGGATAATTATGAAGAGGCAACACTTTATGGAGGAGTAACTCTTTATGAAGAAGCACCACTTCATGAAGAAGCAACACTTTATGAAGAAGCGCAGTGGCATCGCGCTGGTTCCTTCTTGCTGAATTCCCTTCAATTTTGAATCCTCTACGTTTCGTATTGACGAATGTATAAGCCTTTAAAGTGGCGACACCATGTGCGACTTCTCCAATGGACTCGTTAAACTGTACCACCGTGCGGCGGGAGATCCTGCGCCCCTGGAGCCCCTCGCTAGTTGGCTCTCGCGAGTGGCGAGTCCTCGATGAGACCCATCAAATGGACGTATTTCTGCCAAACGGAACTATGTGCATTACGACGTGAGCCCTGTTATGCACATATTCTTATGGGTCTCAGGTCTCATGTCTCATTGCACATAGTTCCGTTTGGTAGAAATACGTCCAAATTAGGACCGCGACTCAAACGTGCGGTCGGACCGGGGAGTTCAGTTCCTCCTCCCCCTTGAATCCCGAGGCCCGAGAGTGTCGCGACCTCGCACTACGGAGGAATCCACAATCTGCAGCCGGCTGATTATTAAAAGTGATAGACAAAGCTATAGGCAAATGAGACGTAGGGAGTATGGAGTTATCCTATTGTCCTACGTCATTCGATCTTTGAAAAAGGACATTTTAATCAAAGTTTAGCGAAAAATAGCGTATTTTAAGAGAAAAATGGAGGTGGAAATGTTCCGAGTTCAGGGAAAGTCCGAGAATTAGAAAATTTCCGAGTCCGGGAAAAGCAAAAATAGTCAAGGAATTTGAAAATAAAGAAATTGTGGCAACCCTACGGGCTGATTGTTGACATTGATAGATACAGCGATTGACAAAGAAGACATAGGGGGTATGGAGTTATCCTATTGGTTGAAATAGGTGGTTTCTATAGGCTAAGGGGAGAAAATCATGAACTAACCATCGGGTCTCTCGTGGGTTGTCGCTAGTAAGTCTATTACCTACCTCCTTTGTCCATTGCAGCCACTTGCCTCCACCAATAGGATCCATCCATATATCCTTTGTCTTATTTGTCTAAAGCTTTGTCCATCAATTTCAATAATCGGCCCGCAATGGTCTGGACCGTAAATTTACTCCCGACAAACTATAAATTCACGACAAAAATCACCTTTGTAAATTTAACTTTTTTGCATGAGTTCAGTGATTTTGTTGCTAAGAAAGTAAGTTGCAAAATCGTTGCAACATTGTAATTCTCTTGACTCCTTTTTGCGACATGATAGATGCATTTAAGCATTTTTTTTTGATTGATTTTATTATAAGTTTTTTTTTTAGAAATCATATACCTAAGTCTAATTATTTGATTAATTTAATGACATCTGTTTTTTTTTTACAATTTTTATTTTTTAGCACATGCGTAATAAAAAATATGAAAGATATAGTGAATTTCCGTGAAATATTTCATGTAGCTTCACAAAGTTGTGAAAAATACGACAAATATTTCCAGGGGCTGGGTACGCAACACGCACTAACGAACACCAAGAAGCAAAAACCATTCCCTTTTCATTTAATTTTGCATTTAAATTTTTTAATTTAAATTATTATTATTCCATTAAAAGTTTCAAGAGGAAGTATTCGTAAATCTCCTTAAAAGTCAATATTTTATCGGAGGAAATTATTGGTAACTCTCGAATAGTCATACGGCATTTTTCATCAGCACGCGGCAAAATAGTGTACTGAAAAATTTTTTTATTTTAAAATTGTTTCAGTTTATTCTCTGAGAGAAAAATTTAAAATGAGTTGAACATTGAACGCCAATCGGTATTATTATCAACTCGCTTTTTTGTCTAGTCAGAGGCAACATCAGTAAAAGATTATTAACTTTGATTATATTCCACCGAATGAAAAGGAGAAAAATAAAAAAGAAAGGAATAGGTACATAAATAAATAGGCAGATAAACAAATAGACAAGCAGTTTCAACATGCGCTGATATCGAGGTCTAAATTAATTGAGAGTACACCCATTATAAAACTGTACAGAAAAAGAATTAATATCTCGATTGTACGAGCGGTTGGTTTTGGTGGCGCCGATATAGCAATTATAGCCACCTCCGCTATATTACATTTTTTAATTTTGATCATTCGACCAACAATTCGACTTTCCCAAAAATCGATCGAACAGGGGCCGAGATAGTATTTTTAGTTTTTCGAATTTTGAAAATTTGAGTCGAAATTCCAGTATCCCGTCACAAAATGCCATCAAGTACCAAGTTTCAAAAAAATCGATTGAACAGGAGCCGCGTGTCGTAGGATCAGTAGGACTCGACACAGCGATAAACGATACCAATCAATTTACAAACGTTAGGGTGCCTTCATTTTTCTTTGATACTGTGCAACACTTCTGCGGTGGAATAGTTGCTCAGAGCGCCTTCAGAGGTATCGCTTCGATTTGATGGAGGAAGATGACGATTATCGCTGAAATTACATCCTAGCGTGTGCACAGTTTCTCGTCACCAACGCAACGGGGAGGTACAAAACATTCATAAACCGCAATTTGCGACGTTGCAAGTTTTCCACTGCATACTTTATGGGGGTAAAACAATGTGAACACTTAAAAATCTACCGTGATTTTTCCGAGATCAGATGAGAAATATTATTTTAATGTTTCACTTAAGTCTGCTTGTATGCTTTCGTTGAGAAGGGAAAAACAAGTATGAGTAGAAATCTTCGAACAAAAAAAAATGATCCGAAAGTTTTAGCTCTAGAATAAGACGGGCCCAAGAAGTTGAAAAAGCGCCAAAGCAAACTGACTGAAAATCAATGTTAACAGCTTGCTTTTGCGTCTATGATGTAAAGTGTACGAACTTTGATTATATCACACGAATGATCTAATGAGGAAATATGAATAGAAATAATCTGAAGTATCTGAAAATTTGATGAAAAAATATCTTCTAATAAATAAAAATGTTGTGGGAAGTAATTCGGTAACTTCCTTGCGTTCATACGACGTTCGTTCTTAGCAGTATCAGTGATCTGCCATGTTCAGGAAGAACGCCGTATGAATATTCGGGAGTTGCCAAATTTCTCGGGATAAAATTATGTACTTTGGAGTAAAGTTATGCAGATTTTTCCTTGAAATTTTGAAATATTTTAGATTAAATTGCGAACAAAACTGTCTGAAAATTTCTGACCAAAATATGCATGATTTTCCCTGCGAATTCGTATCTTACTGGAGGAAATATGGCAACGTCAGAAGGTTTATACGGCGTTCTTCCTTAGCACGGGAGTAATGCAGTGGCGTGGCGTGAGTTGCGATTTATCGATAGTTATGCCATTTAAACCTATGAAAAAAGATCGATTATCAGGGTGTTCGCAGCGAACACCCTAGTAATCGATTCTTTACTATGGTTTCAAATGGCGAGATATCGATAATCGATTATTCACGCCACGCCACTGGAGTAATGTTGTGAGCTCTGCTCGCTTCCAATTTCGGCACCTTCGTTTCCCTTTCCCCCTCCACCCCGTTAGATTTCTCACCTTCTCGACCTCTTTATTTCAAAGCTGGGTCGCGCCTTTCATCAAAGTTCCTTCAATAAAGGCGTCTCTTCAGAGTCTTTTTAGTCCATATCGGTTCAATTTCCCCTTCGCCTCCACAAAGAGAAGAAATGAGACACTGAAAGCTATTCCGGAACCGTTAGATTTCGTGTCTGTATACCCCTTGATCTCATATTCATTTACCGGGCTCACTGTATCCGAATTTTCCATGAGCATCGAAAGCTTTATGAATGCGTAAGAATATATCGATGGTGAAACTGCAAAAGTGCGTTTATCGGTTGCGGTGTTTGAAAATCTCCGCTCCTATTTTATTTTTTAAAAGGAAACCAAAGCAACATTGTGGCTTGAAATTTTCACAGAATATTCTTCCCATAGAGAAGAAAAATATCCGAAGTGCTCAATAAATGATGTTAAGTGGTTTTCCATATGAAAAATAAAGTATGACAGGAAGTCTGCAACGCCACAAACCGATATACGCATTCCTGCAGTTTCACCATCGATATACGGAACTGCGGACCGATTATTGTAATTTACAGATAAAGCCATAGACAAAGAATAAAAAGGGAATATGAGGCGATTCTATTGGTGGAGACAGATGGTTGCGATGGACAAAGGAGGTAACTGATAAACTAACAAAAATTGCAACCTACAAAAGACCCTAAGGTTAACCCATCATTTCCCTTTTTAATATATGACAACCACTCGTTTTAACCAAAAGGTTCGTGCCATTTTTCTCTCGTCTTCTTTGTCCATGGCTTTGTCTTTGAATTTTATTTATCAGCCCGGTGATTTCTATCACGCGCTGAAACAGTTCACTAGCAAGGGTAAAAATGAAGCTGTGCTCAGGAAAAACCACCGTACCTGAGAACCTTTAAAAATTGCAGAGTTTTCCCCGATAAAAGGTTGATTTTCGAGAAAAATTGCAATTTTTAATTTTAATTCTCCATGATACCAGGAAACAAATGCCGATAAGATTATCTAACAATGTCCTTTAATCAATGTTTGAACATTATAGCATTTTAATGACACTGGAGTATATACAGCCGAACTAAAGGGGGGGATTAACTAAACGACTACAACGAACTAAAGATTGTGTCTAAAGCCAAGAGGTGACTTAAACAGCAAAACGCAGGACAAAATTTTGAAAGTATACAGGAAAATGTAATGGAGAAGCAGATTAGCTTAAATCTATCGAACAATTTCGGAGCAGAGAAAAACAAACCCGTTTTCGGATAGTTTAAAAATTGCACACTTATCGGCGACTAAAAAACGCCTTCAGATTCGAATGCTTACAACTTCAGTTACACCAACCGCGGATGGCATATACAAATTATTGAAGGTGTTTCAGAGTCCGAATCCGTTTTCCGTGGACTGCCGACTAAGCGTTTGCGCATTGATTATGATTCATTTTATTACACATGCGGTTCAATATTGAGAAGGTGACCCTACTCTTAACCACATGGCTGTGAATTTAAATGTAATGATTACTATCCATGAAGTCATAAAGCGTACACAACATTATACACAACCAAAAGAGTCCAAAATAATTGAGGGGCTGGGAGGACAAAGCTCATAAGTGTAGTTTTTGCTATTTCGAGAATTTCATGTTTTAAGTTTCCAAATTACATGGATCCTTATGGCGGATAGAAAGTTCAAACTAACTTTTTGATGCTTAAAAATTGGAATTTGGGACCAAATTTTTCTCTCTACGTCTTATTTCAAAGTAGAAGAACGCAGACGGCTGGATCAGATTGTGTATTTTATGTCCCTTGATTGGGTCATCGTATTTTGAAGCAAAACTCAAAGAGTTGCCGTTTACAAGATCGCAACTTACTCAAAAGCGGTCGTAAATTTAAAATGTATCGCACGGATAAAATGAGCTTTCGTTGATTAACTGTTAATAATCAAAATTGAAGAAAAGGTACTTTGTCCACTGGTCCATTAGGAAAGCGTAAATCATGGATGGAGCATCGATGACCAATTATATCTTATCTGATAAGGAATTTTAAGTGTGAAACATACATCCAAGAAGGAGGGGCTAACAAACATATGTTAGCCCCTTCTTCTTGGATACCATGGTGCCAGCTAGCACACTCGCGAGTTCGTGAAATGTCATCAATAATCTGTGTTAGGTTCGGTTAAGCAACTAAACTAACTTCTTGGCAAAGCGGAGAGGATCGCTGGATTTGAAAGCGTTCCAAGCTGAGGTCGTGCCTTGAATTTCTCCGCTAAAGAAACAGAAACTTTTACTATATCGATGTTATCGTAATTACAATTTGACGAATTGACAAGTACGGCGCTTGCAAATTGCCGGCAATTGCTGACTAGCCAAAGCCGGGGGTCACTCCCCTGGCCCCTAAGGAGCCTAAGCCGGGAGTCGCCCCCCTGGCCCCTAAGGACCCAAAGCCGGTCGCCACCCCCCTGGCCCCTAAGGAGCCAAAGCCGGGGGCCGCCCACCTGGCAACTAAGGAGCCTAAGAACGAACGTTATCAGAGTTCACGAACAGAAAAAGCTAGAGAGGCGTCATCATTTAGCGAACGGAAGTAGTCGTAAGTCAAGGTAAAAGAAACGTAAGGCATATGATCCGCCCGACTACTCGAAACGCATCTCCTTTTTCTTAGAGTCCCTTTATACTGAGAGTCAAGACAATTTGAATCCATTTCTGATTGGTTACCGTATTTTAGGCCTCCACAGTGTCACAAACGGGAATAAAGATTACATTTTTACGAATTGCAAAGATTATAGTCTGGAATGGACCAGGGAATTACGGGTTCGGCAAGGAACAAACGGAATGAGAGGAGGAACGGAGAAAGGCATTTGAGAATGGGCCGATCAAAGATTACGAAAAACGTTCAATTTCTGTAATCTTTATTCCCGTTTGTGACATCCATGAGCCGAATTGTCTTGACTCTCAGTAAAGGGACTCTACTTTTTCTCGTCACTAATGCCGCGGCGGGAGATTTGAATTAAGGGGCTTGGAGGAGGAGCGGATAGGTGCTGTTTTTGAAAAAATGAGAAATTAATGATTTCAAGTGAAACTAGTCTGAATGCAAGTTCTGTGAAAAATTCGCCCCCAAATTCCAATTTTTAAGCATCGAAAAGTCAATTTCAACTTTCTCTCCGCCATGAGGATCCATGAAGTTCCGAAACTTCAAACACGTATTTCTCGAAATAGCAAAAACTGCACTTATGCGCCTTGTCCTTCAATTCCAACAACTTTGCAGTCTCAGCCAAAAACAAAATTGACCGTCTGCTGTTGATGTAAACTAACAATACAAGAAAATTTGTGAAGAATTAACATTTTTGTCCTTTAAGTGAAACGGCTCTTTGTTCATTTACATCAATGGCAGACGATCACACTGATTTTCGGCCAAGAGTGCGAAGTTGTTGACATTCAAAGTTCGCGCCACGAACCTGGTTGCAGGAACGAAAAACTGCGGCCAAAGAGGTCGTGAAGAGCACACTTACCCTGGATGTGAGTGTCACAAACCAATCGTTGAATCAGGAATTTTATTGAATGCGTAAGCTGATGGTCAGACCAAATAAGGTTTGCATGTTTTCAATGCAGATTTTCAGTGTATTGGCTTTCGGACGGTAAAAATCTATTGAAAAATCAATTATTCTTAAATGCGACCTGGCTACTTTATCACATCGTATTTTTATCGGCCAACGTTCAAACAATCTGTGTTTTTTTAAATATCGATCAATTTTGATAATTAGATGTTTTCTCATTGCTTTAAATTTTGAAAACAATGACGAATTGATCAAATGGACGTATATTTGCTTTTAAAAGAAAACTTGAGACGTGTGGGAAAGATCGAATGTGCTCTAGAAAACTACTTAAGAAAAAATTTAAATGTAGGCGCGACGTGATTCCTCTTAAAAAAATAACAATTTGGGATTTGCCACGTGGGCATGTCACGAGAGCGTCGTGGACAAGGTTCATGAGCTAAAGTGCACCAGCACCGATCTCCTCGTCGTTGCACAGCTGAGTCATCACCGCACTGGCATTCGTTCTTACGGCCCTTAACTAACGAGCAGACTCCTTCTTCCCCACCTGTCTTTGATTTCTTTTAAAATACTTATAAATAGTAAATAAATACGTCCAAATATGTGACAAAGAGCATTCAATTGGGTCAGGCATCCTACCGTCTTAGATTTCGAAAGTCTCAAGATAACATTTTTGGCAATTTCTGCCATTTTCGATTTTTGAATTTTAAAAATTTGAGTTGAGATTCAAGTTCCTCGTTAAAAAATACCCCCTGACACCATGACAGTAACAGTCAAGTCTCATACGTTAGTGCGCCTTCAATTACATTTGATACCGTGCGATACTTTCGTGGTGGAATAGTTGCATTGGCGCCTACAAACCTAACAGGGATACTGCATGCATTGCGCAAAGAGTGAAGTATCCCTGTTAGGTTTGTAGGTGCCGATGCAACTATTCCACCACGAAAGTATTGCACAGTATCCAAGGTATTGAAGGCGCATTGACGTATGATAATTGACTATTATCGTCAACCACTATTTGCAAAGTGGTAACTTCACGCCGACTAAAACATTCTGCAGGGTCCAAACTTTCAAAAAAGATACTCATGATATAATCACCGTGTCTCAGCGTACTTTTTCGATGGCTCTTGAGGTTTTTTTAGGTACATTCATCAAGACTATTTTTAGTCGAAATCATTAATATCTCAATTTTTTCAAAAACTGCACTTATGCGTTTTGTCCTCCAAGCCCCTTAATTGAGTTCAAATCAGCAAATGTTTGTTATCCTCGTCTCGAAGCATATTTGCGGTCTGAATTTCGTAATTATGAACTACTATTTATGATTAATTTTAAAAACGATAGATGAATAATACTAGTTTTCTCACGCAGATAGTTATTTTATGGATAAGTTAGCTACATTTCAGTTCCCTGTTGCAAAATTCAGTCTATTTCCTCTTACCAAGAATTTACAACCACAAACAATATCTCCGTTGGTCGAGAAGTTCTCGTACAAAAAGACAAATCGAAAGATAAATATAGGAAGATTTACAACATTCACTTAGGGTGGCGATATATTTTTGAAGTCTTCAAAACATCGTTTCTCGGTCAAATCTTTTGGAGATGCAAATTCCTGCTCTGCTAATACTGAAGTGATGCCATAAATCATCCTTCCTCTGACGCAACGGCGTATCTTGATTTCCGCGTGAGCTCTATTTTACATATAAATCCACGCTTTCTGGGGCTCATGCGGTAATCAATATACGCCCTTACGTCAGAGGAACGACGAAATGATGTGAGTATTTAAGATTATTATAAAAGTAGAGGGCTACGTTTCTTGAGCGCTTCGCAGTCCAGGTGATGAAGATCCGCCTTTAATGACTTTGCTAAGCGAGTTTTAGTTCTCAATAAGACAGCTCCTATTTGCAAAGTCTTTTGTTGAGAAGGCATTTCAACGTGACACTCATCCGCGCGGACAACACGACACAGAGCCAGACTTTTTATCTAGAGATTAATCAACTCTGGCAGTTAAGATTTTTATCAATTACAGCAGCAGGTGCCAAATCTTCAAAATCTACTCATAATTTTTATCACAGGCATCGATGGAAGTGAGAATGAGTTTCCTTCTTTTCACAAACCGGCGTCGATGTATTGGACTACATTTTGCAATTTGGAACTATAACTCCTGGCTCACCTCAGAAACAACGTATGTACAATTAGTTTCCCTATACTCATAAGTGCTTTTGTGTAGTCCAATTGAAATGAGGACCGTCCATTCTGCCCATGCTGAGAACGAACGGCGCATGAGCCTTCAGAGTCAGACGCTGCCAAATTACCTTTCACAAAATCACATATTTTCGGGAAAATTCGTAAAAAACTTTCTAACAATTTTTCATAGAATTTTGTTCCATAATTTGATAAAAATAGTCTGAAAATGTCGAGGAAAAATATTTATAACTGTTGGGTACTGCGTATTCTTGACTGAACAGAGATGTCGAATCTCCCGCCGCGCCATCTGTCCTAATGCGACCTCGTGCCGACAGATGGTAGCACGCTCCAGCCCGGACCCGAGCAGGTCCAGTCAAGTCCAGTGTTACTAACGGGATTGGACTGTTGCAGATTCTTGCCGTAGGATGCGCTGTCGTCAAGTGTACCTTTTGTGACTTTGTGAGGTTGGTTTTGTGTTGTGCTCATGTGCTGTGAAAAGTCAATTTTTCGATACCGTTAAACCGTTTTGGACTTGAAAACTCCTGGAGGTAGTAAGTCAATTTTCCTACTCACTTTTAGCTTTTTATTTAGAGGGTATGCAAGAGAATACTTCTGTTTTCCTTGGACTTACTCCTGGGAATGTAGAAGTGATTTTCATGTGTACAATAAACATGCTCGGCATACAATCATAACGTGGTAACACATTTGCTATTTCCTATCCTCTGTTTACATCAAAAGAGGATGAAGAAATCTGAGACTGGCTCGACCTCACTCGTAAGTCACCCTAGGAACCCCAAAACAAGTCGGTCATTTTGAGTTCACGAATGACGTTTCCAATGCTCATGCTGGGCATTGGATGTTCTCCCAGTAAAGTGTAAAGTCTCCAAATACGTACTTCACTTCAAATTAATTTTTTTAAATTATAAGGGTTCGAAAAAATGAATGATCATTTAGGTATTCCTTTGTAACCACCACAGTCCTTTTCTTTGATTATTGTCCCAGTTTGATTTTTGTTGCCATCTTGAAGTTTTGTGACGTCAGGCGGGTACCACTTTTGCCAGGCGACTACCGAATCTGTAGCGCGCATTTCAAATCTTCGCCTGCTCTCAACAAGATTAGAACAAGATGAGGACGAGAAGCATTGTTTGATAAATGAGATGACGATGAGATATAAATTAGATATAAATGATCCGTCACATTCCTTCCTAGAAATGTGCCTGTTCCAGCTGAATTTAGTTTTTTATTTCTGAATGATGAAAGAATCTCAAAGGATCGAAATATGACTAATTACTAGCTCTGTAGCTTGCAAGATAACGCCCTTACCTGAGTTATGAATTTTTCCAGTATCGTTGAAATATAAGTAGAGTACCTAGTAGCGGCACCCAGTGTCACAGTATGTCATACCTATTTGATGTACCTAGGTAATTCTCATCCAAATAAGAGAAGAATAAATATTTACCTTCATTAACACCAAGTAGACGAAAGTTCCACTGTGAACTTAGTTGGCCAATAAAAATGCAAACAATGAAGCAATTATTTTTATTTCCTGACTCCAAATGGTAAGAATTATGGTAAGAACTCTAAGGCATAGTAAAAACTGTATTTATCATTCCTGAATAAATACAAGGTTGACTGTTTGCATGGAAATGATAGTACATTAGTTGGCGGCTTATCTATTATTCTAAACTTCAGATTAAGTTGATGAAGGTAGCAGGTTGTTGTCAGCAAGAGCTGTTGATATGAGTATGTAGTTTAGAATGGTCAATTTTTAATTCTGCCAGAGGAGCATCATTAGTATTTAATACAAAACTCTCAGGGGTCTCTGGATACTATGCCACCTCTTATCAAGAATGTTTATGCTAATTTTGTTGCTATGTGGTGATGGGAGAGATAATTTCAAGATTATTTTGGTAAAAGTCGGACAAATATGAGGATGCCAAGTTTATAAGAAAATCTCACAAACCAAAGTGAACATTGTTTCATGCCTCTGCAATTTTCAGCTTCGGGCTAGGTTCTCGCAAGAAGGTCAGCACAACGCGCTGATCAAACTTTTGTGGAATTTCTTGTTAATTTTAGAATGTGTGCCAAAGTCACAGTAAGTATTCCACAAAAATTGCAAATCTGAAAAATCTAGAAAAATAACAAGTACCTCTCAGCCTCCGCGCAATTCGCACCCCTGCTAATAAATGTTGGAGAATAGAGAACACTTTACCCTCAAAACATTACTCGCACTGAGTTTAAACTAATATGTAATTATACGTGTACGATGGTGGATCTGAGCTGTACTTACTTACCAAACTTTGTTGAGCGAAGTTGTTACTTAGGGGAAATTCATTAACTGCTGCCAAGGATTCACAAACTCTGACCTTGATAAATATTTCCGACATATACTTGAGATACAGTCAGATGTTTGGAATTCTGGACATTCAGTTATTGTTCACATACAAAAGAAATTGACTAACAAATACAACCGTTTTATATTTACATAACTGCTCAACAGAACATACCGACAGTTGTGATTAGTTTCTCGACAGCACTCTGATAGCGGTAGGATAGCTAAAGGATCCCTACCCTGCGGCAAAAATGGAGTTGATTGAAATTTTGATTCACATGGTGCTAATGCTGTCAAGACTCAAGACAAAATTACACTCCACGCACAGTCAAAGAGTATTTTGATAAGTAAGATTATCCATTAAGGAAGTTGCACAAATCACAAATCAAACCGAAGGACACGGACAAACCAAGGAGCCAGCCATAGCCAGCTCAGAAACTCGGCAATTCAGTTTCTCTCACTGCAAAAGGTGGAACCATCCAAAGTACCATCAATGTTAAGTTGAAGGGGTGAATTACTTATTTAAAGAGTGCTAAGTCATTTTGGGACTTTTTCGAAGAGATTTAAAGGAAAAAATTGGAAAATGCTCAACTATAAAATGAACGTAAACAATCCGCCATTGTATCAAAGCTGACGCACAAATGAAACAAGCGCTAAACACAAGGGTAAAAAGTACATACGTAAATTGATTTTGTTTTATAAGGAGAATGGTGAAAAAGTTAGGAAATTCATATTGGAAATTGAAGCTTTAAGATATAAAGAACTTCAGATAATTAATACAGTTTACTTAGAAACGGAGTTAAAGAAGGCAAAGTTAAGGAAACTCAGAAGGAACAGGGTATTTTGTAGGAAAGGGTTGGTAGGTTTAGAATTGAATCGACGTATCGAACAGCGACTATCGGTAGTCTCGAAAAACCCCTGTAAAATACACACTAATACAATAAGCGGTTACATCAGATCTTATGGGAGCGCACTCACACATACAAAAAATCGCTTTTTCAAGCGATTTTTTACAAGAGAACAGAGGAGAATCTCACTAGCGATCGAGATTTTTCGAGATTTTACATTGATTAAATAGCCCAGAGTGAAAGGAAAGTTCTCTCCAGTTGATCACTGGGAGAACAATAATCTGGTAAGGAGCTGAATGCAAGGCTTATCAGTGATCTGTAAAAGTTGTCGAGCCAATAGATATCAACATGGGTAGGCCTCCAAGGTAGGCCAGCTTATCCGCTATCTCTCTTTTCCCTTATCATACTGGTGTCGGGCGGCTGGGAGGAAAAGCTACAGTCCACTATTCTCCCTATATTATTCTCCCTGAGCATTGGAGTATTTTCAATAACTTTCTTCGAAAATAAATATTTTCTGAGAGGAAAATTGGCAATTCGGATGCACATGCAGCGTTTTCCCTCATCACGGCAGCATCCGTAATCAACGCCGAATGAGATATGAGAGTGGGTATTACTTATTAGACTCCTCTCAGAATTATACATCATACATATTTATTACGGTGAGTCGGTCGTTCCTACTGCATCGGATCATAACCCTCCAAACCGCTGAATTTTACTTTAATATTTTCCGCACTGGTAAGTGACTACAAGTATTAAGAGCTATATTTTCTACTCTAATTATTCAGGAATTTCTTGATAAATAGGAGTACAACTTAATAAAATCAGAGACTTGCGTAATAGGGTCGGACTGGCTCGCATCTGAGGGCGTAGACCCATGGCTCGTTGAAGCAGCGCGGCGTGATATTTCCTGGTAGGGCATCCCCTACGTGGAGAGGGATTCAGAACATCTTGGCAAAGCAGCACAAGTTTACGCTATTTTTGGGTTCAAAGTATATTAATCGTACAGAGTAAAAATTTCAAAATTGAACGTATTGAAGTAACCGACAGACTTCTGATAATAAAGGAAAACAAAAGATTAAAGCCCCCAGATGCATCCCAGCATCATTACGACGGTGAAACTACCACAACACGTATCTCAGTTTGCGACGTTTTAGACTTCCTGTCATACTTTATTTTATACGTGGAAAATCACTCAACGTCAGTTTTTGAAAATTTCCATGATTTTTTTTCTCAGTGCAAAAAAAGTCTGTGAAAACCTCGAGGAATAAAATTGATTTGTTCTCTGTCAAAAAAATAAAATGGGAGCGGAGATTTTGAAACACCGCAAACGAGATACGTGGTCTGGTAGTTTCACTGTCGATTACCTGTTTCCAAAAGAATCGAACCAGTGCTGCGGTTTACACGAGCTTAAAAAGTGGGTCTACAAATCCATCCTAAAAAAGAATCAGACAAGAACCTGCTGAAAAAATAAGAAAGAACGAGTATCAACACAGCCGAAGACAGGAAAGACGTATTCGGGCCTCCTCTTTAACTTTTCTCCCGAATCCGAGCAACACCTCATTGCCAGCGTATAGCAGAGCATTGAGAGCTCGCGCTTCGCGATCCATCGCGCCTTCAATTTTTCGGATGCAGCACGGACGTCCATCAAGTACGAATAGTTGTATCCCTGCGCCGTCGTTAATTCTCATCCTTTTCCTCGTTTTAATTCCATATTGAGTTTGTTCTTGTTTGTCTTATTATTCGTAATGGTGCTTCAAACTACTAGCACAGGACAGAGCATTGCGAGTTCACTACTCACGCCATCGCGTCTTACATTTTTTATATGCAATGTGGACATCCATCTTGCGCGAGTATAGTTATATCGCGTTTACACTTTAGATAACTCTTATTTTGAATTTCGAGAGAAATTAAGGTTAAGTTTGCCCGAGATATGCTATGGTATGTCCAAATCAATAGTCATTTTGAAAAGGAAGAAATATGTTTAAAGGTCTCTCAAGATGTCTATAAGGGGTGTGTATGTCTAAAAATCGAACCGATCATCGCTTCTACCCTGGTAAAAATTGGCAGTAGAATCTGTGTTCCAAAATACCATAGACGTACGGCCGGCTGTAAGATTTCCAATAGCTTCTATAGCCTACACAATTTCTTATAGCCTTTTATAGCCGATGGCGATTAAGCATCTCACGGCCTGGCGATAAAGTGTATGCTAAACGTCACTAATTACGGATGCTAGGACTTGGTGAGTTTTTGGACCATTGCTCTCTTTTTGGGCCGTAGTATCTTGATTTATTTTGGGAGGAAAGCTCCATACCAAGATCCATCCATATAGGTCAGTCATTCCCGAAACCCAAATGAGAATCTTCTGCGCATGACGTCAGCATTACTGCCGCGAAAACCAGAAATGTCGGAAACAGTGCTTTTCTCATGGGAGAGAACAAATTTTTCTTAATGAATCATTTAAATTTCTTACTTTTAAATTCTTTGAAGCTTTCTGAGTGTCGAAAGGAACGTTTAGAAATTAGCGTCAAGGGTTTCAATTCAGCTGAATTTGCGTTTTTATATTTTTAAATGATTTTTGAAGTCAGCGATGTAACAAGCCATCTAGTGGTATAGATTCGCGTGTAAAAATGGCTGATGCAGAGTAAACTGTAAAAATGAAAGAACACAAATTCGGCAAAATCGAAACCCTGAATGCTAATGTCTAAACGTTCTTTTCGACACACAGAAAGTTTTAAAGGATTTAAAAGTAAGAAATTTAAATGATTCATTAAGAAAAATTTGCTCTCTCCCATAAGAAAAGCATTGTTTCCGACTTTTCTGGTTTTCGCGGCAGTAATGCTGACGTAACGAGCCAATGGAAAGGGGCTTACCCCGAGCGGGGAAATCTGCGCAATGACTGACCTATATGGATGGATCTTGCTCCATACTTTGATGGATGCCTGCCATTCCTACTGCATTAGAGCGCCTTCAGTTTCCTATGATACTGTGCAATACCTCTAGTGTGAAATAGTTGCTTCAAGCGCCGTGGCACGCTACGGTGCGGCAGGCGAGCAGCCAGCGCGAAACGTGCATTGGCGCCTACAAACCTAACAGGGATACTTCACGCGTTGCGCAATGCGTGAAGTATCCCTGTTAAAGCCGGCTCCAGACTACGCGGCATTCGCCGAATATTACTCGCCGAATACCGAATATTTGGCAAGTCCCGCGTAGTCTGGATGGAACATTCGCGTCCACTTGGCTCGTGTTGACGCGAGGCGAGTCACTCGGCTCGGCATTCGCCCCAACCCGCTGAAAGTCGGTTTTTGTGACACGAGTCAAAGGGATCGCGAGTACGAAGCCGAGCGTCCATCGCGACATCGGAGCGGTAACGTTGCATGGTGGCAACGATCATGGTGTCAACAAACCAAAAATCTGATCATGGAGTCAACGATTGTTGACGTCGTGATCAGGCAGTAAAACGCAAAAATGGGCCCTGAGCATGGTGTCAACGATCACGGTGTCAACAAACAGAAAAATATCTTCCTTGTGAGTAAAATTAAATAATTAAGTGTACAGGGGAGGTCTGGGTCACGTATAGTTGGATTAGGTTAGTTTAGGTCAGGTTAGGTTAGGTTAGGTTAGGTTAGGTTAGGTTAGGTTAGGTTAGGTTAGGGTAAATAACATAAGAAAAACAAGACTTGAAATTTAAAAAATAAATAAAATAAAAATAAAAATGTTTGAAATTTAAAAGGTGTTATTGAGGCAAGTTTTAAGTTTCGTTGACGTCGTGATCGTTGACACCGTGATCATTTTTCATAAGGGTCAGAATTTTTTATTTTAAGATGATCATGGTGTCAACAAAAACTTAGAAAAACTGTTTGTTGACACCATGATCGTTGACACCATGCTACGTAATCATCGGAGCAACATCGGGGTGCCATCCAGACTACTCGTCCTCACTCGCCGAATGTTCGGTATAGTTTTGTAGGAAGGGGGCGAAGAGGTGCAGCGTTTTCCAGTGTTTTTTCTTCACTTGGCGAACATTTGTCCTATCCCATCAGATATTCGTTATTTACCAAATGACGAGCCAAGTACGACTTTCACGAGTAGTGTGGCGCTGTACACTCGTGGAAACATTCGAATCTGCCCGTCGATTCCCGAACCCCAAATATTCGTTACTCGGCTCGGCACTCGGCGAATGCCGCGTAGTCTGGAGCCGGCTTTAGGTTTGTAGGCGCCAGTGCGTCGCCGCTCCGCTTTGTGTTAGGCTCTAATATTTAATCTGGCGGAGTCAGCGTTATTCAATTCATGATTTTGAAATGTTTGCACATCCTGTATGGATTATTCTCGTTTCCATTGATGAAAAAAATACGTATTGAAGGAAGATATAACGTGTGTTTTGTAAATATTAAGGTGGTTCCGTATCAAACTTAATGATTTCCAAAGCACACGAATTTCTACACAATTTCTTACAGCCTTTTATAATCGATGGCGAAAAAGCAACAGCCAGGCGATAAAGTGTAAAGCCCGGCTATCGGAACTATATCCCAGCTGCTTAATTTTTTATCGCTTCGTACAGCCCGGCCGTATGATTTTCTCCGCATTCTACAGCCAGCTATATGATTTTTTGTAGGCTTCTTTAGCCGTCCATAAGAATTCCTATGGTATTTTGAAACTGAAGGAGGGGTATGATAAAGCGTCTGTATGTCAACAAAAAGGTCAAAATTTCGCAGAATAGTTTAATAAATAACTGATGCATGAGTACGGATTGCATTCTCAGCGACCTAAAATAAATTTCCTTTTTTAAAGTGTTGTTTCACAACCTCGAGGAGCTTCGTATGATGTTTCACTTTTTCAATTTACAGCCCTGCCCCCACTCACCAGCCTCTTCTCGTATTGGGCTGAATTGGACAGCATTTCGAAATTAGGAAATACAATTTCTGGTTCATCCATGAAAAGCACTTATGGGCATAGAGAAAATAACGGTACATACATTGTTACCGAACCGAGCCAAAAGTTGCAGTTTCTCACTGCAAAAAAATGTACCTAGTCCAATCAATAATTGGTGCCCCACCATGTTATTACTCATTGCACATGTACACGGATGATTTTGAAATAACTGTTACCTTATTTTATATTTCTGTTGATTGTAGCGAAAATATGGGCTTCCTGACTTGGGCGGTTGTTTCGGTAGTTGGCGGTGCGGTCGCCATGACTGGAGTGGGCTTACCCGTTGCGGGTTTACTAGGATTTTCAGCGGCTGGACCCGTTGCTGGGTCCTTAGCGGCAGGGGCCCAGGCGTATGTGGGAAACGTCGCAGCTGGCTCAGCCTTTGCAGCAGTGCAAGCATTAGCCATGGCCGCTCCAACGCCTTGAAACGGTAAGCTTTCGATTTGTAACACACGGGATGGTCCAAAAGTCCTGAACCCCCCGCGCCAGCACCAGGCAACTATACCCTCGTAACTTCCACCTTTCTCCTCATTTTTCTCCTCTCTCTCCTCCATCATTTTCCTTACCTTCTTTTCTTCTCTTTTTTTCCCTGCTCCTCTCTCTCTACTACTTTATCTTTCTCTTTCTCTTCCTCTCCAACAGAGTAAATCTCGATCAATTGATAAATTATTTCTACGCAAAATCAATGGCAAATCTTTGGACGCTCGTCACTACAAAACTTCTAAATTTATATTTGAGAAAGGTGCATTTTAGCCCCAAAATCAAAATCGTATTGATGAAAAAGCTAAGATGCTCTAATTCATGTGTTCTGATATTTTATATGTTAATCATCTGTGTTTTTTCTAGGCATATAATTATTTTTCTCCTGAAATATATTATAGAAATCAATAAGATGAATGAATAAGTAATAGAAACCGTGCGAATGGTCAAAAACTATAAGTCAAAGATGTATTCATCTGAAAAAGGTGCTACCGCAGGGGTCATGAAACATCAAATAGACTGAAGTATCGACCCCTGTGTATTACTGCCAAAACTAGCACCAATTTTGTCGGCGTTTAGCCGAGGGTAAAACCCTCGTTTCCACCGTCCACCACGAGGAGGAACCGACATCAGACGGCACGCTTCCACCGTCCAACTTACAACTCCCATGGCATACATTAATTTGAAATTCAAAATTTTGAAGAAATTTTGAAAAAATGGAGAAGAAATTTTGAAAAAATGGAGAAGAACTTCTGAAAAAATGGAGAAGAAATTTAAAAGACAAAAGCATGGGGCTCATGCCTTTGTTGTTAGTGAGATTTAATAAGGATAACCTTATTTTTAAATTTTTTTTTAAATTTAATAATAATTAAAGATCTCATGCCATGAAGAGTTGGGTGGGCGTTCTGGGCGCACCCTCACTCACAACAGTGAACAATTCGCCAATGATCGAATGCAGGGAACTCCTCTACCACCGTGCGATCCAGCAGTGAGACAACAAACTCGTAGCTGGATACTCTCTACAGAGGTAGAGATTGCTGAAACTTTGTCCGGCTTGTTCGGCCCAGGTCAAACAGAATACCCTGAGCCACGAGACCCCGGGACTCTCGTGAAGTATTCGGCTCGTCCTGCATCAAAACCTACTTCAATCTGCAACATCGCCTCAACCACCAGCCCGTTTGAGAGGTGTCCGACCCTCCGGTTCCGACTTTGCCTGGTCTAAAGTGTCCCGGGGGGGATGACGGCTTTAGACTTAATGCGCAAGCATCGGCAGATACCGGAGGTTGACCAGTACAGGATTGCCAGGCTTCGATCGGTCACCCCTGCAATTGGTCACTGACGAATCGCGCAAAGTCGGTCACAGATCGGGATTTTCAGACCACTGTGTACCGGTTGATCTTTGCACCTCGCGGTTCAAGGATATGGCCTAACTACTATCAGTGGTCCTCTGAAGATCATCGTTCCCCTCATGTTCCTAAGGTTCCGCTTGATCTCTTCCGTAAGCCAGGGATATGGGCTAACAACCAAGGTAATAACGTACCAAGGTTCCGCTTGATCCAAGGCTGCAATGGATATGGCCTAACATCCAAGGTGTAAACAGCCTTGCTGCGCGCGAGGCAAGGCACCAAGGAAGCGGTTGATCCATGCCCGAGCGTATTAGGGATATGGGCTAACAACCAAGGTAATAACGTACCAAGGATGCGCTTGATCCTACATAGCTCGTTACGATGTGAGAAGAGATATGGGCTAACAACCAGAGGCGAGGGAGGGTGCAGAATCACAACAGATTTGCCGGCGTTTGGCACGGGTCAGAGACCCACCCCAGGTCCACCACGAGGAGGCTCCGGCACCAGACCCTTTTCTCTCTCTTCTCGCTTTTCCTCTCGATTTTCTTCTCACTTTTCTTCTCGCTTTTCCTCTTGCTTTCCTTCTCGCTTTCCTTCTCGCTTTCCTTCTCAATTTCCTTCTCAATTTCCTTCTCGCTTTCCTTCTCGCTTTCCTTCTCGCTTTCCCTCTCAATTTCCTTCTCGCACTTTCCTTCTCGCTTTCCTTCTCGCTTTCCCTCTCAATTTCCTTCTCGCGCTTTCTTTCTCAATTTCCTTCTCAATTCCCCTCTCACTGTTTTACTGTGTGCTTTCACTGTTTTATTCTCTTTATGTTCTCTCTATTCTTCCCTTCTTCTTCTCCCGTGTCTCTTCTTTTCTCTCCTCTCTTCTCTCTCGAAATATATACGAAAATAAAGTACCGAACGCGGAACTTGTTCAACTATTCACTGCACCTTCTAATTTCGGAGAAACTTCGGTACTTGGGCTGCTCCATAAATGCAACGCAGGCCCACTCTCAAAGAGCCATGGCACTTCGGAATCTGGGCTGCAACTCACCACCGACGCTAGCGCTGACGCTTGCGTCAGTAAACACTCATCAACATCCTTTTAAGTTTTTTTTAAATCTGTTTTAAGTTTAATAATTTGTATTACTTATTCTTGTTTTTTGAGAGGAAAATTTTAATTGATATTTTTATAAAATAGTAGTTGGTTCTTTAGATATATGCTAATTAGAAACAAAAAAAAATTAACCTAACCTAACCTAACGCAACGTAACCTAACGTAACAGACCCATTAGTTAGGTCGCTCCGCGACCTAACTGGCTTGTGGGGTAAGATCCTCTAAATCCCGTCATCCTAAAAAGAACAACGTCATCCTGAAGAGGATAATGACATCCTAAAAAGGATAACGTCATCCTAAAAAGGATAACGTCATCCTTAAATGGATAACGTCATCCTAGAAAGGATAACGTAATCCTATGTTGAAGGTGGCATAAGCGTGAATTTGAATTTGCCGCAAAAGAAAAAACGGACGGGAACGGTTTCCCGCGAAAGGAACGGATTGAATCAGCCCAAGTACCGAAGTGTCTCAGAGGAGGGGTCAACGGGTCTGCAGAGAGAGAGTGGAGTGGCTGCGAGGAGCAGCCCATGTACCGAAGTACACCCCTAATTTCACGGAACAATACACTGAGAAAAATTTTAATAATAAAGTACGGAACACGAAACTACACTGATGGTAATGCACTTGAATCACACGACTATCACACGCGGTCCCGAGATGAATATATTTCCGATAAAATATACTTCCGATTGATTATCCTCTACGCTCAAGCTCAACCCCTACTGCTGCGCGACTTCAACTGACCAAAGTCCCGAAAGTTCCGAGCCCTCGAGGTCGCCAACGTTTTCCTTGTTTTTCTCGAAAACAAAAGAGTGGCTTCAATGGACCATTAGACAAGGTACGAATTTCAGCATTCTGATACATGTTTCTCAACCAAAATTTCACGTAGAACACGATACGCACAACGAAAATTACCAAAATCAACTCCTGACGAAGATATTTAATGATTCTTGATGCGTGAATTCAAACCACCCGCTCATGAAAACTCATAATGCTCTACGTGATTCACACCGAGCGCTAAACGTTATCATGGCAGTCTCTGCGATATAAAAATCTGGCAACCTCGATCTCAACGCTTTGGCTCAGCTATAGCAAATACTTATAGTTTGAACAACACATGGTGGGAAATGAACATTGCTCGTTTGAGAAGCTTGCTGAAACCGTTGTAGTGGGCGATTTGACTCACGTAGAGCTTTGAGTTTCTTGTCAGCGGGCGGTTCAAATTCCTCGTAACCAATGTGAAATAAAAACGTTAATATCTTCGTTAGGAGTTGGTTTCAGTAATTTTCGTTGTAAGAATCGTGTTCTACGTAAAATTCTCGTTAAGAAACATGTATCAGATTGGTTAAATTCGTACCTTGTCTAGTGGTCCATTTCCAAAATATCCCTACATTTCGGGTTTCCCAGGTGAAAGGTCAGTGCAAGCTCACAAAAGAAAATGTCTTCATTGAACTGAAAACTAATTGGATGTATTTCTATCAAACGGAACTATGTGCGTTAAGATATTAGCCCTGAGACCTATACGAATACGTCCATAACAGGGATCACGTCATAATGCACAGAGTTCCGTTTGATAGAAATACGTCCAATTATTACACTAATTAATGAGGGTACTTGGATTTCCCGGATTAATTCATCTCTCACTTTTCACAACTTTCCTTTTTTTGCTGAAAAGTAGTGAGGGTTTGTCCATGAATCACTTAACCCGTTTTTCCCGACCTTTGACCTCTCCTTCTCCCTTTGTCCAAAATGTCACTTACCTCCAGACACCCCCCTCCCCCCTCCCCCGAAAAATTTTGTCATTTCAATCGTGCCTCCTTTTTTTGCGTAGGTGTGGGTCGTCACGAACCCTTGCTACGGGCGTATATACATATGAATTCAAGTGTTTAAATTACTCAGAAACAACATAAATCACATGGGAAAAATCTAGAATCCACTCCTCCTTCAAGGCATTTCTTGATTGTAATCGACTCGGCTTGAATTCTGCCGTGCTAAGGAAGAACGCTGCACGAAAATTCGAGAGTTGCCAAGTTTCCGTTTATAAAGCATGTATTTTTTACGACATTTATGCATATTTTTTCCTTTAAAATTTCAGATATTTACATTAAATTGCGTGCAAAATCGTCTGAAAATTTCGGGGGAAAATATTCACAATTTTCCCGGTAAATGGTTCAGTTGCGTTGGTCACAAAATCGTGGTTTTATGCTTGAATTCTTGTGGGTCAGCTAAAAATAATGAGATCCGTTCAAACAGCAACTTTCTACGTTCAATATTAACAGAGATATCGCCCTTTAAAAAGACAGGTTTTTGATGTCATCCATCGCGGTGGTGACACCGTTGGTTTTTTCACCTTGCTTTCATCCAAGTATCACGCTGAGTAACCAGTGCATCACTGACTGATAAAAGCGAGGTGGAAGAAACCAAGGGTGTCACCACCGCGGTGGATGACGTCAAAATCCGGCTTTTTAAAAGGCGATATCTCGGCTAATATTGAACGTAGAGAGTTTGGATGGTATTAATTTTAGCTGATCTACAAGAATCAAGCATCGAAACATGATTCTGTGACCATCGCAACTCTGCCGTGCTTAGGAAGAACGCCGTATGAACATTCAGGCGTTGCCAAATTTCTTACGGCAAATCACCAGTTTTCTGGAAAATTTGTAAAGATTTTCCTTCCGATTTTTCCGATAATTTTGTTCTCAACTCCACCTGCGGTTCCTAAAAAGTTCAAGGAGATAGATTCATACCTTTCTTCAAAAATAACTATTTTCTGAGAGGAAATTTGACAACTTTCGAATGTTCATACGGCGTTTCTCCTTATTACGGCAGAACTGACCCAATCCGGTTTTTATCAGAAGAAACTTGGCAGCGTCTGAAGGCTCTTACGACGTTCTCCCTTAGCACGACAGAATTAGACACTAGGACTTGGATTCAATGTCCTATTGTCATGTTGCCTGGATTGTGCTTTGTGAAATCCTCTCGGACCCGACCATCCGATGCGTCTCAATCAAGATGATCAGGATGCATTTCCCCGAAAGAGCAATTGCGCCGACACGAATCCTCGAATGCACGATGCCATGACCGCCTCGATGAAGAGATGCTTTCACCTATAGCCATTCATTTCATCCTCATCTCGTACGCAGCATGGGCTCCCGCCTTGCCAGATCGTCATAGACGTCGACCGTCCTTTCGTCGCTCCTTTGACGTATGGGCGTATAACAATTTCCGCATGAGTCTTGGAAGCATGGATTTGTATGGAAAATAAAGCTCACGTGGAAATTGATATGTGTCTTTTCGTCGGAGGAGCGACGATTTGATGCGTGATAATGTCTTGATTCGTCGATCCTTTGATGGAGGGACGTAAGCTCGTTTCAAGGTTGGAAAATTGATCAAGGAATTCGATTTTTTATAGAAATATGACCGGCAATGGCCTGATCATTGCAATTGATCGACAAAGTTAAAGATAAAGAAGACTAAGAAAAAATATAGCGATCCCATTGATTGAAACGGCCGATTGTTGAAGACTGCGGTCCGCTTTCTAAGACAGGGAAAAAGTAGGATTCGCCAGGGAATGACAAAATGAACGTATTTCTACCAAACGGAACTATGTGCATTAAGACATGAGTCCTGAGACCCATAAGTTTATGCGCATTACAGGGCCCACGGCATAAATTCAGGGTTCCCAGCGATCTGGAAAACCTGGAAAAGTCAGGGGGGAAAAAATGGCCTGGAAAACATGGAAAAGTCAGGAAATTTGCTCCAAAAGTCTGGAATTTTTTCAAGTACTGAGAAGAAAAATTTAATAAGTAAACAAATAAAAATAAAATAATTAAAATTGAAATTGCAATTCCTTCGTTGTATTTTGAATTTTCCGCCAACTCATCCTCTTTATCGGCATTCGGAACGAATCGGAACTGCTCGGAAGTGTTCGGTGGCTCCCCCTGCAAGTCAGCCATAATGATGGGGGCATCTTGTGCGACCGGTTGCGTCTAATGAAAAAAGAGATCGCAGGAGCTAGCCACTCCTCTTCACTCGGCGTAGGAGGCCAGGGGGGGCCTGGCCTGGCCCCCCCTAGAATTGGAAATAGTATCATCTGCCCCCCCCCCCAGAAATTCTGGATGTTGCAAAAAGACCTTCTTCAACGGTAAGTCTCTGTCGCCGTGGCCCGTGAGAGGATGTCTATAAATAGAAAAACCTGTTGAATGCAACAATTTCAAAGTATTTTAACCTTAAAATGTAAAAAACAAGGTGATTTTTAGGCAGAAATTGAAGGAAGATTAGCGCCACAAGTGTGTCTCGAGATGTGCTCAAGTAGAGTTAAAATTTCAAAAATTTTCCGGGGGAAGCCCCCCGAAGACCCCCCCTGAGCTGGGGGGTATTCCAGACTCCCCGGTGGTGGGAGGCCAGGCCCCCCTAGCAAAATGACCTAGCTACGCCTATGCTCTTCGATCGGGTAACCCTCAATCTTCAATGTAAAAGTTTCAAGTACACTCAAGCGTATAGCACTGCAGTAGCGGCACGGGAAAACCGAAAAACCAAGGGGGGACGCTACTTCGATACAAAGCTTCCTTCGCCTTGCTAAGGCGCAGGGATAGGTACAACTATTTGAACTCTCCGGAACGCGTGAGGTATCACGCCTCAATTGAAGGTGTTTCCGAATCTTCTGTGTTAATGGACGAGATTTTCCAATTGGTTTGCATTATATTGTTGATTTGAGTTCCTCTTATTATTTAGATAAATTACTCCAGCTTCTTAATTTTTAATTATTCTGCAAAAATTATCAATTTGCGAAATACAATCCTGGCTTTAGCGCCCTTAAACTACTGCCTTAACGGTTGAAACAGGCGTTTTCTAATATTCTGTGTTACATGACGAGATTTTCCAAATTGTTGTGCATAATATTGTTGATTTGAGTTCCTTTTATTATTTAGTTAAATTTCTCCTGCTTCTTAAATATAATTATTCTGCAAAAATTATCCATTTGCGAATTACAATCCTGGCTTTAGCGCCCTTAAACTACGGAAGCAAAATCCCAGCAATTAATTGAAAATGTTTTAAACAGAATTAAAATTGATAGCAGTTTTTTTACAAAGATTCCACTGTTTTTTATGGTAAGATTGTAGTTTTGATGGAAAGTTTTGCTAAAAATTTTCTAAATGGAATAAGCAGGTATTTAAGTGGAGAGGAAGGAGAGAAAAAGAGAAAGGAGGGTAGGGAAGGGATAAAACTTGAGGGCCGAAACTTAGACCTCCCCTGAGCGACCGTCCCCTTTGGAGCGGGTCTCCGACATTTTCCACCTCTTGGCACCCCCAAGAATGAAGGTCTAGAACCGCCTATGGTACCATTTGAACCAAAGCCTCAAAATGTGACTTAATCGGTAAGGCACATCAGTAAAAAACTTTTCAAATGAATATCGCAGCATTCATGAACATCAGTAATTTAAGACAGTCGAAAAGCTAAGATTCTCCCTCACTTTCACTTAATACCGCATACAGACACCGGAGTTCGAATATAGTTGCACGCTTGATTTCCGCATACTTAACGATGCGAGCATAAGAACTACATTCATAAAAGCCGGTAAATTAATTGAGACAGGCGAAAACCTAGGATTTTCTTTCATTTTCGTGGGATACCTACAACATTACCGACTCCATTAGTAAGAAATGTTGCGCACTTGGTATCCGCTTTGGTCAGTGTTGATTCATAGTAAAACATTTTCATGCAAAATTCCGTGACCATTCAAAAAGGATAAGAAGGTACATATAATTTATTCAGCAGTTCCGTAAAAAAAGAGAAAAAAAATCGCAGGTATCCAATTTTCATCTGAATGTCGTACGCGATTATTTCAGTGGTTTTGATGAAACGCGTATTTCACTACAATACTTATTGCGGCGTACCTATATAAGATTTTCCAGGGAAAATTGCTTACTTACATAATGGACCACTAGACAAGGTACGAATTTCAGCATTCTGATACATGTTTATTCACAAAAATTTCACGTACAACACGATGGAAATTACCGGAATCAACTCCTTCCAAAGATATTTAATGATTCTTGGTGCGTGAATTGAAACCACCCGCTCATGAAAACTCAATGCTCTACGTGATTCACATCGCGCGCTAAACGTTATCATGAACATTTCTGCGATGAAAAATCTGGCAACCGCAATCTTGACGCTTTGGCTCAGCTATAGCAAATTACTTATAGTTTGAAAAACACATTGTGTGAAATGAACATTGCTCGATTGAAAAGCTTGCTGAGACATTGTAGTGCGCGATTTGACTCACGTAGAGCTTTGAGTTTCTTGTGAGCGGGCGGTTCAAATTCCTCGTAACCAATGTGAAATAAAAATGTTTATCTCTCCGTGAAGATTCGGTTTCAGTAATTGTCGTTGCGCGAATCGTGTTCTACGTGAAATTCTTGTTAATTCGTGTATCAGAATGCTTAAATTCGTACCTTGTCTAGAGGTCCATTACGCATCTTTCACACGAACATCATGAACGTTTATGATTTGAGACGGGCGAAGATTTTCCTTCATTTTCGTGTGATAGAGCATGTGACTAAACACCGGAGAGACCGAAAGGAGAAGAGGAAATGGCTTGAAAAAACTAGAAGGACCACGTCTTTTTCAGGGTGGAATGACAAAAAATGTGGGAAAAGGGGAGGAAAAGTAAAAAAAGAAAGGAGGAGGAACATAGCCAAGAATACCTTAATATCACTACATAAAGTAGTAAGTAAAGCTTCAACTAGGTTCTCATTTTTTGGCAGCAACGGAATAGGTAAGCTCGGTGCGACAAAACGGCGAAGTCCCGGTGCAGCAAGGAAGAGAATCCACAACAAAAGCTCACATGGTCACAAACAAAGATACGTGCTTTTGCACTTTGGCCATCATAATTCCTTTCAACTTTTGTTGGACTAGGTACCTACTGCGAATTCTTGGCAAACAGTCCTAAAATTTCATCATAACTTCGTTTGTTTCAGGTATTGCTTGCTGTCTGACTGGAAAAGGGAGTATATTTTTAATTTCAGCAGATTTTAGTCATGTACCTGCCATCTTCATACAAATTCTACCTATCTAAAAAAAATGTTAATATTTCAACTTTATAATTTTGTAAATTTATCAGTCAGTACAGGTACTTGAATAAACAAAAATGCTTATTCTGAAAAGTCTCTTGCTTTCATACTTATACTTGTTTCATTTTCATTCCTATCAGAAATTTCCTTCCTAAAATTAAGTGCCTACAGAACAACCAAGAACATGAGCTAATGCAGGTTTAAATATCATGCAGCGTCCAGTTGAGTAAGGAAAAAATATTCCGATTCCTCTTATGCAGATGACGAAATTTTCTCAAATAATTCTGCGGATTATCGGCCGATTTGCATAAACAGAAACCAATTTAAGGTGACACTCAATTCAATTTGATCAGAGCTCTTACTTCATCAAAATATTTTTGACAATCATGATGGGAGCTACAATGGAGAAAAAATTGAGCAAGGAAAAATCCTCCTCTAAAATAAGATATTCTCTAACAAAATACTATTTTGCAGCCTTGAAAATGAAAACGTCCTCTTCCTTTCCCTCATTTTATGGAATCTATAAGGAAAACTTTGATGTGCCAACAATTTAGTTGACTATTTTAGAGCCCTTCATCATAGAGAGAATAAGATTCATGGAGTTGATTCAAATTAAATCTGTCCGTTAAGTATTGAGAGGACAGAAAAGATATTTTTGTGTTAATTAAACATAAAATTAATTGTTACACTTCTTTGCTGCAAGATATCAACAATGCAAGTCTGCAATCACATATCCCGTCTGCAGTGTCTGAAAATCTCCGCCTCCATGTTATTTTTTTAAAGGAGAACAAATTGACATCATTCCTTGAAGTTTTTGCAGAATTTTCTTCACACAGATTTAAGGAATTGCCGTTGAGTAGTTTTCCATTTAGAAAACAAAGTATGACAGGAAGTTTGCGACGTCGCAAATCGAGTTATGTGATTGCCAACTTACACCGTCAATATCTATTGGATATGTCAACATATGAATGTACAGAACAATTTTGTTTGGAATCATACATGGTCTGACCGGTGAGGAAAAGATTCAAAGGCTGATCTAGAGAGAGAAAAAAGTGAAAGAGGGAAGAGTTTGAAAAAAAAATACTTCCTTGAACAAGTTAAATGGGTGAAAACAAAAATTTGCTGCCTTAAAACGTCAAGTGATTTTTTGCTCACTAAGATACAATTCATCATTTGATCCGAGTAGCATTTTCAAATGAAATAATGGATGACGAACAGAACTTTCAAATTTCAAGAGAAAGGAACTATTCATTAATTTTGAGAACTCATAAGGCAAGAATTTTATTCCTTGGCTACTGTAGAAGTTTGTACTCTTGGGAGTTATTCACTCGTTAACTTCGGTGACATTATAGTTTTTGTTATTCCTAATTGTCTTTAAGTTCAAAAGAACTGTAATTCACTTACATTAAATTAACTTTTGCATACGAACCAATGATAACAACTATTAATTTTACTCATTTCGATATCTTTACACATACTATATCTATCTGCACTGGTTTTTGGAAAACGGCTTAAATTTCCTCATGAGCCCAAGGATTTGATGCACCTCTTCAAAAATTTAACAGATAGATTCCAGTAGCTTGATGATGTCAATTTTTGCAGACAGTTCTTGGAAAATTTCTTTTCATTATTGTTCAGATACTTCCTCAAAAAGAAAAAGTAAAAGTAGAAAAGGAGAATGTGAGCAAGACAAAAACAATTATAGTTGAACCATTTATTTTAAAATAAGAGATCTTCCTACAGATTGAGAAAAATAGAAATGTTACATTATGATCTTTAATTCTGTGTTAATCTTCTCTTGCTATGAAAAAGAAAACTTGACAAATGCTGAAATTGTAGATTAAATGACAATTTTATACTGTAGCAATAATTTTTACGCTAACAAGCTCAGGAAAATAACGTGTTCATGTATGGCGCAACTGAAGGAAAGATGTCTCTTATGTCGGTACAAAATATTTAATGCATCTCGAGTCGTTTAAAAATATGAGAAAACAGTGGATGCTGGTCTGGTGTTGGTGCTAGTATTTAGTTTAAGTAAAAAAAAAAAACAAAGTTATTATTAAAACTAATATGGTAAGTTCTCGAGAACGATAAATAGGAGTACGAGGGAAAAGAAAAGCTTGACACACCCTCACTTTTCGTATTCTGTTCAAGATTAAATTTTTAGCCTTCCTTACTAATTAATTATTTTCCATTGAAGAAAAATATTAAGATCAAATTGAGAAGAGAAGCAAGAAAATAAAGACAGCAAATATTTTCACATCATAAAGTTTAAACAAATGGACCACTAAACAAGGTGCGAATTGCAGCACACTGATTGGATTGCATTTTGCAAAAAGGAACCACTAGCAATGCAATGTTGATAAGATCGTGCAACTTCTTTTGTCTTGGAGGAAAAACCCGATTATCCATTATAGTTTCTATTTTACTCGCTAAAAACTGTACATTTAAGACATAAATTACCATCAAAATTTCATAGTTTTTCTCGATTTCCGCAATTTCATTGCAAAAGATGAAGTTGCACAATCTTAGCATCATTGCAATGCTAGTGGTTCCTTAATGCAAAATGCAATCTGATTCATGCTTCCTAAACAAAATTTCACATAGAACACAATTCGCACAACGAAATTTACTTGAATTCTCTCCTAACTAAGATGTTTAACGCATTTTGATGTTTGACTTCAATCCTACCAAAAAACAAAAGTTTACGTTAGTCAAACCGTGCACTAAACGTTACCGCAACAGTCTCTGTGGTATGAAAATGTAGTAACCTCGATTTCATTGCTTTGGCTCGCTGTTGCAAGTTTTAACACTTTGAACAAAATAAGACAATGAAGGAGCACTGATCGATTAAAAAACTTGCAAAGACTGTTGTTGTGCGCAAATTGATTCAAGTAGACTGTTGTTTTTCTTGTAAGCTGGGAATTCAAAATTTCTGGAACTAATGTAAAATAAAAACGTCATTATTGCGTTTAGAAGTTGATTTTGGTAATTTTTACTGCGCGAATGTAACAGTGGAAAACGACTTAACACTTTTGTACTAGTCCTCCATTATTCCACATGAAACTCAGGTTATGAAACATGTATCAGAATGCTGAAATGCGTACCTTGTCTACTGGCCCAATGACTGACCGTGAGTATTCTTCTCGAGTATTAACTTCTATTTATATTGCTTAAAAGCTATAGAGAATTCACAAGAAGTATGTTTTTCATTTAAGGATATCCTTCATTTATTCGAATTTGCAAAAAAACGAGGGGTGTTTCTCACAGGAAGTTGATAAGCTAAACCATTCTTGTCACCTAGTCAACCATCACTAGTCATATAGCCAATTATCTATTATGATATTGTCAGATAAAACTCAGCAATTTTTTTAATAATTTATTCTTAATTGTTTGCCTTTCCGCTCAAAATGAAGTACAAAACATGCAGAATCAGTGATGTGCTTGTCTACTCGGGAGATGTCCACGTTTGACTTTAAAGTCTGGTATTCTACTTCAAAGCGTAAACATGACTTGCAAAATATTGGTCAGTACCATTAAAACTGAGAGATTTTATAATATTACAATTTGAATAATTTGCAATCATTATTTTCTAATTTTCTTAATTTTAACAGAGTCATAATATGTAAATATTTTTTTGCATCATGGGATTAATCTAGATAAAATTTGGAGTAACTTTTGATACAAATTGTAACTTTTAAGCTTTGAAAACAGAAAATGGAAGGAGTGAAGGGGAAAAGCGTTGTATTACAATTTTTTAATGCTTAAACTCAAACAATTTTCCCTTCTCTGAATGATGCTTCATCAATCTTGCACTTTTATATCTAAATTTGTATAGGTTCCAGAGGCAGGCTGGATATTGTTGGTCAAGTTTAAATCAGTTAAAAGAGACTGGAACCCTGCATACAAAAATATAGGGAACAGTATCTTGGCATTACATCTTATTGGTTATAAAACTAAGAAATAAACTGTTATATTTACACGCAAATATAATGGTTTGACGATATAGACTAAGATAAAAAATAATTTTAGACCCCACAAATGTAAATGAAAAAAGGTCTCCAAATTCGATGATGACCAAGATCTCCTTGCTGCATTATTTTTCCACCGTAATCACACTTAACACAATAAGCCTTGTATGGTAATGAGTCAGTTGCGCTGATCACAGAGTCGTGTTTTGATGCTTAGTTCTTGTAGGTTAGCTGAAAATGATAAGATCCGTCCAAACACCAAATTTCTACCTTCAATATTAACCGAGATATCGCTCTTTGAAAAATTTGGTTTATGATGTGGTAGACATCCGCAACATTAGTGATACCCTTGGTTACTTCTACCTTGCTTTCACCAATCGGTGAGCTACACATTTGTCGCGGTATTCAACTTGAAACTTTGATGAAAGCAAGGTGGAAGAAATTAAAGGTGTCACTGCCGTGGTGGCTGATTTCATAGACTAAATTTTTCAAAGCGCCATATCTTGGTTAGTACTGAATGTAGAAATTTGGTGTTTACACTCATCTTATTATTTTCAGCTGATCTACGAAGATCAAGCATCAAAACACGATTCTGATTTCTGGCACAATGGGCCTGTTGCAAACTCTTGCTAGGGCAAAAATAAGAGTTGTCGCTTATAGATAATGCCTCAAAAATCACGATGAGTGCATTGGCAAAGTCTGAAATGCACTTATAACTTCACAATCTGCGTAAGAAATTTGCGGTTTTTTGAGCTTCCCGCTTCAAAAACGATACTACAGCACAGGTGAACATTTCGTTAGAGGAGTCGCTCCATCGTCGGCAATATTCATCATGGCCGACGCTTGCGCAGTTCCGCGCGTAATTCAAGGAGAGTTCAAGGTCAATCAAGGCTGGCGAGGAAAATATGAACGTAAAAACACGCCGATTGTTATCTGGTGTAATCCTGTTCAGATGTTATCTCGTCCTATCACACGTATTTTGGCGAATTGGCGTCGGCCATGATGAATATTGCCGACAATGGAAAGACTCCTCTAATAAAATGTTCACCTGTGCCCTAGTATCGTTTTTGAAGCAGGAAGCTTAAAAAACCGCAAATTTCTTACGCTGATTCTGAAGTTATGCGTGCATTTCAGACTTTGCCGATGCGCTTATTGTGATTTTTGAGGTATTATCTTTAAGGAACGTCTCTTAGTTTTGCCCTAGCAAAAGTTTGCAACAGGCCCATTGACCCATTGAAATGCTCACACTAGAACTTTCAGGTTTCTACCACAAAAAGCTTTCGAGGCTGACTCATAATGCAAGTAAATAAATTTGGTATTTTGAAACAGTCAGTTCACTTAGATACAAAGAATTCCTTGAATGGAACCAATGGTCAGTAAAGAAAACAAGGACTCATTGAGAATATGATGGGAATGTAAATTTTTAGAAAATCCATTTCAAATCAATCAGTTTTTTACTTAAAGTTTTGGCATCAAAACCGCTGATGAGGAATTCTCTTACATTAAACTGAAAATATAAGGCTTAAGATAGCCCATTACTACTAAAGTTTCAAGGATCAAAAGCCATCGGAGAAGGAGCTTGCGTAATACTAACGGTGGTGCAGTCAAATCGTCAGTTCTGAGCATGGTGGGGGCTAATAACGGTTGTACGAACGGCTGCTTCCGCCCCAGCTTCTTGAGGAGGAGGAACCCCCCCAGTTGCTCCTTCGCGAAGGTGACCTGAACAAAGGAACAAAAACATATGTTACACAAAAAAGATGCTGAGAAAATCTAGGAGAATACAAAGGTCAGAGAAAATTAAATTTCTTTTGAAATGGAAGGCAGGTGTATTCTAGGCGAGCTTTTGGATGCAGATGTGACTGGAAGAATGAATCTGAATTTCTACTTGAATGACCGAGGAAACCAACGATTGATTAGGAAACATTGAATACTGAATTTGAATGGTTGCAGAACCTGGGCCTTAAAATGAAGGTGAACACACAATACACAGATCCAATTTCACGCATTTACACAACAGAGGTGCGTCCCTGCTGTGAATTTCTTATGCGATCACTTTATTCACTTAAACGCATCGAATCCTTCTCAATTTTGAAGAACGGAAACATTTCTTGCAAAATTTAAAGTGCATGTAGCATCCACTGAGCAAAGACTTCACGTTCTGACAGAACTTTTGACACCCTTGTGGGCATGAGAACAGTGACCTTCAGAAAGTTATAAAAAGGACCCCTCTGGGAAAATTCAGAACTTTTGATTTTTACACAGTTCTATTTTTGGTCTTCTTTTCAGTGATGACTTGACCTTTGTAGGAAAAATTAACCTGAAGAACAAAAAACCACTTAATTGGCCCAAAGATTAGAACACAGGTTTCCCTGTGTGTTATTGTTGGATGAGCTGTATAGCAGCCATTTAAATTTGATGAGCCTCAAGCAAGGTCCAATGATAGCCAACATTTTTCAGGACGGACATCTTGAGACAGAGGGTCGATAAAGTCTCATGAAAGCATCTTATCTGAAGTTTCCACCGAAATGTATGCTCCTTTCCTGAGGGATCGATAGCTTTCTTAGAGGGCTGAATGGAAACAGGAGGGTAACAGGGGCTATTTCATAGCGTTTTCTGAAAGGGAAATTGTCATGTTTAATCAGGGGAATTCCAGATTTTCTCTAAGTGGCCTCTCCATCAAGATCAGTAAGGGGAGAAATTTGAACTCCTTCTCATAAAACTAATTCAATGGGACTGATGCCTGCTTATCTGAATTCAACCATTATGGAATTGATATGAGAAATCAATTCAGTCTTGATGCACATCTTGGTGACAAACACTTCACTTTTGTTTTAAAACAAAAAATAAGGAGAGCGACAAAGTTAAATGCGAGAACGGAGCTGCAGAATTGATAGAGGGTAAAAATGTTCTAGGCCGTTTTTAAGCTTTAGAGAGAGTGAAAAAATGTACAAGAAGTCACACATGTTGATTTTTTAGTATGATGCTGCGAAAATCTTTAATTTTCTTTTTTTATATTTTTTGGGGGCCAATGCGCTCACAAATAAAATTGCGGCACAATTCTAATTAAAATTTTTAGAGGATGAGTATGAAATGAGAAGGAACCTGCAAACAAATGTTGAGCCACAACGCTTCATGATTTCTATCTGAAAAATAAGAATGCATAAAGATTTTGTGATGTTTCTACTGCAATACGTATTACTCCCTTTAGGCGTCGTCTTGCTTCAATGAATGGAAGTTCTGCAAGATATATGGACACAAGCAGAACTTAGAAACTTTAAGAAAAGCTAAAAACCCGAAACATTTCTACCTGCTTTTAAATTAAGCAAAAAACAAATTGCTAGTGTAACAGCATGCATAAAGAGGTACGACCATTGCAATGAAATAAAAATTGACTGATGGACAAACGAAGGGAAAAGGCGGGCGTAAAAATGCCTCTGATGATACAAGAGACAAAATCACAAAAGAAATGAGTTTAGGAGACAGTAACATGGTGGTGTAAGAAACTGAAAGCCTGGGGCGAAATAGTAAAATTATCTACTGGAAAGTTTATGGTAAATTTAACGGAAGAAATTAGAGCAAGTGCTGACTGTTCAGACATTTAGCCAAGAAAAAGGTCCTCCTTCCTTCTTATTTGCAAGATGATAGACAAGAGTTGAAATGATTAAAAGGCTATGCTAGACATAAAGAAAAGAAATATTATGTAAAATGGGAAAGGAGAAAAGACACTTGCTTCAATATTAAACTGCTAGAGGGAGAAAATTAAAATACATTGATGAATATTAAATTAGTACAAAATAAATCACCAGACAAGGTGCGAATTTAAGCATTCTGATACATGTTTCCTCTTCAAAATTACATTTAGAATACAATCAGCGCAACAAAAATTACTGATAAAATCAACTCCTGACCTAATTGATGATTTTACTTAACTCATTTTGAAAAATTTTAATTTCCTGCTCCCAAGAAAAACCTTCATCTACAGGAATCAAATCGCCAACTACAATAGTTTTGGCAGGCTTTTTAATCGAGCAGAGTTCCTCCTCTGCCTTGCGATCTTCAAAGCGTAAATAACGTGCAACAGCTGAGCTGAAGTGCAAATGATTGGGGTTACCATATTTTCATACTGCAATGAATGATACGGTAACGATTGGTGAGTGATTTAACTCTGATAGTTCATGGTACTGAGGAATTAATTTCAATAATGGGCCTGTGGCAAACTTTTGCTACAGCAAAATTAAGAGTTGTTCCTTAAAAATAATGTCCCAAAAATCACGACAGGCACATTGGCAAAATCTGAAATGCACTCCTAACTTCACAATTTGCGTAAGAAATTTGCGTTTTTCTAAGCTTCTCGCTTCAAAAAGGATACTACAGCACAGGTGAACATTTTCTATAGAGGAGTCTTTCCTGTGGAACACTTAATCAAAGGAAGGGACGACTCCTACATTCCACATTCAACTATGAGTTTATTTAATAATATTAGGTTAGGAATATATCAGCTGATGAGTTAACATTTCCATTCAATCCCTGCTCGACATGGCCGACACTTCCGCGCGCAAGTTGAGGAGAACACAAGGTCAATCAAGGCGGATATCTATCAAGGCAAGAAAAATGTGAATGTAAACACGTCGATTGTTATCAGGTGGTTAGAATCATTGTTCCGTCACATGTGTTTTGGCGGATTGGCGTCGGCTATGTTGAATATTGCGCAGTATACTTGTGAGCAGGAGTTGGATGGAATGACTCCTTTAAAAAAATGATCATCTGTGCCATGGTATCGTTTTTGAAGCGGAAAGTTCGAAAAAACGCAAATTGAGAAATAAGGGGTGCATTTCAGACTCTGCCGATGCACTCATCATGATTTTTGAGACACTTTTTATGGGTTACAACTCTAATTTTTGCTCTCGCAAAAGTTTGCAACAGGCCCATGTTTGCTGCACAAATTGTATCATACATGAAGTTTTGATAAGGAGACATATTTATATCAATCCTTTTGGCATCTCGTCTTGTGATCCATTGGGCCTGGTTTAAAAAAAAAAGAAAAAAAAGTTGCTTTATGGAGAGAATTAGTCTGTATTGAAAATGTAGCTCATAGTGTTAAAGTTCTCGTTTCTTCTTCATTGTTTGATTTTAACTACAAATAAACAAGGAAATTCTAAAAAGGGAAGGAAAAAAGCTGCTAAATGTTGAAAACTCATAGAATACAAATTTTGCTTTGACATTATATCGGAAAAACCTTTCTTGAGACCTATTTTAGTGTGATCAAATTTAAATTGACTAAAAGTTATAGAGTAAATGAAACCTAACCACAGACAGAAGAAGTGAGAAAAAATCTTTAGCTTGAGTTCTTAACCTCTTCAATACTGGGTTAAACTTTGTCTTGCTCATTAGGGTGTAAAAGGTTAGGAGAAAAGAGCCAAGTGGCTCTTTAGTGGAAAGGAGATTGTCGGAAGAGGTTGGCGTCCTTCTCTGATGTAGGAACATGCCCACACTCAGTTGTCAATACGCTAAGTTTTCAAGTTCCTATCCACACGAATAGGTAGCATGAATTACAAGACTGATTCCATCAAAATAAAGGAATTTGGAGCAAAGAACCTGTTCTGCAGCCCCCAAAAAAAAATGTATACAGACATCTCTCGATGTACCCAAGCGCTACATATATTCATACATGGTATTGAAAAGGCTAATACATAAAGTTTCCATTCTCCCTTCATCTGAGTTATTACTTTCTCGCTCCCCTGGGTTTTTAAAGATAGGCTTATTAATAGCAGCAACAAGAAAAGCAACTTTTTGAATGAAGATTGAAAAAATGCTATATAATGTTGTTCTAAGGCCAATTTTAATAATTCCAGGGGTTGATAATCTTTGGGTGTAAAAGCTTGTTATGATCCACTTTCTAGGATTTCATCTTTCTCGGAAAAAAAATCAACAAAGCATGCTAAATTAGAGCCTAGCTCTTTACAATACTTTTTAAGATTACATAAATATTAGACCAGAACGCTGCTTCAAAGATTGCATAGAAAAAACGAACAAAAAACATTTGCAAACTTACACAAGCTATTTGAAAGGTAATGCACTGATCGCAGTTTTGAGACATCAAAAAAATAAAATAAGAAAAAAAATAATAAAAAAAAAAAAAAAAAAACCATGACAAGAGGTTATAACAGGATATAGGAAGTTTTCAGTCCCATGTTCGTAACCCCTATGTCCTCAACATTTTTTAAGTGATGTTTCTACCTATTTTTTCTTCTTCTCTTATATTTTCTCCTAAGATTTGAGTTTACTGCATCTGGTGGGATTGCATATTATCCAGGCTGTTGTAAGAAACACTTGTAGCATGAAATGAACAATTTTGGAACTTCCCAAATTAGAGGAATTTCCATGCTTTTTCAGTGCATGTGGACAACTCTCAAAAAATCTCTATTATTTCTGGACTTTCCTAATTTTTCAGACAAGGAGACAGCCTGTTTTATGTTCTCTCATAACTGAGGTCGTAGTATTGTTTCGAGGCAATTTATGTATTAGCGGTTTTCTTTGGCGTTCTGTTACACACGACTATAAACCCCTAAAAATAAAATTTGCAAAAGTTGCATGCACATTGAACATAGAGGAATAAATCATGGGACAAAATAGTACAGCATCAACCATTATGAACAGAATGAAAATAGCAGTCAGTGAAAATAACGATGTACATTATGAAGAGGTAGTAAAATTAAAAATCCAAAAATACGGATACGTACTAAGATTGGGTGCCACAAAAACGCGTCATTAAAACACTAAACAATTTATCTGCTCCAACGATCGTGAACGAGGCGATATCATCAACCAACCAAGCATCAATAACATCATCAATCATCAATTTAAAAACCGGAGTCCCAGCGTTGACACCATTACCACATCATCAAATACCATCGTCCATCAGACAATCAATGTCATCAAAGGGCAAACGCAAACAATGCCCGCCAGCCAAAATTACCACGAATCAACAATTACACTCATCCTGGAGTAAATAATTTATCACATGATATCAACAATAGGAAAGAAATGTCAATAGAGCAAGTTCCTGGAAGAATTATCATGAGTTGACAAAAAATTGCCAATTTTAGAAAAAATAACAGATAAGAGAGAAAGTCCTGCCAGCATTTTAACTTCTCCACTACCTAGTTCATGTTTTGCTTCCATAATGTATGAATATATTTGAGAGAATTTTCAATGATAATTTTGAAAGAGATCTTAAAGGAAGTATGTAGGCAGGTTTGATTTTGGCTGGAAAGACTGTAATGGACTTGACATGGTTGCGGAATTTATGCACTTCACTTAACTGTTAATTCAAACTGAGAATTTAAGGAATGCACATATTTTACATGAGATGAGGATATTATTCAAATAAATAGCAGTTCCCATAGCTTCTTGAAAGTTCACGGGCCATTCTCAGGGAGTTTAGGATGGCCTATACAAATTTTAATTTAATTTTTAAAAAAAAGGACATGAAGAGCATGAGACTGGTTTTGAGATATTAAAATTGCTTAAGAAGAGCTATTCCTGCTGTGTGTTTTTTTTTTTTTTTTTTTTTTTTTTTTTTTTTTTTTTTTTTTTTTTTAAAGAGGTAGGTACTTCAACACTGCTGAAAATGAAAAGAAACAACAAAAATGATAAGCGATAAAGGCACTTAAATGACAAACTTGACTCTTTGACTTAGCATCAGAAATTGAATCCTAAGTTCATTTACGGAAAAAAAAAAAGTTTTTTAGTTTTCTTTCCCCTTCTTAGAACATACTAGATCACCAAAAGAGACACTGATTATTATAGGTGAATCATGAGCTCTTTACTCCACAAAAAATAGTCTGAACTAAAAGGACTCTCTGAAGAGGATTTTTTTTCAAGGAAGTGCTTTGAGCTACAAGACCTAACTTGAGAATTTTCAAGCCAAGAAAATGGAATTGCTATTTCAAGTTATTTCAGAACAAAGTGAGGAACACTGACACTTTGTGAAAATGAGCAATATTCATTTCAATGGAACGAACGGTACTGCAGGATGTGACCTGTGACCTCATTTAAAATTTAAAGCAGTCGTTCAGGAGTGTTCGGTTCATAGTTTTGCGTTGAGTGAATGAATTGTAACAAAAAACAAAAGATGAATACAAGATATAAATGAGAGAGTAGGTTTGTGGACTCTCAACAGAAGATGTAGTTCCTGATTCATCACAAAAATTAGTTTTCTGTTGTTTGTATGCTTATAGAGTAATTGGAAGCTATAAATAATTGACGGAACGGTCTCAATTTTTACACATTTTAAACATTTGATCAATTAATCATCGAAGTGACCAACAAATCAAACCTCAAAGATTATGAACAGTGCTTAGTTTCATCTGTACCCTTCACACTTATTTTAATCCATTTTGGAATATTAGTCCCATTAGAGGACAAAATTTATTGATAAAGAATGGAATATACTGTGTACAAACCTTGAATTGGGGCGTTTGTATCCGTAAGTAGAATTACCACAGTCTCGGGAAAAGTGACCAGGCTTATTGCAAAGGTAACAACGCTGATCGTCTCTGGGTGTTCGATTTCGCTTGTAAAATGAATTCACACGAGGCTTGGCATACGTTACACGGATGTACTTTCCATGGAGTTTGCTATGGGTGATAAATGATTTGAAATGTTAAACATGTTAAACAAACTTGACAATGGAAAGAACCAAGGAGAGAAAAAAGGGGCAAAAACATGTGGGTTATGAATTTTGAGTGTTCAGAGAAAGAGACCAATAAATCTTTGGCCAAAGTGCAAGACCATGTACCTCTGCTTGCGACGTAACAGACAGCCTGTCAAGCTTTATTTTTTCTTTGGGAAACTAATCAACATATTTTCTTTAAAACTTCCTTGATTTTCCTTCTCTCTTAGCAAAATATTCTGTATACATTTCAAGACATAAAATGGGCTGGTTTCTCCTCGAAAGAATAAAATAAAAGTGGAAATTTTAAGACACTGCGAGTAAGATACATGATTTCGCACTCTGGCCATTGAAATGTGACTGCGGAGAAAAGTATTTACTTTCTATGATTTTTAAGCTTCACAGTGTTCTTTGTAAAAGCTACATTCACATGAGTTGGACAAAAACACATTCAACTGTAGTTGAATGAATAAAATTGGTGCATTATTGATTTTGATGATTTGCTTATGCATACTTCTCTATCAAACCATGCAGAATACTCATCACAACATCATCAAAATAATGTCTGAAGTCCCTCCTTCTAACATTCGACCACGGATTGAACGAATATTGAGTTATATAATGAACGCAACTAATGATTAAACACAGAATTCCTTGGCAAAAGGTCATTCTTACGCTTAGGATTGGACTATGTTTAGCAATGAGGAACTACTAGTTTTGGCTCATACATGGAAGCACATATCTGCATGAGGAGGCTAAGGGAGCATACGTCGTTTTCAGAATGAATCGGAAACAGTAGTTCCTAATTTCAAAATGTAGTCCAATCATTGCCACTGTCAAAATTGAGGTTGAGTTTTTTCCCGGTCAAGATCAGTTGAGAGTAAATACTTAGATCGAAATGAAGTTTTCTTTCCCGTTTTAAACCAGGTAAAATGTAAAGAAACCGTGAAGATGGATAATTGGACAAGGTGTAAATTTAGGCATTTTGATATGGGTCCTCTCATCAAACTTTTAGATGGAACACAATTCGCAGAATGAAAATTTCTGAAAATAACTCCTAACCAAAATATTGACGTTTTTCAGTGCCTGAGTACAAACTTCCCTCTCATAGAAAAAACAATAATCTACTCGAGTTAAATTGCACTGTAAATGTTACCATCATAGTCTCAGCAGTGTGAAAATATAACTACCTTAGTCTCGACGCTTTGGCTCAGCTATTTTACTTTACTTACACTTTGACTAACACACTATGAGGAAGGAACACTGTTCGATTGAGAAGCCTGCCAAAACCTGTGGAGTGAGCGATTTAATTCAAGTAAACTATCGATTGCCTGTGAGCAAGAAATTGAAATTTAACAGGACCAATGCTGAATACAAACGTCAATATCTTGATTTGGAATCAATGTCAGTTATTTTCATTGCACGAATTATATGGTACAAGTAGTTCAAAGAGAGAGCATTTACCAGAATGCTTCAATTTGAACCTTGTTTAGTAGTCCTACATTTTAAAATAAATGAAGTAACGCTTGAAAATTTCTTCTTTGTAATACTCTTCGATTCAAGGTTAAAAATTTTTAAAATTAAAAAACTTGACGAAAAATTGTAGTTTTACAGTTGGGCCAGGATTCCCTGCTTTTATGGAGGATAATACTTTTTGGCTGGATCCAGCTAGAGTCTGGTCAGTTTGATTAATAAAGGGCCAGTAGGTAAAACAAGAGAAAAAGAAAAAAGAGCTTACTATCCATCGGCTTCTTCCACTGCTTTATCAGCATCACTTTTGTTTTTGAAGACTACAAAAGCGAAACATGGAACGGCTTTGGACATCCAAACCTCTACTAGTTTACCATACTTTTCAAAAATGTCTTCCAGCTCATGCTTGCTGGCTCGAGAGCCTAAAAAACAAATAAAATGAAGGTTCTGTTAAGGAATGGAAGCAAGAAAATGAGTGAATTAACAGGACAATGCATAAGGCTGGTAATTTCTGATTTGAGGAGTGACACTATTACAATATGTTGTTACTTCCTGGTGATTACTGGTGATCCTGATTTGAGATACAGGGTTCTGGACACCTAACTTGAATGATGTGATGAAAAGTTTAACCTAGATGATACGCCTTAACCGGACGTCGTTAACAAATGTACTACATGCAGGGTTGTCTTGGCGTATAGAGAATGAATTTTTCTGACACATTTTAATAAAATTTCTTGACAATTGAAGATATACAAGATGGTTAAAAAGACATAATTTTAAATAGTTTCCATGCATGATGTGTTGCTCGAAATGTAAAACCCATTTTAGAAAGCAAATAAAGGTGACTTAAAAATTTTTTCTCTACACTTTCATCAGTTTCCCTGACTTTTTCTGCTACTCCCTGACTGTGGCAACCATGGAAAAATGGGAGAGCTAACAACTTTCTGCACTCCTCCACAAACTGAGCTTATTCCACAGCAACAGGCTGACGTGGACAATGAAAAGGAGGAAGTGAAAAGTCTTACTCAAGTCTCCAACGTGTAGACGAACTCCATCTTCAGGGGAGTAGCTGCGACCACGACTCCTGCTGCGGCTACGAGATCTGCTTCGACTGTAGCTTCGGGACTTGCTTCTGCTCCGCGATGCTGACTTTGATTTGCTTCTACTGCGGCTACGGCTCGAAGAACTGCTGTGTTTCGACATGATGTCAGATCTGGAGAAAATATAAATTATGTGAAAAATTTGAAATAATACTATATAGGAATTCAAGCTATTGGGAATTACCAACATTTTTAGATGCTTTCAGCTGGGCATGGATTTTAACATGTAACAGTCGCCAAATAAAGTCTGATTCCCAAGCTCTATCCAACAACTACACTTGAACTTGAATAGCTCAAAGACTTGAGTACACAGTAACATGGGGGAAATAAAAGTTTTTGGGGCTGAAAACCTTGGAAACGATGCTGCTCAAGCTTGTACATACATTTTCAGTTCAGGGGGATGATTTACTGTCTTATGTTGAAGTTTAAATGTACATTTCTCAAATAAATTTTCAAGGATAATAGTATCTTCAGCGTCCACCCCAAAAAGAGTTCTATGCTTTCCGAGTAAGACAGATATTCGACCATTTTGAATTATTATGTATTTACTTTCAATGCAGGACTGGAGACAAACGATGTTCTAGCACATTCAAAAAAGTGCATAACCTTTTTTGACATGTGCTCTTAATATATTTAGTCATAGAGTACATAGAGTCGTAGTGTGAATGGGAGAGCTAGCACCATGTTCTGCTCGACGAGTTCCAAGCCCAGTGTGCGCCGAGTTCGGGTCACTTTTTCGGGGGTGTTAAAATTTTGATATAGGGCTTAATGATAGTTTTAAGGGGGAGCAAGAAGACTCAGACGAGACTATTTGAAGATTAGCACCTGAGCTGAGGTGCTACACCTCCGTTTCAACAGTTTGAGGTTACCTCATTCCAAATCAGTCACCTACACCCACACAAATGCAATTCTCCAGAATAGATACTCCGCTTGGCTACTTATTATGGACCGTCTATTATCTAGGCTAAAGTAGAAAATATGGGATGAATCAAATTCATTGGTCACGATCTTGAGAATCAACATGCAGTATCTTCATACATGAGAGATATCCTTCGCTATTGCTTCAACAAGAACACCGATGGGATTGAAACTAGGACAGGGACTAAGTTAGTTAAGAAGTATTCGATATTGATAAAAATCATGAAAAATCTATGTCAGATGATGGTATTGAACAACTCACTGCTTCACAATTGGAACGGTGGGCGGATACAATCTGATAAGTAACTTAGCTGATAACTTCACTTGATCACTGATCGATTAGGGGTAGTCTACAGGAAAAGTGTCGGTAGGGCTTGTTCAGAATTTTAGAATGCGTGATTGAAAAGGAAGGAAATCAGTTCACTGATACTTGGTGATGAGAATAAATAGTGAATTGGTTACCATGTTACCATGCATGAGTATAACAATGTGGGACTTACGTACAGGATTTAAACTGAGTTCGACAACTGGTTAAACCGTTTGAGAAAAGATTCTATCGATCAAATATCCGACTCTGAATTACGCCGAAAATTACGCGAAGAAACACTTCTTCACTTCACTAGGACAACAAGGTAAAATGGTATTGACCATGCGATATGCCAATCATAATTTCCAGCAGTTAGGCTTCTTATTTTTCTACAAGCAAAACGTGATAAGGAGCGGAAAGGAGAGAGGGTAGAGGCAGGAGCGGGAACGGTGACGGAGAATGCTGTGACCGCTTTGACGTCTGATATTTCATGACGTCACGTAGAGCCAGCAGATTCAATACCGTGTTGCCGTTTTGCCGAGATAATGATGACCCACTCCAATCATAACAATCATAAGTTGATCCTACCGCGATGTTGGTAATACACATTGAATATTATGTCCTGCTGAATATTGTTGACTTTTGGTCTGAGGAA